>CM073467.1:27300000-27715000 GCA_037074535.1 Gleditsia sinensis | reverse complement strand
ATAGACATCAAATCAACATGCATTTCATCCATACATTGCACATATATCTCATATACAATTCACTTACATATATCTTATAATAAAAGAATGGAATTAACACTACAATGCATCATACATATATCTCCTATGCAATTCACTTACATATGTCTCATCAATACATGACAAATTCACTTGCATAGGTTTCAATAATATGTATTTTTATCTATACATTAAACATACATCTCATCAATATGCAACATGTGATTTAATTTCTCAGAATAAAAGGATGGAATTCAAACTACAATGCATCATTAAAAATGTATTTATTTGTATTATGGTTCCCCTTAACATTATCCATTCATTGGAGTTCATTTGGAGCCTTCAAAATGTAAAACAGAGCAATTCTAGCCTCAAGCATAGTCTAGCCGTGTCACTAAGCCCAGCCATGCTTGAAGTTGTGCAAACCGTGCTGAAAACTCACAAAATACCCTGAAGCACGGCCTTGCTGTGTCACAAAACATGGTCGTGCTTCAAGGTTTCCTACATTCCAAATTTCTGTCCAGCCAGACCTTCTTTCACTAAAAAGATCATAATTACCTCATTTTAACTCCGATTAAGGTGATTTTGGTGTTTTTGAAAATATAAGACAATTATCTACAACAGTTATCTTTACCACTTTAACAAATTAGAAATATAAATAAGTGAAAAAGGTGTTTGAAAATAGCGTCGTGACTTTGTGCGTTAGATCTGACCTTTCTAAGAAACAGGGCTACAACTCATGTATTGAACAAATTTCTAGATTCGACATAAATTAAAACCAACTGAACCAACCATTCAGAGCATCGAGTTTCACACTTTTCAAGCCAATTTCAGTGAACACATGTATGATCTATGCATCCAAACTCTCAATTTTCATGGCTAAACATAAATATCCATCATGCATCATCAAAATAGGATACTTGAAACACTTATAAATCATTCAAAATACATGAAATTCCATGGAAATATTAATATTAAACCTACAAAAAATAAGAGATTCTAACCCTCCCTGAATTTCCTCCTCTTGATCACTTTTCTCACTTTCCTTTCTCTATAAATTCCTTGGACCTTCACCTTTGTGCCTTTCTCTCTCCTCTCTCTCTCTCTTCTTTTCCTTCCTCTCCTTCTCTCGGTCTCTCTCTCTTCTCTTATTTTCCTTGGCCGCTATCTCCCTTGTCCCTTGATCTTTTTTTCTCCTTTTGGCCAACTTCTTCTCCAAGCCAAGAATTTCTCTCCAAGTCAAGGCTTTCTCTCCAAGTCAAGGATTTCTCTCGAAGCCAAGGATAAGATTTGTTTATTCCAAATCTTTTCCAACAAGCTTAGTCGACTTTTCCTCCAAGTCAAGGGAAAAGATTATTTAATTCCAAGCTTCTCCAACAAGACAACCGTTTCATAACTAATGCACCCCAAAAGCTTAAGAATAATAAGAGTTCCACTCCATTACATTCCAACTAAACCCTTGAATAAGGCCTTGTTTGACTTCCTCAAATTCTCCAAATGCTTTAATTCCACTTTCTCCTTTTTCTATGGTTTCATCAATGTTCCATTTCATTCTCTTCTGTTCCCTTCACCATTGAGAATTACTTTCCATTTATTAAAATTTGGGATGTTACATTACGTACCTTTTTTATCAGAAGGAGTTAAATATAAGGCAACGAATATAGGTAGAATTTCTCAATGACTACAAGTTTGAGATAAAGTATCATCTAGGAAAGACGAATGTTGTAGTTGATGCCTTGAGTTGAAAATCTCTACACATGGGTTAGATGATGGTGTATGAGATGTAGATGCTAGAGGAGTTTCAAGATACAAAGCTAGCCACTACTCTTACCCCAAAGAAGCAAATCATCAATAGATTGAGTATAGAGTGTGACCTTAGAGCCCGAATTAAAAAGGCTCAATGTCATATCCTGACACATCAGCGCCACGCAAGAATGACGTGGACATGATTTGGCGTCTAGTAAACAGTTGTGCCATGCAAGTATCTAGAAGGTTCTACAATGTTCTTGAACATTCTAAATAATTCTTGTACATTCTAGAAGTCTCTAGAATCTAGTAGAAGTCTCTATAATATATTGGAATACTCTGGAATAGAGTATAAACATATTGTAAGTTCTAAAATACTCTAGAACCGTGTGGAGACATCATGTAAATACAAGTAGGACTAGAAATATCTAGATGCGCAATATGGACCGTTGGATCAAATTGATCCTAGCCATTCATTCAAGGGGAGGTGGCCTATATAAACCCTTCACCACTTCATTTGTAAACCATCTAAGAAGTTCTCATCAATAAAAGTTCTCTAGTATTCTTCAAGTTCTCTTACTTTCTCTCTTGCTCTTTTTAGTCACTTTGCCTCTGGGAGAGGTGTCTTGAGGAAGGTTAACTTAGTTAAGCATCAAGAGGAGAGTCTTAGCTAAGTGCTGCACAGCTTTTACTAGGGGAGAAAGAGTAAGTCCGTGACATCAAGTTCCTGACCAATACGTACAGGATCACAAAGATTAAGATAATTTTTCTATCTCAGAAGATGGAGTAATCATATATTAAGGAAGGATTTGTGTCTGTAACAACTCCATTTTTTATACATATATACATATAAATAAATTTTTTTAAAGTCCCAAAAAGTCATTATCTTTATTTGACTCATAATAACATTCAATTAATTTAACCAAGCATAATTAAGGTTTACACATCATTAATTAACAACATCCATACATAAATCAAACACATATAATGTCTACTTCTTATTTATCCATATTGACCAGTTCTGGAGATACAGGTGTGGGTGGTTGCACCTTCACCAGGATCTTAGCCAACTTGACCACAAACACCTTATTAAATTTTGGGATCTGGCTAACATAGAGTAACTCGATCCAACATACACTAAGAGCCAAAGCCAAAGAAAAATATGTAAAACTAGTTTTCTGAACATGATATGGAAATATAGTGAGAATTAAATCCCAGTAGGTTCAATAATAAATCACAATTATTATTAATATAGATCATCATATCATGTTCATTTGTATAAGTTACAGCAAATATCTTAGGTCACATGAATGCACTTTATCTATGCACATGAAAATCATACAGTAATGACATTTATGGCATGAATAACTAATTTTAGATTACCATATGATGACTATCAACTTATTTTTATATCAAGTGACCCCAGTCAGGGTGAGTACTTTCTACTCTCCGGTACGGGCTTTTCTCGCTCCATCTAACATGATACACTTTCTCTTTCTTTTCTCATTATCATAACCATAAACGATGGTTGGGTGTCCCCTACAGGTGCACCACATGGACCGCCATGTGACTGTGCTTGTTTCTTTTCTTTTCTTTTCTTTTCTCATGAATAGCCAAAAATATGATTTAAATAACAAGTATGTTCATTAAACTTGTAACATCCCGTAATTTTTTAGATATTTTCCTTAGAAATTCTTCACCTTACATATATGCATAGAAATGTTCTAATATTAATGGAATAGGTAAAGAAAGAAAACCTAAGAGGAAATATTAGAAATAAACATGTTAAAGAAAGGTGAAATTCTTAGGTAAAGAAAGATAAATTTTTGTGAAGTAAGTAAAGGTCTTAAAATTTCAAGAAGATCGGATTATGGTAATTTTTCTTAATTTAAGAGCAAAAGTTACTAAGTTTAGTATCTCCACCCGTAATTGGGCTTTAACCTATAGACACTTCATATAGAGTTTTTCTACTTCACATGAATTTTTAGCAAGCCAATAGGATAGCCCAAGGAAGAAATAAAACATAGACTTGGACTAGGATATAGAAATTGGACCGGTAGCCAAAAAAATCATGAAAATGTAACCAAGCCCATTATGAAAGGTAGAATTTTAACCAAAGTAAGGAAAATGGGCAAGAATGAGCCCAAACCCAAGAGGAAAAATAAAATAAAAAAATAAAATTAAAGTGATGAAATATTGGTGTAATCAAGATTAAGTGACATGGCATTAAGACAAAAATTTAGCAAGTGGTGTGATTCTACATTCATCATTTTGGCAAGTGGCATAATAATACAAGGCTTTAGGACAAAAACATCTCTATCCTACATTCATAACTTTAGCAAGTGGGTAATAATACATAGCATTATGACAAAACATCATTATCCTACACAAATAATTTTAGTTAAGTAAGGAAAATTCAAGGGCTAGAAATTTGCCACTTAAAAAGGCAAATCTATCATACTTGATTAAGACAAAAGAAAAAGGAAATGAATCCCTAAATCAAAGGGATCTTGCCCCATATCTTAAGAACATATCATCATAATTTTCAAAATACAAATCTCCTTTTTCTATGCATATCTTGACTAAGGAAGAGGAAGACAAGAACATAAGTTGTTTGTTTTCCAAAAATTCAACAAAGTGTATCCTAATTGTGATAAGGTAGACCCATGATCATGAAAGGTGAATTATTTGGTGGTCTATGTAAGAAAACCCACCCTTACAACATTAGAATTTCGTCCAAGTGAGGGAGAGCAAAAATAGAAGCAAGGTAGTGTGAGGAAAGGAGAGGAAGAAAGGAAGAAAGAGGAAGGAGAAGTCTAGGAGACTAAGTGCTCCAAGTAAGTTTAACAATATTTCTTTTTGAAGAAAACCTTTGAAACTCATAATATTTATATGAGATTTTGATCTTAGAACTTTGATGATTGGTCATGGATGTTGCTATATCATGTTACATATTGATCTTGCATGTGATGTATGTTTGAATACTTTGGTCGGTGTAGATAGTTCTGCATGGGTATGGCTATGGTTGACAGAATTTTAAGCTTCGGTATTTTAATTTCTGGGAACAATCTATAAGGAATTAAAATAAATGGTTAACATAAGAGTTAAAGATATATGTGTCACGGATTTTTACCCACTGGAATCATTCCATTTGGAGTCCATATGAGGTAGCTATTGTCTAATTAGTAGTCAAAGGTCGGAAAATGAATCATCAGGGAAGAATATGTTAGGATAGCTTCGGTAATTTAATTTCTGGGAACTATTAGTAGGGAATTAAAATAAATGGTTAACATAAGAATTAAAGATATGTGTGTCATTGATTTTTAGCCACTGTAACCATTCAATTTGGAGTCCACATGTGGTAGATATGGTTCGATTACTATGCCAAGGTCAGAAAATGGTTCATCAGGGAAGATTATGTTAGGACAGCTGTTGTATTTTAATTTCTGGAAATTATATGTATGTAATTAAAATAAATGGTTAACATGAAAGTTATATATCTATGTCGCATGGAAATATACCCACTGGAATTATGCAATTTGGAGTTCATATGAGGTAGATATGATCTGATTAGTAAGCAGAGGTCAGAAAATGTTTATTCAGGGAAGAGTATGTTATTAATGCTTTAGTTTTTGAATTTCTGGGAATATTCTGTAGGGAATTAAAATAGCGCGCCAACATAACAATTATAGATATATGGCTCATGGATTTTTACCAACTGGAATAACTCAATTTGGAGTTCCAATTTGGGAGATATGGTCTAATTAGTCAGTAAAGGTCAGAACCTATCCGAGAGGAACTATCCTGTACTTTGAGGGAGTAATATCACCTTTGTTTCTTAATTTTTCACTACAATGTTCAACATAATAGTTTTAGATAATTGTTTTATCTTGAAATGGACACCAAGATCACCTACATCAGAGTTAAATTGAGGGAGTTATGCTCTGATTAGTAAGAGAAGGTTAGATAGGATGAAAACCTGCATCAAGAAAAATAAAGGAATAAAATTAGTATTTAAAAAAGAAGATGAATCTTAATAAATGACTAGTATAGCCATAGCCATTGCCATTGTATGAACTTCTTACCATCTTAAGTATGAAATTTTGACATGGAAATATTTTATGAAGTGATATTTGAAATGGTTATGTTCATGGCATGATTACCAATGATTTATGGTAATAGTTATATTTTGATGAACATACTTGTTATTGAAAGCATATTTTTGGCTATCATTGTGAAAAGAAAAGAAATAAGCACGGTCACATGGCAATCCGTGTGGTGCACCAGTAGGGGACGCCCTACCAATGGTTATGATCATGATAATGAAAAAAGAAAGAGAAAGTGGGCCATGTCGGACGGAGCGAGAAAAGCCCGTACCGGAGTGTAAAGGATACTCACCCTGACCGGGGTAGCTTGAAATGAGAATAAGTTGATGGCCATCATATGATATTTTGAAAATAGTTAATCCTGTCATACATATCATTACAGTATGATTCTTATGTGCATAGATATAATGCATTCATGTGACCAAAGATATTTTCTGTAGTTTATACAGCTGAACATGACGTGATGAGATTTACTAATGATAATTTATTGTTGAACTTACTGGGATTTAATTCTCACTATATTTCTATATCATGTTCAGAAAATTATTTATGCAGCTTTTGTTTCTAAGGCTCTGGCTCTTAGTGCACATTGGATCGAGTTACTTTATGTTGGGCAGATTTCAGAATTAAATAAGATGTTTATGGTCGAGTTGGCTCAGATCCCGGTGAAGGTGTAACCACCCGCACCTGTATCTCCGGAATTGGTCAACCAAAATAAACAAGATGTAAATATCTATGTGTTTGATATGTTATACGTCTATTTTGATTAATGACATGTATGTGAACTCAATATTGTAAAATAATAAAGAAAAAAAAAGGTTGTTACAAAACTCACATGCCATAATTTTTTATTAAAATATAATCATTACCAAAAAATTATTGGTAATCATGACATGAACATAATCGTTTCAAATATCACTTTATAAAATATTTCCATATCAAAATTACACACTTAAGATGGTAAGGAGTTTATGCAATGGCAATGGCTATGGCATACACTAGTTATTTATTATTTTTATTTATAAGATTCTTCTTCTTTTTAAAATATTACTTTTATCTCTTCATTTTCTTTATGCTTGGCCTCTAGTCACTTTCCTCCTACTTATATCATTTCCAACACGTTCTCACAAATTTAATATGACATTCATCTTCAATTTGGTTTCTATTAATATCCTATAGTTAATAAGGTTCATTTAGGGAAGAAAAATGTTGAAAATAAGATTTACCAACTTCCAACACGGCCTAAACGTATCCAATAACATGAATTTTCCATTTCCTATAAAACAGCCATGCTTTAGGCTTCAACATGCTCTTTCCAGCACAGAACATGGCCGTTCTTTATGTTGTGTTATTCCCTTATGCAGGTTTTCGTCCTGCCTGACCTTATCTCATTAATCAGAGCATAACTCCCTCATTTTAACTCCGACTTAGGTGATTTTGGTGTCCATTTAAAGCAAAAAAAATTATCTAAAACTATTATGTTGAACATTTTAGTGAAATCTTAAGGAGTCTTGGTGATATTACTTGGGTAGATTCTGACCTTTACTTACTAATTTGTCCATATCTCCCTTATATGAACTCCAATTTGAGTGATTCTTGTGGCTAAATTTCTATGAGACACATATCTATATTTTTTATGTTAACCAATTATTTTAATTCTCCACATAATTTTCCCAGAAATTCAAACACAGAAGCTTTCTTAACAGATTCTTCCATAGTTAACCATTTACTGACCATTGCTTACTAATCTAACCATATCTTCCTTATATGGACTCCAAATTGAGTGATTCCAATGGAAAAAATTCATGAGACATATATATATATATATATATATATATATATATATATATATATATATATATATATATATATATATATATATATATATATATATATATATATATATATATATATATATATATATATGTTTTTTATATTAACTATTTCTTTTAATTACTAACCTATTCCTTCTAGAATATGAAAAATAGAAGTTTCCTTAGTTACTCCAAAATCTAGTTTCCTAACCAAACATTTTCTAAGGTTTTAGTTCATTATTTTATTATGTCCTCTTCCATTTTCTTCTTAATTTACATATAATCATATTTCATCAATTTTTTACCACATTTAAATATACAAAATAACAGCAAATCTTAAAAGTTTGTCATCCATAGCCATACCTATGCAGACTTTCCACACTAACCTAAGTATTCAAACATACATCACTTACAAGATCAACATGTAACATGATATAGCAACAACTATGGCCAATCATCCAGGAAACAAATATAGTAAATTTCATCAAAGTTCTAGGATCAAAATCCCATATAAATGTTTCTAATTTCAAAGCTTTTAAAAAAAGTATTGTTAAACCTACCTAAAGATCTCCTTAGCTTACTTAGTGAATTCTTTTTCTTGTTTCCTCTTGAAGGAAGTAGCAAGATTCCTCCCTTTCCTTAGCTTTTCTAACAGCTTAAATAAGAGAAGGAGGGTGATTTTTTGAACCCCAAGAATGAAGAAGAAAGATAGATTCAAGTGGATATTAAGCTAACTTACCTTGAGTACTTAGTCCTCTAGACTTCTCCTTCTTCTTTCTTCCTCTCTTCTGCTCTCTTTCTCTCCTTTCCTCACTCTAAATTGCTTATGTTTTTTCTCTCCCTCACTTGGACGAAATTATAATGTTATAAGTGTAATGCCCCCCATTTACGTTACGTAAAATAAACAATTTTTTTTCCTACAATTATTATTATTTTCGCAATAAGATATTTTCCTTAAAGATATATAATTCAATTCTTTATCTTGGGAATAGATCCATATAAGATCTCTCATGTATACACAATATACAGACCAAGTCTATAAACATCAAAGTATAGCAGAAACGAGGATCTTGCCTGTAGCGTTCAGAGCACTCTAGAATACAAACACAGTATAATTCAAAGACCGTGAGTCTTGGATGCAACGTAGACTCACCCAGAGAATATATCACCTATCTGCCAAATCAGACTCTGATATTCTTATTTGAAAAATATGGAAATATCGTGTAGTGAGTTTAACAACTCAGTGAGCAAATAATTCCTCCTATGACCTTTTAGGTCAGCATATGGATGTACTTATATTTTAAAATATGTCACATAGAAAATACAGTTCAGAAGTAAATTCATATGAGACCCGTATTTCAAATATTCTCAAATCAAAGGATCTTCAGATTTCCAAAACCATATGCTACACGGAATGATCATTAAACAAATTTTGTTATGCTCAGCTATATAAGCTATAGTAAAATATTAAGATTTGGAGATAAAATCATCACTTTTAATGCACCTGCCTCACTCAGCAATCTGGTCAATGCAATGAAAATATAACTCATTTGCTATACGCATAGTGACCTCGACCCTAGTCATAATAAGTGATCAGGGAATGTGAGTACATCACCCTCCTGCCTCCTCACATTACCACTTTCACCCGGTTGGAGCGGCCCTCCCCCGTCTCACTCAGGCTAATAGGGTGTCTCCTATTCGGTACCGTCACAAGCCATACAACTAGCCGATATTCATCAATACATATAAATACATGTAAAATTATCAAGCAATTCGCCATGAGCTTTACACTTGTTATATTTATCAAGCAACTTGCCATGAATTTTACGCTTGCCATTCAATCTCATTTATAATATGACATGCATCATTTTCACAAGTATATAACTTTACAAATCAATGCATCGTGTACATAATATTCACTTTATCAAATAATGATAAATACATTTAGAACCACATATTCAATGAGTTCCAACATTCATTTCTAAAACCATACTCTTCTTGAACTATGTGCCAGTTTGTAAGCAAGATAAATATTTGAACACATTTTAGAAACTTATGATAGTATAAATAATTGTAAACAGAAACAATTATATATTTATAGTTCAAGAAGAGCACAGGGTAAGTCATAGAAAGAAGTATCTACTCACAAGGTAGGGAATAATACATGGCATTAGGACAAAACATCTATATCCTACACTCATAATTTCCAGCAAGCCATGTGATGATATAGTAGGTAATAATACATGGCATTAGGAGAAAGTATCCCTATCCTACACAAATAATTTCAGCCAAGAAAGGGAGACTCAAGTGTTGGAAATTTACCACTTAGAAAGGAAAATCTATCATACTTGAGTGAGACAAAAAAAATGAAATGAATCCCTAAATTAAGGGGAAAGGAAGACAAGAACATTTTATCATAATTTTCAAATAACAAATCCTCCTTTTGTTATGCATATCTTGACTGAGGGAAAAGAAGACAAGAACATTATTTGTCTTCCCCTAAAAAGCAACCAAGTGCATCTTAATTGTGATAAGGTAGACCCATGATTATGAAAGGAGGACCACTTGATAATTTATTAAAGCAAAAACCACTCTTATAACATTATAATTTCGTCTAAGTGAGGGAGAGGGAAAAATAGAAGCAAGGTAGAGTAAGGAAAGGAGAGAAAGAGAGGATAAGAAATGAAGGAAGAAGAAAGTGAAGTTTAGAAGACTAAGTACTCAAGGTAAGTTAGCTTAATCTCCACTTGAATTCATCTTTTCTCTTCATCCTCAGGGTTCAAAACTCACCCTCTCTCTCTTATTCAAGCTGCTAGAAAAGCTAATGGAAGGGAGGAATGTTGCCATTTCCTTCAAGAGAAAAAAAGAAAAATAAATCACTAAGTGAGATAGGGAGATCTTTAGGTAGGTTTAAGTATATCTCTTTTTGAAGAAAAGGTTTGAAATTTGTAACATTTATATGGGATTTTGATCTTATAACTTTGATAAAATTTACAATATTTGCTACTTTGATGATTGGGCATGGATGTTGGTATATCATGTTACATGTTCATCTTGCATGTAATGGATGTTTTGAATACATCGATTGGTGTGGAAAGTTTTGCATAGATATGGCTATGGGTGGCAAAATTTTAGAGATTTTATGCTACTGTTATGTATATTTGAATGTGGTGAGAAATTGATGGAATATAATTAGATTGATAAAATGAGTATGGCCTTAAACAATTAGAAGAAGACCATGAGACATTTGTTTTGGGAAACACCTTGAATAATACATTATTCGATTTCTGTTTTCTTGAGAAGTAGATGATGGAATATGTTAAATTAAGTGTAAGGAATCTAATTAAAATGTTGAAATGAGTAATCTTATGGTTAGATGTAAATTAGGAATAAATGGAAGAGGACGTAATAAAAGGATGAACTAAAACCTTATGAAAGATTTGATTAGAAAACTGGATTTTGGAGTAACTAAGGAAGCTTCAGTTTTTGAAATTCTAGTAAGAATTGGTTAGGAATTAAAAGAAATGGATAACATGAAAAATGTAGATATATTTCTAACAGATTTGTTAGGTAAGCTTATGTGTTTGAATTTCAAGGACAATTTTGTAGGGAATTAAAAGAAATGGTTAACATGAAAAATATAGATATATGATTGACGAATTTTTATCTACTAAAATCACACAATTTAGAGTCCATTGGAGGAAGATATGGTTAGATTAGTAAGTAGAGGTCATAACCTATCTGGGAAGAAATACCATTGAATTTAAGGGAGTAATAACACGGAGACTCTTTATGATTTCACTAAAATGTTCAACATAAGAGTTTTAGAGGATTGTCTTAGATTAAATAGACACTAATATCACCCGAATCGTAGTTAAAATGGGTGAGTTATTCTCTGATTAGTGAAAGATGAAAATAGTATTTAAGAAAGAAAGAAGAATCTATAAATGAAAATAATAAATTACTAATGTATGTCCTAACCTTTGCCATTACATGAACTCCTTACCATCTCAAGTTTGTAATTTTGACATAGAAATATTTTATAAAGTGATATTTGAAAATGATTATGATAATGGCATAATTGCATTTTACCAATTATTTTTGGTAATGATTATACTTTGATGATAAATTATGGCATGTGAGTATAATGAACATAATTGTTATTGAAATCATATTTTTGGCTATTAATGTGAAAAGAAAAGAAAAGAGATGAGCATGGTTACATGGCAGTCCATATGGTGCACTAGTAGGCGACGCGCTACTCACGGCTATGATTATACTAATAAGAAAAGAAAGAGAAAGTGTGCCATGTCGGATGGAGTAAGAAAAGCCCGTATCGGAGAGTAAAAAGTACTCACCCTGACTGGGGTAGCTTGATATGAAAATAAGTTAATAGCCATCATATGATATTCTGAAAATAGTTATTCATGTTAAACATGTCATTACTGCATGATTTTCATGTGCATAGATAGAGTGCATTCATGTGACCTAAGACATTTGCTGTAAATTATACAGATAAACATGATATGATGAGCAATAATGATGATGATTATGTTTTATTGTTAAACCTACTAGGATTTAATTCTCATTATATTTCCACATCATGTTTAGAAAACTATATATGTAGATTTTCTGTAGGGCTCTGGCTTTTAGTGCACGATTGGATCGAGTTACTCTATTTGAGGCAGATCCCAGTAATTAATAAGCTGTTTGTGGTCCAATTGACTAAGATCTCGGTGAAGGTGCAACCACCTGAACCCATATCTCTGAAATGGGTCAACATGGGTGAATAACATGTAGATATATATATATATATATATATATATATATATGTTTGATTTTTATACGGGCGTTTTGATTAATGATGTTTATGTGAACTCAGATTTGTATCAGTATTAATGGTAGACCTTAAACCTTAATTATGTTTGGTTAAATTAATTGAATATTATTATGAGTTAAGTTGTTAGAAGTAAAGAGGTAATGACTTCATGGGACTTTACAAATATATATAAAAAATGGAGTTGTTACATAGGTTTTTCCTAAAATCCATGTGATAATTTTTCTTGCTTATGGAACACTTTTGCAATAAATTTTCCTACTTTGTAGGACTCACCAAAATCTTGCTTATTGTTCATCTCATGGTGGGTCATATTTTTTACTATTCTAGTACTATTACATCATGTGACTCCCCTTTTTCCTCTTGGATTTGGGCTCCATTCTCTCCCTTGGGCTTGGTCTCCCTCTCCTTCCTTTCTTGCTTGGGCTGAAATCTCCACCCAAGAATGGAATGCTTGGCTCACCTTCACATGGTTTGAGTTATTGGCCCATCATCTTCATCCTAGTTCAAGGCTATGCCATGACTCTTTATTGGGCTATCTATGTGATTTTCCAATAACTTATTTGGGTGAAAACATTCTAGTTGAAGTGACCTAGGTGGAGGCCCAATGGCTTAGGGGGTTTAGCTCTTCCTTGCTTAAGAATTTCATCCCTCTTTGGATATTATTTTTCTAATATCTTTGATCCCTTAATTTCTCCCCTAATGTCATAAAAGTTCTCCCTATGCCTACACATAAGCTTAAGAATTTCTAGGGCTTATATTATATTAACTATTTATCAAAAATTTCTTAATAAGTCTTTATTCTTCTCTTGTTCCCTTAATTAAATATTTTATGTACCTTATTAATAAAGGGAAATTTTTTTGTAGAGATGAGAATGTTGTAGTGGATGTGTGGACACACTAGAAGAGATATGATTAAAAATGAGTGCATTAAAGACAAAGTTGGGGTAGCATCTATTATGGAAAAGATAATGAAATATTACTTAAGGTGGTTTGGTCATGTGGGTCGAAGACCTATAGAAGCCCTTTTGAGAAGAGTACATAAGATGGAGAATAGTCCAATAGTTATAGGTAGAGGAAGGCTAAAGAAAATAATAAGTGAAACTATTAAGAAGGATTTAATAGTTAATAATATATCTATTAATCTCATTCATGATAGGCCACTGTGGCATTATTTGATCCATATAGTCAACCCCACCTAGTGGTAAAAGGCTTTGTTGTTGTTGTTGTATTAATAAAAGAAAAAATTAGGGATGTTACAGTGTGTTGTTATAGGCACTAAAAAATAATAAGAACCTTACCCCATGAAAATAATTGCAGTAATGGGATTAAGGGTCGAATCTATAGAAAGTGCGTAATTATAAATTATGGTTATGTTAATAAAGATAAGGGGTTTGGGATTAAAATTAGAATAATAAAAAAGTAAAATAGTAAATAAGAATATAAAGAAATCAATATAACAAACGTTGGTCTAGGTCATCATTCACCTTCAAGAAATTCATTGCTCATTAATATAAACATCAATTCATACATGAATATTTACTGTATGAAAATAAATTCCTATCCCTCCCTAGATTTAGTTAATTAAAATACAAGCAATCTAATCAACCCTAACTATTAAACAAACAACCAAGCATTAAGATTTAATCTAATAGCAACAATAAGATATAGAAAGATCGATAAAGCTAAACAACACAAACACATGATGTTGAATTTAATTTAGTTAAATTTTCTTCCTAGATTTAACAACTCCTGACATAGCAAAATTATTAAACCTAGTTGCTTCAAAATTATAGTGATCAAACAATTCTAGATTTAATATCCAATTTGGTAATAGATTAGGTCAACCAATAAACTAGTAGGCATTATAGAAATCAAATGAAGCAATCATAAAACGAAGAACAGAAGAACAAATAATACTCATTTATAAATTGATTAAATAAAAATGGAATCACATCTTAGACCAAATAATCTTGAGGTTTCTTTCTTCCTCAACCAACTAGAGAGATTTAGCCATATAGGCCTATAAAAGACTAAAAAGAACTAAAGAAGAAAATAAAATTGAATATAGATGAATTATTTGTAGAAAATCATCCACAAGATGTACCTAAAGATGCCTCTACAATGATTTGAACTAAGCTATTTATAGATAGTTTTTCCACCATGGAATCACATTGTTAGGTCGCCACCGTCACGACACTTTCGTTTCTATAATCCTATCTGTATCAGGTTTCTTCTAGCATCGTGATGCTAACTCACCATCATTGTGATGCTACCATAATTAGAGTTTAGGGCTACTACTCATCTTTTTAGCATCGTTATGCCAAGTTTACAACACCGTGATGCTGAAACTACTAGAATCTAGCTCCAAAATACTACATTCTGGCATTGCAATAATGCCTTTTTGCCATTACGACACTGAGATTTCTGGGTTTATGGCATCGTAGTGCTAGGAATTATTACTATGGTGCTGAAGCTACTGGAATTCTTCATTTTTTCTACAAGTTTGGTGTTGTGATGGTAGCTTTTTGCCATTGAAATGCTGAAGCTACTATTTTGGATCTTTATGTTTTCAACTCCTTTTCTTTAATTTAGTTTCATTTTACATCTAATGCCTCCAATTAACTAAAAAATCACAATATAATCTTAATAAGTATAGTTGGACATAAATTATATATAAAAATTAAGTATTAAGGAAGAAAAACACAACAATTTACATTCGTATCAGTGGACTATGACTTCACTAAACATTTATCATAATGAAACTCAAAGAAAACCAACTTATTTTTGGCAAATTTTAAAAAATTTAAGAGGTTTTTTAGTGATAGAAGAAATATGGAGCAAATGAGAAATTCACAAAGCATCATATGAATTGAAAGGATAAGAAACACTAGAATGACCAATATGTTTAATGGAAAGACCTTTACCATTGATTTGTGTATAATTAATTAGGAATTAGGTAAGCTTAATTTTTGTTGGTTTTAAAGTGAAATATGTTAGGACTTAGATTAATTTTATGTTTTGTGTTGTAGCTGCTGAGAAAGTGAAAAAGTGGAGAAAAAGAGAAGAAATTCAAGAAAAGCACAAAAAATCAGTAAATACTAAACCTTACTTCACTAATCTAGCCATAACTCCTTCATTTGAACTCCAAATGAGGTGATTTAAGTGGTTATGAAAATATAAGATGAAGGGCTAGACATTCACATTTAGTGTTTTGTCAAATACTTTATAATATTACTACCGCATAGGTGGATAACCAGTACCATGACACTATGACGATAGTAGTAAAAAAACAAGTAATGCTAAAAAACAAAATTTAAGTTGGACTCCAACTCCAATGGGTCAAAAATTGATTAGAAGAAACCCTAGGTCATTAGGGTTTCCAAGGCTTATAAGTAAGACAACCAAGAAAGCATCAAAGGGGATCTTTTCATCAATTGGGGACTATCTCAATGGCCTCTAATGATCTTTTGTCCATCATCTACTCTTCCTTCTTTAGTTTAGTAACCCTGCATGGTTGATTTTGTTTTATTGATCAAGGGAGACTAAAAACTCAAATGTATTAATATTACAAGATTAGATTTTGTGTTTTATTTAAAGTTCAATTTGATTAGGTATTGATTTACCCTTATGTGCATATTTATATTATTTTTCTTATAAGGTTCTGCTGATGATTGATTAAGTTAAACTAAAGCTGAACTATGAAGTCAAATCCATAATTGTTTTGTCCTTCTAGTTTAAGAAGTAATCTGAGGTTCGTAAGGTTACTACTATTAAGAATTGTTAATTATCAGGAAGAGTTATCATATAGGTTAAATATGATCACCTAAGTTTGGGTTATCTAGCTTCATTGATCTTTCTAGAGTGTATTGTAATTATTAAGGTTAATTCCAAACACCTACAAAAAGAGATATTTAGATCATTAGAGTTAATTGGATCGCTAGTTGTAAATTAACTAAACTTAAAGAAACATTGAATTGAATTCTGACAATAAGTATCTCAATTGAATAAAATAACTTATAATCAATTATTAGTGGAAATTTTGATGGTGGATGTTGACCCTGACCAATATCTTTTATTTTTATTGCAATTTTATTTATGTTATTCTCTTTTATTTTAGTTTCAATTAAATCCCCCTTTTATTCACATAAAGCATAATTAACATGTACCACTTTTTGTAGGATCAACCCTTACTCCAGCTACTATATTAATTTGTGTTAATAAAAATAAAGTAATTTTTTTTGTGCTTTCGACAATACGTACCAAATTTTGGCCCCATTACCAAGGAGTGTGTCAAGTGGAATTTTATGCTTTTGTGAATTTTCATTTGCTTTTTCTTTTTTAAAAAATAAGAGGTGAAAAAAAAATTGAAGCTTTTTTGTTGGCCAAGTGCCACGATAGTATCATCGTAGTGCTGTAGTGCCAACAGCTACAAAAAAGAAGTCTAGAATCCATAGAGCATTAGCATCATGGTGGTAGAATTGCTATAGCTAGTGGAAATTCTTGGGAGGTCAAGTGTCACAGCACCAAGTTGAAAATTTTGAAAAAATACCATTTTAGAGCCTTAACCTAATTGCCATCCTTTAAGCAAAATTGGGGGTTAATTTTGGTGAATTGTGACTAAACTTAAGAAGAAATTTGATCATGTAAGACTGCTACTAATTATTCTTGGGATAATTTAGTGTATTAAAGACAATTTGGAGTGAAGACCGAACTTTCAACTGCACGCTAGGTTTTCATAGAAAAATCCCAACCTAACCTGACACCCTACCCAAGCCACTAACAAAGCCACTCACACCATCCTATTATACCTTACTAGCCCACTAAAATAGCCATTAACAACCCACTAACACCTAAATTGACACCTTACAACCTCCTTTGAGCAACCCATATGAATAACATAATTTAGAATTCAAGTAATGGCACCCATAACATCTCAAAGGATCCTACCCACCATCAAAGACGACCTTATAGACCTAAACATGGATAAAGACATCTAACCAGGTAAATTTATCGAGCTCATATTTTTATTTTTCTCTTTATTTTTATCTTGATTTATTTACATTTAGGACAATGTAAAATTTGAGTTTAGGGGTGGAATTGATGATTCATGACTTGGATGACTGTATGTGCATACATGTGACCTTGATTAAACATCAATTATATAATTTTTCACCATTAATGCACCTTGATTCCATTTAGCAAATTCAATAATTGTGTGTCTATATTCAAATTAGGTTTTGAGTGGCTTGTTTAACTAACAACCAATGATTTAACTCATTAAAAAAATTTTAACTCTTGAAAAATGTAGAAAAGTTATATTTATGTGCAATTTTGACTTCTTTGAAATTTATATTCTTACTTGAGAATCTTGAAATATTTTATGCACAAAACCTTAGGTTTAATAGGACTTTAGAACTTATTTGAATATCATTTGAGGTGAAATCCTAGGCTAAACATTATTATTTACAAGATGATTCATGCATTATTTGTTAGTTTGAGTCTTTTAAAGCTTGTCTTAATGTGATTATATCTCTAGTTCCCCTATTTGAGCATAATTGAACCTTTCATCTAAATACTCATATATTATCTAAGCCAAATTTCATCATTTATATCCTGACTTTTTTACCTTACTTATTGCATGATTATTATTTGAAAAAACATTATCTAAAGAGTAGAAGGGTGGAGTAAAGGAAGGAAGAAAAATCAAAAGAAAGAAAAGAATGATATAGTTAATAGAATAAAAGAGAGAAAAAGAAAAAGAAATAGAAAGCCAATAGAAAAAGAGAAAATCTAAAAAAAGAAGAATAGAGCAAAAAATGAGTTTGGGGGAGAACCCACTCAAAACTTAGAAAAGCTTAAGCAAAAGTTCAAAATAGTCATGTAGTATTAGGTGATTCAACTTAAATTTATATCTTTTTCTCTTACTTTATAGCCTAGCCACATTACAAACTAAAACAAGCCATTTTAATACTAAGTTTAGTGTATAGCTACATTAGTGGAGAGTGACATTAAAAATAAGCTTATAGAGTTCCTAAGCAAAATTGATTAAAAAATCTACACTTTAAATTTTCGAGAGATTTAATTTGTCCAAGGACACACACACATACTCTCAAGATTCAAGAGGATGAAATATGGATTACATTTAAGTTAAACTTGTACATAACTGTGATTTTTTTTAAAAATTTCTTGAGTAATAATTCATTTAATTTTCTAAAGCACATGTTAGTAGGCTTGAAAATCACTGCATATTTTGAATTTGTGTGATTTTGTTTTTAGGGTTTATTTTGCTCGAGAATAAGCAAAAGGTTGCACTTGGGGGTATTTGATCTGTGTATAATTAATTATAAATTAGGTGCCTTTAAACATGATTTTTGTTGTTTTTTAAGTTAACAATATTATAAGTTAGTTTAATTTTATGTTTTGTATTACAGGAATTGAGAAAGTGGAAAAGAGGAGAAAAGAAGAAGAAATTCAAGAAAAACAAGGAAATTTAGCAAATCCTATACCTTGATTCACTAATATATGCACAACTGCTTCATTTGAACTCCAAATAAGGTGATTTAAGAAGCTATAGAAATTTAAGATAAAGTATTAACTTTCTATTCAGCATTTTGTAAACTTTTGCATAATAGTAATTTGCTTTGGACTCTAACTTAAATGAGAAAAAAATTTATCAGAAGAAACCCTAAGCTGTTGGGTTGCCAAGGCTTATAAAGAAGAAAGAAAAAAAGGCATCAAGGGGCATCTTTTCATTAAAAAGGGACCTTCAATCATCTTTTCTTGTTTTCCTTAGTTTGGTAACCTTGCACGGTTGATTTTGTTTTATTAGTTGAGGGAAATTGAAACCTCAGATGTATTAACATTGTGAGATTATAATTTGTACTTTCTTTAAATTTCAATTTCGTTAGGTATTAATTCACCCTTGTGTGCATATTTATATTGTTTCTCTTATTTTGATTTTTGGAAAGGATCTACCGATGATTGATTAAGCTAAACTAAAGCTAAATTATGAAGTCAAATCTATAATTGTTTGGTCCGTTTAGTTTAAGAAGTAACATGAGGTTATTAAGTTAATTACTATTAGGAATTGTTAATTATTAAGAAGGGTAATAATCAAGGTTAAATTCGACCACCTAATGTAACAACTCCATTTTTTTTACATATATACATATATATATTTTTAAAATCCCATGAAGTCATTTCCTCTTTACTTTAAACTATTTAACTCATAATAACATTCGATTCAATTAACCAAGCATAATTAAGGTTTATGGTATATCATTAACACTGATACAATTCTGGGTTCACATACACATCAATAATTAACAACATCTGTACAAAAATTAAACACATATATGTCTACATCTTATTCATCCATATTGACTAGTTTTGGGAATACAGGTGCGAGTGGTTGCACCTTCACCAGGATTTTAGCCAACTCGACCCAACATAAGCTAAAAACCGGTTATATAGAATATATGCATATTTAGTCTTCTAAACATGATATGGAAATATAGTAAGAATTAAATCCTAGTAGATTCAACAATAAATCATAATTATCATCAATATAGCTTATCATGTCATGTTCATCTGTATAAGTTGTAGCAAATATCTTAAGTCACATGAATACACTTTATCTATGCACATAAAAATCATATAGTAATGACATGTATGGCATGGATAACTATTTTTGGAATATCACATGATGGCTATCAACTTATTTTTCATATCAAGCTACCCCAGTCAGGGCGAGTACTTTCTACTCTCCGGTACGAGCTTTTCTTGCTCCATCCGACATGGCACACTTTCTCTTTCTTTTCTCATTAACATAACGATAGCCATTAGTAGGGCGCACTCTACTGTAACGACTCCATATATATATATATATATATATATATATATATTTGTAAAGTTTCATAAAGTCATTACTTCTTTACTTCTAATTACTGAACTCGTAATAACATTCAATTAATTTAACCAAACATAATCAAGGTATAAGGTCTACCATTAACACCAATATAATTTTGAGTTCACATAAATATCATTAATCAAAATGTTCATACAAAAACCAAACACATAAATATCTATATCATATCCATCCATGCTGATCAATTCCGGAGATATAGGTGTGGGTGGTTGCACCTTCACTGGGATCTTATTCAATTCAACTACAAAGACCTTATTAATTTCTTATATATGCCCAACATAGAGTAACTTGATACAACGTGCACTAAAAGGAAGAGCCTTAGAAAAATCTGCATAAGTAGTTTTCTTAACATGATATAGAACTATAGTGAGAATTAAATCCCAATAGGTTCAACAATAAACCATAATCATCAATATAGCTCATCATGTCATGTTCATCTGTATAAGCTACAGCAAATACCTTAGGTCACATGAATGCACTTTATCTATGCACATGAAAATCATATAGTAATGATATGTATGGCATGAATAACTATTTTTAGAATATCATATGATGACTATCAACTTATTTTTATAAAAAGCTACCCCGATCAAGGTGATTACTTTATATTCTCCAGAACGTGTTTTTCTTGCTCCGTCCAACATGGCACACTTTCTCTTTCTTTTCTCATTAGCATAATCATAGCCGTGAGTAGGGCATTCCCTACTGGTGTACCACACGGACTGCCATGTGACCATGCTCTTCTCTTTTCTTTTCCTTTCACATTAATAGCCAAGAATATGATTTTAATAACAAGCATGTTCATTATACTCACATGCCAAAATTTATCATCAAAGCATAATCACTACAAAAAAATTATTGGTAAAATGCAATCATGTTATGATCATAACAATTTTCGAATATCACTTTGTAAATATATTTCCATGTCAAAATTAAACACTTAAGATGGCAAGGAATTCATACAATGGCAATGGCTAGGGCATACACTAGTTATTTATTATTTCCATTTCTAATATTTCTATGTTTTGTGACATTTCCCCACTTATTCAACTATATCTCCCTCATACTAACTCCAATTGAGGAGATTACAAAGCCTATAAAAATCTAAGACACTTATCTACAACTTTCATGTTTGTCATTCCTTCAAATTCATTACGAATTATTCACAAAATTGCTTACATTTACCACCTTGGATTCTAGACTAATTTTGACATCTACTCATTAATCAGCTATATCTCCCTCATATGGACTCCAATTTAAGTAATTTTAGAGACTATAGATCTATGATACTTACATACATACATACATATATATATATATATATATATATATATATATATATATATATATATATATATATATAATGTTAACAATTTCCTTTAATTCCCTACAAATTTTGACCAAAAATTCAAACACAGAATCATACTTAACATATTCTTTAGCTAGTTTCTGATCACTGTTTATTAATCTGACCATATGTTCTTAATATGGATTCCAAATTGAATGATTCCAGTGGCTAAAAATTCTTGAGAAATATATATATATATATATATATATATATATATATATATATATTTCATGTTAACTATTTATTTTTGTTCCCTATAGGTGTTTTCCATAAATTCAAACACAGAAGCTTACCTAATAGATTCTTCCTTCGTTAACCATTTTCTGACCACTTCTTACTAATCAGACAATATCTCCCTCATTTTAACTTCAAATTGGGTGATTCCAGTGCTTGAAAATCTGAGACATATATCTACATTTTTCATGTTAACAATTTATTTTAATTCTTAACCAATTCTTCCCAGAATTTTAACAATAGAAGCTTCCATGGTTACTCTAAAATTCAGTTTTCTTAGCCTAGCCTTTCTTGAAGTTCTAGTTTATCCTTTAATTAATTCATCTTCCTTTTTTCTTTTCAATTTATGAATTATTCACAAAATTGCATACATTTACCACCTTGGATTCTAGAATAATTCTGACATCTACTCATTAATCAGCCATATCTCCCTCATATGGACTCCAATTTAAGTAATTTTAGAGACTATAGATCCGTGATACATACATACATACATACATACACGCACACACACACACACACACACACAGATATATATATATATATATATTTTATGTTAACTATTTATTTTTGTTCCCTATAGGTGTTTCCCATAAATTCAAACACAGAAGCTTACCTAATAGATTCTTCCTTGGTTAACCATTTTCTGACCATTTCTTACTAATCAGACAATATCTCCCTCATTTTAACTTCAAATTGGGTGATTCCAGTGCTTGAAAATCTGAGACATATATCTACATTTTTCATGTTAATTATTTATTTTATTCTTAACCAATTCTTCCCAGAATTTTAACAATAGAAGCTTCCATGGTTACTCTAAAATTCAGTTTTCTTAGCCTAGCCTTTCTTGAAGTTCTAGTTTATCATTTCATTAATTCATCTTCCATTTTTCTTTTAAATTTCCAACTAACTATAGAATTACTCATCTCAACATTTAATTATATTTCTTACTTAATTTAACATATTCCATCATCCACTTCAAATGAAAAACATAATAAAATTATGCATCACTAAGGGTGTTTCTCAACATAAATTTCTCATGGTCTTCCCCTAGGTATTTAAGGCCATACTTAATTTACCAACCTAACCATCTTCTATCCATTTTTACCATATTCAAATATATATAATAGTAGCATAAAAGTCCTAAAGTTTTGCCACCCATAGCCATATCTATGCAGAACTTTCTATACTAGCCGAAGTATTCAAAACATCCATCACATGCAAGATCAACATGTAACATGATATAGAACCATCCATGGCCAATCATCAAAGTAGCAAATATTGTAAATTTCATCAAAGTTCTAAGATCAAAATCCCATATTAATGCTACAAATATCAAAACATTTCTTCAAAAAGAGATATTATTAAACCTACCTAATGATCTTCCTAGCTCACTTAGTGAATTCTTTTTCTTGTTTCCTCTTAAAGGAAGTCGCAAGATTCCTCCATTCCCATAACTTTTTCAGCAGCTTAAATAAGAGAAGGAGGATGAGTTTTGAACTCAAGGATAAAGAGAAAAGATGGATTTAAATGGAGATTAAGTTAACTTACCTTGAGTACTTAGTCCTCTAGATTTCTCCTTCTTCTTCCTTCCTCTCTTCTCCTCTCTTTCTCTCCTTTCCTCACTCTACTATGCTTCTATTTTTCCTCTTCCTCACTTAGACAAAATTATAATGTTATAAGGGTGGCTTTTGCTTAAATAAACTATCAAGTAGTTCACCGCTCATAATCATGGGTCTACCTTGTCACAATTAAGATACACTTGGTTATTTTTTGGGGAAAGACAACTTATGTTCTTGTATTCCTCTCCCTTAGTCAAGATATGCATAGCAAAAGGAGATTTGAATTTTGAAAATTATGATAAAATGTTCTTAAGACAAGGGACAAGGTCCATTTGATTTAGGGATTCATTTCCTTTTTCTTTTGTCTCACTTAAGTATGATAGGTTTGCCTTTCTAGGTGGCAAATTTTCAGTCATTGAGTCTCAATTGCTTAGCTGAAATTATTTATGTTGGATAAAGATGTTTTGTTATAATGCTATGTATTATTACCTACTTGTGAAAATTATGAATGTAGGATATAGATGTTTTGTCCTAATGCCATGTGACCTAATCTTGATTATTATTACACTATGTTTTTCTCACATGGTTCTTATTTTTTCCTCTTGGATTTAGGCTCATTCATACCCATTTTCTTTGCTTTGGCTGAAATTCTACCTTTCATGAAGGGCTTGATCACATTTTTATGATTTTTGAGCTATTGGTCCAACTTCTATATCCTAATCTAAGTCTATGTTTTATTTCTTGCTTGGGCTCTCCAATTGGCTTGGTAGAAACTCATGTGAAATGGAAAAACTCTAAATGAAGTGTCCATAGGTGAAAGCCCATTGTATGGGTGGAGTTGTTAAATTTAGGAACTCTAACTCTTGAATTAAGAAAAATTACCTTAATCCAATCTTCTTGAAATTTTAAGACCTTTACTTACTTCTCAAAAATTTATCTTCCTCACCCAATAATTTGGCCTCTCTTTAGTATGTTATTTCTAATTTTTCCTATTACATTTTCTCTCTTTACTTATTCCCTTAATGTTATTAACATTTTCTATGCGTACACATAAGGTGAAGAATTTCTAAGGCTTATATTTCCTTAGATATCTAAAAATTGTCTAATAAATTTTATTTCCTTAATTAAATATTTATGTACCTTTATTAATAAAAGAAACGAAATTAGGGATGTTACATTTCTTTCCCCCTAAAAGAAAGTTTTTCCTCAAAATTTTAGAAATTACCTAATAAGAACAATTGTGGATATTTCTTCCGCATGACTTCTTCCAGCTCCTAAGTTGATTCTTCCAGAGTGAAACCTTCCCATATCAACTTAACTAGGGGAATGGTTTTATTTCTTAATTGCTTCACGTCGGTGTCCAATTTGGATGCTGGTACTAGCTGGTATGTCATGTTCTCATTTATTTGGATTGTTTCATCTTATATTACATGTGAGGAATTTGGAAGATACTTTCGAAGCTATGATACATGAAAAACATTATGCAGGTTGAACAAATTATGTGGGAAGGCAACTTGATATACTGACATCCTCACTTTCTTCAAAATTTGGTAAGGTCCCAAAAATTGCAGACTTAGCTTTCTAGTTTTGAGAGACCTATCAACTCCAGTAATTGGGGAAAGTTTCAGAAATACATGGTCTCCTTCCTTAAACTCCAGAGGTCTATGTCTCTTATCATAGTAACTCTTTCGTTGTTTTATAGTAAATGGCCAAGCCATGTTATAGGATACGTTTAGGTCGGTTTGGAAGCTGGTAAAACTTATTTTCAACATTTTGTCTACCCTAAATGAATCTAATTAACTATTGGATATTAGTTGAAACCAAATTGATGAAGAATGTTGTATTAAATTTGTGAGAACATATGATGGAAATGATATAAGTAGGAGAAAAGTGACTAGAGGCCATGCATAAAGAAAATGAAGAGATGAAAAAAATATTTAAAAAAAAAAGAATCTTATAAATGACTAGTATATGCCACAGCCATTGCCATTGCATGAACTCCTTACCATCTTAAGTGTCAAATTTTGACATGGAAATATTTTGATGAAAAATTATGGCATGTGAGTATAATGAACATACTTGTTATTAAAATCATATTTTTGGCTATTAATGTGAAAGAAAAGAAATAAGCACGGTCACATGGTGATCCGTGTGGTGCACCAGTAGCGGACGCCCTACCAACGGTTATGATTATGATAATGAGAAAAGAAAGAGAAAGTGTAGCATGTCAGACAGAGCAAAAAAACCCGTACCGGAGAGTAGAAAATAATCATCCTGACCGAAGTAGCTTGATATGAGAATAAATTGATAGTCATCATATGATATTCTGAAAATAGTTATTCATGTCATCCATGTCATTACTATATGATTTTCATGTGCATAGATAAAGCGCATTCATGTGACCTAAGGTAATTGTTGTAGCTTATACAGATGTACATGACATGATGATCAATATTGATGATAATTGTGATTTATTGTTGAACCTTTTGGGATTTAATTCTCACTAAATTTTCATATCATGTTCAAAAAACTAGTTTTGCATATTTCTTTGACTCTGGCTCTTTGTGTACATTGGATCGAGTTACTCTATATTGGACAAATCCCAAAAATTTATAAGGCGTTCGTGGTCCAGTTGGTTAAGATTCCGGTGAATGTGCAACCACCCGCACCCATATTCCCGAAACTGGTCAACAAGGATGAATAAGATGTAGACATATATGTGTGTGATTTGTGTATAGATGTTGTTAATTAATGATGTGTAAACCTTAATTATGCTTGGTTAAATTAATTGAATGTTATTATGAGTTAAATAAAGGTAATGACTTCATGGGATTTTAATATATGTATTTATGTAAAAAAAATGGAGTTGTTACACATTTCCTTTGCTTTGGCTGAAGTTCTACATCTCATGGAGGGCTTGGTCACATTTTCATGATTTTTGGGCTATAGGTCCAACTTCTATATCCTAGTCCAAGTCTATGTTATATCTCTTTCTTGGGCTATTCAATTGGCTTGCTAGAAACTCATGTGAAGTGGAAAAACAAACTCTATGAAGTGTCCATAGGTGAAGGCCTAATGTATGGGTGGAGATGTTAAATTTAGGAACTCTAGCTATTGAATTAGGAAAAATTACCGTAGTCCAATCTTCTTGAAATTTTAAGAACTTTACTTACTTCCAAAAAATTATCTTCCTTACCCAAGAATTTTGTCTCTCTTTAGGATGTTATTTCTAATTTTTACTATTAGGTTTTCTCTCTTTACCTATTCCCTTAATGTTAGATACATTTTCTATGCATACACATAAGGTGAAGAATTTCTAAGGCTTATATTTTTTCCTTAGATATCAAAAAATTGTTTAATAAGTTTTATTTCCTTAATTAAATATTTATGTACCATTATTAATAAAAGATACGGAATTAAGGATGTTACACCTAAGTTTAGGTTATCTAGCTTCATTGATCTTTCTAAAGTATATTGCAATTGTTAAGGTTAATTCTGAACACCTATGAAAGGAGTTAATTAGATAATTAGGATTAGTTGGATTGTTTTTTGAAAATTAACTAAACTTAGGGAAAGATTAGATTGAAATACGACAATGGATATATCAATTGAATTTAATAACTTATAATCGGTTATTAGTGAAAATATGATGGTGGATGTCAACCCCGACCAATGACTTTTATTTTTATTGCAATTTTATTTATGTTATATTCTTTTATTTTAATTTCAATTAAATCCTCTGTTTATTCAAATAAAGCATAAATATCAGCTACCATTCTCATTGAGATCGACTTTTATTCCTGCTGCCACATTAATTTGTGTTAATAAGAGTAAGGCAATTATTTATTTTTAGGGTTCCTACGACAACATGTACCAACCATTGGCTACATGTAGATATTTTGAGCCATTAAATTCTAATTTATGTTTTTGGTTGGACTCATTAGAGTCACATGGTTTAATGCACCAAAATATGGATAGCATGCAAGATCAAACAATGTCTCTAGTGTTACAAACATAGTTGACATTTTCTTGTGTGGCCTAGAGTTTGCTTAAGAAAAACTACATAATGACTGATGGTTAGAGGATGCTTGATAATTTAGGTCTTATATGTGCTAACAAGAAAGCGCTTGATGTCCATTCTTGTCACAAACTTGGCTAGTAAGTTTAGATATATTACCATTACCAAATTTTCCTTTGGCCATTCTATTATTAACACTAGTATCTATCACCATTGCCTCTATTCAATCCTTGAGAAGAATTAACATGACCAACTCAAGTACCAAAATCTCTTCTTTCTCATATTTGTAGATTTGCTAAATGAGTTTGTGATTGATGGCTTATGAGTTGGAAGCTCAATTGATGATGTCGCAGCATAACAGTTTGCCTAAGTGTCAACTAGATTTTGATTAAGTGCAGCCTAAGGTAGTTAGTTAAAATACGTTAGGAAAGGAGCATTAGTGTAATATGTACTTAGAGTTGAATATATAAAGCTCTAGGTAGGATTCACTCATAGTTAGATTCAATTTTGTAACAAAGTAGCTTTAGAGGTTGAGAGAGTGAGGTTTTGTATTTTGCAAGGTAGAAATCGTGAGACAAACACCTTAAGAAAGCTTGTGTGTGTGATTTTTGTTTTAATCCTATATAATTAAGTTGTTAAGATTATGAAATAAAAGTTGGTGAGGTCTCCATAGTGGAAGTAGGCACAATTGACCGAACCATTCTAAATTCGAGTGTGTTTCTTTCTATTATTTTCTTGCTGAATTCTATCAAAACTGGTTCATTGAAATCATGTGTGTGTAAGTCAACTTCTTGGAAGGACTATTCGAGTGTTCTTATTAGCAAGAACAATCGAAGATTGTTGTCAAGGGTTGTGTTATTACAAAGCTAATGCTTTTTCACCAATCCTAGCATATATTTCAGTCCTACTCTGTTCATCAAGAAGTAAGGCTTATATTTCACTTACACTATATGGATCCACTTGTGTGGAATTGGAAGTTGCAAAGGCATCATATTCAGGAGGTAAACCTTCTAGGATTGCATCTATACGGTCATAAAAAAACATTGCGCAACCAACAAAAAGCAAAGAATCAACTACTTCTTTGATCTTTATTAACTATTCACTACCAAACATGGACTATTTCTTAGTATTCCTCAATTGCTATTTAAATTTCTTAATCTTTGCTTTAGTTTGTTATGCAAAGAAGGAAATTATTCTATCCCAGATTTCATAAAAACACTCACAACCTACAAGTTTGGTGAGCATACCTTCGGTCATGGTGGATGTAACATCCTTAATTTCATTTCTTTTATTAATAAAGATACATAAATATTTAATTAAGGAAATAAAATTTAATATACAATTTTTAGATATCTAAGGAAATATAATCTTTAGAAATTCTTCACCTTACGTGTATGCATAGAAATGTTCTAACATTAATGGAATGGGTAAAGAGAGAAAACCTAAGAGGAAATGTTAGAAATAAACATGCTAAAGAAAGCTGAAATTCTTGGGTAAGGAAGATAAATTTTTGTGAAGAAAGTAAAGGTCTTAAAATTTCAAGAAGATTGGATTAGGGTAATTATTCCTAATTTAAGAGCTAAAGTTACTAAGTTTAGTATCTCCACCTATAAATTAGGCTTTCACCTATGGACACTTCATTTAGAGTTTTTCTACTTCATAGGAATTTTTAGCAAGCCAATAGGATAGCCCAAGGAAGAAATAAAACATAGGCTTGGACTAGGATATAGAAATTTGACCGGTAGCCCAAAAATCATGAAAATGTGACCAAGCCCATTATGAAAGGTATAATTTTAACATAAGTAAAGAAAATGGGCAAGAATGAGCCCAAACCTAAGAGGAAAAAAATAAAGTGATGAAATAATGGGGTAATGAAGATTAGGTGACATGGCATTAAGACAAAAATTTAGCAAGTGGTGTGATATCCTACATTCATAATTTTAGCAAGTGGTATGATAATACATGGCATTAGGACAAAACATCTATATCCTACACTCATAATTTTAGCAAGTGGGTAATAATACATAGCATTATGACAAAACACCCTTATCCTACACAAATAATTTTAGCTAATAAAGGAAGATTCAAGGATTGGAAATTTGCCAACTAAAATGGCAAACCTATCATACTTGATTAAGACAAAAGAAAAAGGAAATGAATCCCTAAATCAAAAGGACCTTGTCCCTTATCTGAAGAACATATTATCATAATTTTTAAAACACAAATCTCCTTTTTCTCTTCATATCTTGACTAAGGAAGAGGAAGACAATAACATGAGTTGTTTGTTTTCCAAAAAATCAACTAAGTGCATCCTAATTGTGATAAGGTAGACCCATGATCATGAAAGTTGAATTATTTGATAGTATATTTAAGTAAAAACCACCCTTATAACATTAGAATTTCGTCCAAGTGAGGGAGAGGAAAAAATAGAAGCAAGGTAGAGTGAGGAAAGGAGAGGAAGAAAGGAAGAAAGAGGAAGGAGAAGTCTAGAGGACTAAGTGCTCAAGGTAAGTTTAACAATATTTCTTTTTGAAGAAAAGTTTTAAAATTTGCAATATCTTTGTGGGATTTTGACCTTAGAAATTTGATAATTGGTCATGGATGTTGCTTTATCATGTTACATATTATGTATGTTTGAATACTTGGGCTAGTGTAGATAGTTTTGCATAGGTATGGCTACAGGTGGCAAAATTTTAAGCTTATGTTTTTAAAATTTTGGGAAGAATTGGTAAGGAATTTAAACAAATCGTTAACATGAAAAATGTAGATATATGTTTCACAAATATTTAGGCACTAGAATCACTCAATTTGGAGTCCATAACAGGAAGATATGGTCCAATTAGTAAGCAATGGTTAGAAAATGGTTAATCAAGGAATAATATGTTAGGATAGCTTCTGTGTTTTAATTTCTGGGAACATTATATAGGGAATTAAAATAAATGGTTAACATACAAATTATATTTATATGTGTCATGGATTTTTAGCCACTGGAATAAATCAATTTAGAGTCCATATGAGGAAGTTATGGTCCGATTTGTAAGCAATGGTCAAAAAATTGTTAATCAGGGAAGAATTTGTTAGGATAGCTTATGTGTTTTAATTTCTGGGAATATTCTGTAGGGAATTAAAATAAATGATTAACATAAAAATTATAGCTATATGTGTCACGGATTGTTAGCCACTGGAATCACTCAATTTGGAATTATTAGGAGGGAGATATGGATATATAAGTAAGTAGAGGTCAGAATCTACCCGAGAAGAAATCACCTGTATATTGAGGGAGTACTATCACCATGATTCCTTAATTTTTCACTAAACTGTTCAACATAATAGTTTTAAATAATTGTCGTATCTTTAAATTGACACCAAGATCACCTAAATCTGAGTTAAAATGGGGGAGTTATGCTATGGTTAGTAAGAGAAGGTCAGATAAGATGAAAACTTGCATCAAGAAAATAATGAAATAAAAATAATATTTAAAAAAGAAGAAAAATCTTATAAATAAAAATAATAAATGACTAGTATATTCCATAGCCATTGCCATTGCTTGAATTTCTTACCATCTTAAGTGTGAAATTTTGACATGGAAATATTTAATAAAGTGATATTTGAAATGGTTATGTTCATGACATGAATACCAATGCTTTTTAGTAATAATTATATTTTGATGAACATACTTGTTATTGAAATCATATTTTTGGCTATTATTGTGAAAAGAAAAGAAAAGAGCAAGGTCACATGGCAATCTGTGTAGTGCACCAGTAGGGGACGCCTTACCAACGATTATGATTATGTTAATGAGAAAAGAAAGAGAAAGTGTGCCATGTCAGATGGAGCGAGAAAAGCCCGTATCGAAGAGTAGAAAATACTCACCCTGACCGAGGTAACTTGATATGAGAATAAATTGATAGTCATCATATGATAATAGGAAAATAGTTAATTATGTTGGTGCGCACTGTCGCAGGTACACCCAAATTGATACCTTACCTCAAAACTAACCTATAGTAGTGGGAGTAAGGGTCGATCCCACAAAGACTGGTATTACCTTATGTGATTAGAAAAAGTGGGGAATTGACAATTTTAAATAAAATCAAGTATACAATAATGAAAGTAATTAAGAGAAAGTAATTAATGATAAAGACGTTGGTTTCGGTTGATATTCACCGTCAAGGGATTACATTGATCATTGACAATATAATCAATCTGTAATTGAATAGCTATCATTGGGGTTCTAACCCTGTTTTTCCTTAAGTCTAGTAAATTAATGACAATCACACTAATTAAACCCTAATTAACAAGCAATCCTTTAGCACATCGGTAAAACATAACTTTTTAACCGCATGAAGAACTAGAGAAACTGACAGAGCTAAAGAAATATAAATACATCAGCTATATCTAATTTAGTTAATCATTCATCATAGGTTTAATGATTTATAATCCAAAATCCTCAAACCTATTTGTCTCATGAATCGCAGAATTGAAGGCTTTGCTCAAAACACAATTCAACGGTAGATTAAGACAGACAATATACTAGTAGCCCTCCTAGCAATCATATGAATAATCATTAAGAAGAAGAACAAATGAATAATCAATACTCAATTCAAATTGAAACAATAAAATCAAATCTAAATCTCACAATGTATGAAAATCCCTTGAGGTTTCAATATACCTCAACCAACTAAAAAGAACTAGTCACGCAGGGCCATAAGAAAGTCAAAAGAAGAATTGAAGAATGTAACTCAGAACTTAGATGAAGGATTGGATGAGTTATCTGCTTGATTTCCTCCCTTTTTATAGATTAACTCCTCCTAATCGAAGTAGGAGTGTATCTAGGTCAAATCTCAGCCCATCGGGTTTCAATTGTAGTAAAAAAAAACCCTAAAAATTGTGAATTTCACGAGCTGGTACAGCGGCGACTCAGCCCATCGGGTTTCAATTGGAGTCAAAAAACCCTAAAAATTGCGAATTTCACGAGTTGGTACAGTGGTGGTGCCGCGGCGCTCTACTCGGGCGCCGCGGTGCTACGAAAATATGCTGTCGAGATGCCGCAGCGCCCGTGTAGTACCGCGGTGGGCTAGGTCAAAGATGCTCGGGCGCCGCGGTGCTCCCACCTGGGTAGGCTACTTTCTGAATACTTGTAGGCTAAAACTAATGTATGCTAAAACTACTTCTTAAGATCAAAAGGACTAAATTCAGCTTATAATGTGGCTAGGTTATAGGGTGAGATCTAAGATATAATTTGAAGCTCAATCTCTGAACACCACATGATTAACTCTGATCTATTTGAGCTAACTCTCAAGATTGGGGAATTTTTTCCCTCACCCTTATTTCCTTTCTTTTCTGCATTCTACTTTTCTTTGATTCTCTATTTCTTCTTTTTCAATCACTGGATAAACTTTCATTAGTCTTTTGAGATTTTTCCTTTTCTTTTGATTTTTTTTTTCTTTTGTCCTTGCTCCACCCTTCCACCCTTTCATTAATGTAGATCTACAAAACAAGTATTCAGAAATTAATCATGGAGTGAGTGAATTAGGTAGAAAAAATAAAGGTATTAATCACAAAATTTGGACTTGGCTGTTTTGTGGGTATAGAATAAAATGTTAATTAAGCTCAAAATAGAGGTTCTAAGGATATTTACTTGCTTGGGTTAAGCTTGAAAGGCTCAATCTCATCAAATAATGCATAAATCATCTCCTAATTATTAGTATCAGCCTAGGATTTTTGCCTCAAGTAGCATTTAAATAAGTTCTAGAAATTTTAATGAGATCATAAAATATTTTTGAGTTATATAATCTTTTTCTAATTAAAAGAGAAATTAAATATCCAAAATTACTGTGCAAAAGAATTTTAGGATTTTTAGAAAATAGGTAATAATAAATTGAAAAGAAATTAAAATTACACATAATTGTGACTTTCCTACGTCTCTCAAGAGCTATAAGCAATTTAAACAGTTATATCATTGGCTATTGGTTCAGCTAACATCGATTCATAGATTGAGATAAAGTTCACATGCTCACCCTATTTAATAACTAGAATAAAAGTGCAGAGATCATAGAAGCTTATTGTAGTACACAGCAAAGTAAATAATGCACAAATATTAGTTATTATACAGTCATCCAACCGAATCAGAAAGTGACCCCCCACACTTAAGATTTTACATTGTCCTTAATGTAGAATAGAAAAGCATAAAATAAGATAGGAAAGTAATAAAAAGAGGAGGGTCCAGTGAAACTTCCTTGATTAGTGATCACCATCCATCTCATCATGCTTAGGTGCAGGCCTAAAGGGTGGCCCAGGAGGTGCCGGGAATGCTATAGGAAGGTTCAGGGCATGGGCCAGCTGGCTGAAGCAAGCAGTGTTGTGTTGCGCTATGTAGTATTGGTAGAGAGCTAAGTTATTCATCTGATGAGTGAGGACCTCTGTTCGCTCCCATAGATCTTCAATAGTGTGTTGGGCTGGTGGTGGAGCTGAACTGCTACCAGGTTCCTCTGTAATTATAGGCTGAATGCCTAACTCTTCTTCTGCTGCTTCCTCATGTCCCTTATATTTCTGAATGTCTGCATAGGAAATAGGTTTCATTGGTTGAATGAGAGCCTCAATAGAATCCCAGCTGACTCCAGCCTTCCCACATAGACCAGTGATTAAACTGGGGGCAAAGAGTGATCCGCTTCTAGAACGAATGTAGCCAAGTATCTGTTTGTGAATGAGTTTTCCCACGTCAATGGAAAAAACTTTAAGTATAGCAAAAATCAGAATGGCTCTGTCCCTTCTGACCTGACTCATATTCAAACTAAGCATGAATCGTGCTGCTATGAAATAGTACTAAGCTTTAGCCACTTTATTCATGTCGGCCCTGGCAAAATACAATGGCTACCCATTGCTATCTAACTTCCAGGAAGCCCCTATAAAGCAAAGAGTGGAGATAATCTCTTCAAAGTTGATGTCTGATTGGATGAAGGCAGAGTACTCATCATCTTCAATGTCAGGGAGAGAGTAGAATTCATTGATAGCACGAGGATTAAAATTCACCAACTTGCCTCTAATCCGTGCTTTGTGGTGTTCATTGTAACATCCCTAATTTCGTTTCTTTTATTGATAAAAGTACATAAATATTTAATTAAGGAAATAAAATTTATTAGACAATATTTTAGATATCTATGGAAATATAATCCTTAGAAATTCTTCACCTTATGTATATGCATAGAAAATGTTTCTAACATTAAGAGAACAAATAAAGAGGGAAAACCAAATAGGAAAAAGAATTAGAAATAACATACTAAAGAGATGCAAAATTCTTGGATAAGGAAGATAAATTTTTAGAAACAAGTAAAGGTCATAAAATTTCAAGAACATTAGATTAGGGTAATTTTTCCTAATTCAAGAACTAGAGTTACTAAGTTTAAAATCTTTACCCATACATTGGGCTTTTACCTATGGACACTTCGTATAGAGTTTTTCCACTTCACATAAGTTTCTAGCAAGCCCATTGGATAACCTAAGCAAGAAATAAAACATAGACTTGGACTAGGATATAGTAATTGGACCAATAGCCCAAAAATTATGAAAATGTGACCAAGCCCTCCAAGAAAGGTAGAATTTTATCCAAAGCAAAGAAAATGGGTAGGAATAAGCCCATAATGGGTAGGAATAAGCCCAAATACAAGAGGAAAAATAAAATAAAATAAATTAGGTGATGATATAATAATGTAATAATAATAAAGATTAGGTTACATGGCATTAAGACAAAAATTTAGCAAGTGGTGTGATTCTACATTCATAATTTTGGCAAGTGGCATGATAATACTAGGCTTTAGGACAAAATCATCTATATCCTACACTCATAATTTTAGCAAGTGGTATGATAATACATGGCATTAGGACAAAACATTCATATCCCACACGAATAATATCAACCAAATAATGGAGATTCAAGGACTAGAAATTTACCACCTAAAAAGGCAAACCTATCATACTTGTTTAAGACAAAAGAAAATAGAAATGAATCCCTAAATCAAAGGGACCTTGTCCCATATCTTAAGAACATATTATCATAATTTTCAAAATGCAAATCTCCATTTCCTATGCATATCGTGACTAAGGAAGAGGAAGACAAGAACATAAGTTGTTTATTTTTCAAAAATTCAACCAAGTGTAATCTAATTGTGATAAGGTAAACCCATGATCATGAAAGGTGAATTATTTGGTGGTCTATATAAGAAAACCCACCCTTAAAACATTATAATTTTGTTCAAGTGAGGGAGAGGAAAAATAGAAGCAAGGTAGAGTGAGGAAAGGAGAAGAAGAAAGGAAGAAAGAGGAAGGAGAAGTCTAGAGGACTAAGTGCTCCAAGTAAGTTTAACAATATTTCTTTTTGAAGAAAAATTTTGAATTTTTAATATTTATATGATATTTTGATCTTGGAACTTTGATGATTGGTCATGGATGTTGCTATATCATGTTACATATTGATCTTGCATGTGATGTATGTTTGAATACTTAGACTGGTATAGAAAGTTCTGCATAGGTATGGCTATGGGTGGCAACATTTTTAGCTTCTGTGTTTTAATTTTTGGGAATTATCTGTAGGGAATTAAAATAAATGGTTAACATAAGAATTACAGATATATGTGTCACGGATTTTGGGCCACTGGCATCATTCAATTTGGAGTCCATATGAGGTAGATATGGTCCGATTAGTAAGCAAATGTCAAAAAATGGTTCATCAGCGAAGAATATGTTAGGATAGCTTCTGTGTTTTAATTTTTGGGATTTATCTGTAGGGAATTAAAATAAATGGTTAACATAAGAATTAAAGATATATGTGTCACAGAATTGTAGCCACCGGAATCATTCAATTTGGAGTGCATATGAGGTAGATATTATCCGATTAGTAGTCAAAGGTCAGAAAATGGTTCATCAGGGAAGAATATGTTAGGATAGCTTCTATATTTTAATTTCTGGGAATTATCTGTATGGAATTAGAATAAATGGTTAACATAAGAATTAAAGATATATGTGTCACAGATTTTTCAGCCACTGTAATCATTCCATTTGGAGTCCATATGAGGTAGATATGGTCCGATTAGTAAGCAAAGGTCAGAAAATGGTTCATCAGGGAAGAATATATTAGGATAGCTTCTGTTTTTTAATTTTTGGGAATTATCTGTATGGAATTATAATAAATTGTTAACATAAGAATTATAACTATGTGTGTCACGGATATTTAGCCACTGGAATCATTCAATTTGGAGTCCTTATGAGGAAGATATGAGCTGATTAGTAGTCAAATGTCAGAAAATGATTCATGAGGGAAGAATATGTTAGGATAGCTTCTGTATTTTTCTTTTTTGGAATTATCTTTATGGAATTAAAATAAATTGTTAACATAAGAATTATAGCTATGTGTATCACGGATTTTTAGCCACTGGAATTATTCAATTTGGAGTCCATATGAGGAAGATATGAGCTGATTAGTAATCAAAGGTCAGAAAATGATTCATCAAGGAAGAATATGTTAGGATAACTTCTGTATTTTAATTTCTGGGAATTATCTGTATGGAATTAAAATAAATGGTTAACATACGAATTATTGATATGTGAGTCACGGATTTTTAACCACTAGAATCACTCAATTTGAAGTCCATATGAGGTAGATATGGTCTGATTAGTAGGTAGAGGTCAGATCCTATCCGAGAAGAAATAATATGTACATTTAGGGAGTAATATCACCTTGATTTCTTAATATTTTGCTACAATGTTCAACAACATAGTTTTAGATAATTGTTTTATCTTGAAATTGACACCACGATCACCGATATCAGAGTTCAAATGAGGGAGTTATGCTCTGATTAGTAAGAGAAGGTTAGTTATGATAAAAACCTGCATCAAGAAAATAAAAAAATAAAATTAATATTTAAAAAAGATGGCGAATCTTATAAATGACTAGTATATGCCATAGCCATTGCCATTGTATAAACTTCTTACCATCTTAAGTGTAAAATTCTGACATGGAAATATTTTATAAAGTGATATTTGAAATGGTTATGTTCATGGCGTGATTACCAATGATTTATAGTAATAGTTATATTTTGATGAACATTCTTGTTATTGAAAGCATATTTTTGGCTATCATTGTGAAAAGAAAAGAAATGAGCACGGTCACATGGAAATCTGTGTGGTGCACCAGTAGCGGACTCCCTACCAACGGTTATGATTATGATTATGAGAAAAGAAAGAGAAAGTGTGCCATGTCAGATGGAGTGAGAAAAGCCCGTACCGGAGAGTAGAGGATACTCACCCTGACCAGGGTAGCTTGAAATGAGAATAAGTTGATGGTCATCATATAATATTCTAAAAATAGTTAATCCTGTCATACATATCATTACTGTATGATTCTTATGTGCATAGATATAATGCATTCATGTGACCAATGATATTTTCTGTAGTTTATACAACTGAACATGACGTGATGAGCTATATTGATGATGATTTATTGTTGAACTTACTAGAATTTAATTCTCATTATATTTCCATATCATGTTCAGAAAATTAGTTATGCAGATTTTTCTATAGCTCTGCCTTTTAGTGCACGTTGGATCGAGTACTTTATGTTGGGCAGATCCCAGAAAAATAAAATGTTTGTGGTCGAGTTGGCTTAGATCCCGGTGAAGGTGCAACCACCCGCACCTGTATCTCCAAAATTGGTCAACCAGAATAAATAAGATGTAGTTTTTTATGTGTTTGATATGTTGTACGTATGTTTTGATTAATGACATGTATGTGAACTTTGTATTGTATAAATTAAATAAATGTTATATTGAGTTAAGTTGTAACGAGGTAATAACTTCATGGTATTTAAAAAAAAATTTGATACTTAAATGTAGTTGTTACATTCTACGCTTCTGGCTAGCTTGGGCTTTTTAAATTATATTTGACGCTCCTCTAGTCCCAAAAAAAAAGTGGCATTCTCATTATGGCCCGCTGAGTATTTTCTGAATAGAGTTTCCAACACTTAAAATCTTTTTAGTTTAGTCTAAATTTTATGAAAATAAAATTGTATAAGTTAGACAAAGTACAACACTATATGATTCAAAAAATTATCTTTTTAGATTGTTTGAATTCCAATTTAATTTTGATCAAATTGTAAATTAATTCAATTACATCAGCTTTAAACTACTTTGACTCGAACATCAATAGAATGCATTTGAGCATTTCACCCAAGTATGTAACATGCAACCTAATAATTAATTCCATTCCAAGTAATTTCTAACTAACCAATAGAAAGTCCATAAAACATATGATTCCATAATTGGTATCAACAAAAACCCATAAAACATAATAAATCCATAATGCTATGAACAAACAAGAAGAAGATCAAAAGACATAATATCCATAACTACTGTCTTCTATCATTCCAGCCATGCACAAAGTTTCCCTGAGACTAAGATCCTCATAATCAAGTACACAACCTGTTAAAATATAACAATAATTAAAACATAATTAGTACAATTTAAAATGCATTGAATAAAGAATACATTAAAATTTATTTTATTAAAAATAATACACATACTGCTTAGAACATATTCTTTTACAAGTCTAAATCTGAACCGGATTCAGCCAATGGACCAGCTTTATCTAATAATTGAATATACATATTAAGCCTAGAAAGAAATTTTTTTTATTACAAACTCTTTTTAGCACAAAAAATTTATTAAGAAAATGATATTTGAAACAAAAATAATATTACCTATCTCAGCCTTATCTGTAACATCCTTAATTTCGTTTCTTTTATTGATAAAGGTACATAAAAAATTTAATTAAGGAAATAAAATTTATTAGACAATATTTTAGATATCTAAGGAAATATAATCCTTAGAAATTCTTCACCTTATGTATATGCATAGAAAATGTTTCTAACATTAAGAGAACAAATAAAGAAGGAAAATCTAATAGGAAAGAAATTAGAAATAACATACTAAAGAGATGCAAAATTCTTAGATAAGGAAGATAAATTTTTAGAAACAAGTAAAGGTCTTAAAATTTCAAAGAACATTGAATTAGGGTAATTTTTCCTAATTCAAGAACTATAGTTACTATGTTTAAAATCTTTACCCATACATTGGGCTTTTACCTATGGACACTTCATATAGAGTTTTTCCACTTCACATAAGTTTCTAGGAAGCCCATTGGATAACCTAAACAAGAAATTAAACATAGACTTGGACTAGGATATAGTAATTTCACCAATAGCCCAAAAATTATGAAAATGTGACCAAGCCCACCAAGAAAGGAAGAATTTTATCCAAAGCAAAGAAAATGGGTAGGACAAGCCCATAATGGGTAAGAATAAGCCCAAATCCAAGAGGAAAAATAAAATAAAATAAATTAGATGATGATATAATAATAAGAATAAAGATTAGGTTACATGGCATTAAGACAAAAATTTAGCAAGTGGTGTGATTCTACATTCATCATTTAGGCAAGTGGCATGATAATACAAGGCTTTAGGACAAAAACATCTATATCCTTCACTCATAATTTTAGCAAGTGGTATGATAATACATGGTATTAGGACAAAACATTCATAGCCCACACAAATAATATCAACCAAATAATGGAGATTGAAGGGCTAGAAATTTGCCACTTAAAAAGGCAACCTATCATAATTGATTAAGACAAAAGAAAAATTAAATGAATCCCTAAATCAAAGGGACCTTGTCCCTTATCTTAAGAACATATCATCATAATTTTCAAAATACAAATCTCCTTTTCCTATGCATATCTTGACTAAGGAAGAGGAAGACAAGAACATAAGTTGTTTGTTTTCCAAAAATTCAACAAAGTGTATCTTAATTGTGATAAGGTAGATCCATGATCATGAAAGGTGAATTATTTGGTGGTCTATATAAGAGAACCCACCCTTACAACACTTTAATTTCATCCAAGTGAGAAAGAGAGAGAAATAGAAGCAAGGTAGAGTGAGGAAAGAAGAGAAGAGAGAAGAAGAAAGGAAGGAAGAAGAAGGAGAAGTTTAGAAAGCTAAAGGTAAGTTTAACAATATTTCTTTTTGAAGAAAACTTTTGAAACTTATAATATTTATATGAGATTTTGATCTTAGAACTTTTATGATTGGTCATGATGTTGCTATATCATGTTACATATTGATCTTGCATGTGATGTATGTTTGAATACTTAGGTTGGTGTAGATAGTTCTGCATGGTTATGGCTATGGGTGGCAGAATTTTAAGCTTCGGTAATTTAATTTCTGGGAATTATTGGTAGGGAATTAAAATAAATGGTTAACATAAGAATTAAAGATATATGTGTCCCGGATTTTTAGCCACTGGAATCATTCCATTTGGAGTCCATATGAGGTAGATATGGTCTGATTAGTAGTCAAAGGTCAGAAAATGAATCATCAGGGAAGAATATGTTAGGATAGCTTCGGTAATTTAATTTCTGGGAATTATTGGTAGGGAATTAAAATAAATGGTTAACATAAGAATTAAAGATATGTATGTCATGGATTTTTAGCCACTGGAATCATTCAATTTGGAGTCCATATGAGGTAGCTATGGTCTGATTAGTAGTCAAAGGTCAGAAAATGAATCATCAGGGAAGAATATGTTAGGATAGCTTCGGTAATTTAATTTCTGGGAATTATTGGTAGGGAATTAAAATAAATGGTTAACATAAGAATTAAATATATGTATGTCATGGATTTTTAGCCACTGGAATCATTCAATTTGGAGTCCACATGTGGTAGATATGGTCCGATTAGTAAGCCAAGGTCAGAAAATGGTTCATCAGGGAAGATTATGTTAGGACAGCTTTTGTATTTTAATTTCTGGGAATTATTTGTATGGAATTAAAATAAATGGTTAACATCAACCTTATATATCTATGTCTCATGGAAATATGCCCTCCGGAATTATGCAATTTGGAGTTCATATGAGGTAGATATGATCCGATTAGTAAGCAGAGGTCAGAAAATGTTTATTCAGGGAAGAGTATGTTATTAATGTTTTAGTTTTTGAATTTCTGGGAATATTCTGTAGAGAATTAAAATAGCGCGCCAACATAACAATTATAGATATATGGCTCATGGAATTTGACCAATTGGAATAACTCAATTTGGAGTTCAAATTTGAGAGATATTGTCTAATTAGTTAGTAAAGGTCAGAACCTAAACGAGAAGAAATAATACTAAATTTAAAGGAGTAATAACACCACAATATCATACTATTTTGTTGATATGATTAACATAATAGTTTTAGATAATTGTCTTAGCTTTTCATAGACACTAATATCATCTTAATCGGAGTTAAAATGAGAGAGTTATGCTCTGATTTGTAAGCAAAGGCTGTGTTAAAAGTTAGTAAACCTATTTTCAATATTTTTCTACCCTAGATGAATTTTTAAGGTAATAATAGAAATCAATTTGAGGAAAAATGCTCTATAAAATTTGTAAGAACATGTGTTGGAAATGATATAAGTAGAAATAAAATGACTAAATGCCTAGACATAAAGAAAATGAAAAGAATTATTCTAGTTACTGGAAAAAAAAATTGTAATTTGTGAAAAGTGCATGTCTAAGGAAAGCTCTGGCAAGGAAAGACTTGGTACTTAAGCGTGTCCATTAGTGACCCACCTCTCTTTTCTGGGAACTTTCCTGGTGCGCTGTTTACAGACTACAATTACTATCCAGTTATCGAGGTATTAGTGTGAAATTTTGACATGGAAATATTTTATAAAGTGAAAATTAGAAAATGATTATATTCATGGCATAATTTCAGTTTACCAATGAATTTTGAGAATGATTATGTTTTGATACATTATGGCATGAGAATATAATGAACATACTCGTTATTGGAATCATATTTTCGGCTATTAATATGAAAAGAAAAGAAATGAGCACGGTCACATGGCAATCCGTGTGGTGCACCAGTAGGGGACGCCCTACCAACGGTTATGATCATGTTAATAAGAAAAGAAAGAGAAAGTGTGCCATGTCGGACGGAGCGAGATAAGCCCGTACCGAAAAGTAGAGAATACTCACCCTGACCGGGGTAGCTTGAAGTAAGAATAAGTGGATAGCCATCATATGAAACTCGAAAAATAGTTATTCATACCATACATGTCATAACTGTATAATTTTCATATGCATGATAAAGTGCATTCATGTGACTTAAAGATATTTTCTGTAGTTTATACAGCTGAACATGACATGATGAACTATATTGATGGTAAATTATGATTTATTGTTGAACTTACTGGGATTTAATTCTCACTATATTTCCATATCATGTTCAGAATAATAAATATGCAGATATTCTCTATGACACTTATTATCTCTGTACGTTGGATCGAGGTGCCCTACCTTGGGCAACTTCCAGTTATTTCAGATATAACTGTCGTAGATGTAACTGAGATTCCGGTGGACGTGCCACCCGAACCAGTGTCCCCGGAAGTAGTCGATATAGATGATTAGAACTAATATGTATTTTTGTACAAATGTTTGTAAAATAATGGTGTGTAGTTTGTAAAATAATATTGTGTATGGAAACTCAGTATTGTATAAATTGAATAAATGTTATATTGAGTTAAGTTGTAACGAGGTAATAATTTCATCGTATTTTTTTTTTAAAAAAAAAAAAATTTACATAAATGGAGTTGTTACATAATTGGTATCAGAGACTGGTCGATCCTAGATGGCCATTGGTTGGATGGTTATCTAAATCGATCTTATAGTGTCTTGAGTATGTTGTGGTTGTGCTGTGTAGGGGATCAGTGATTCATATAGGTAAGAAATTACTAGTGTTTCCTATCTATATGCCGAGGTGGTGTTATGACTGCTATTAAATATTTTTGAACTAACTATTGGGCTTGATCACCTCAATAGCAGCATAACTTTGTTTTGTACCATAGTAGGAAATGGCACCACCAAGGAGGAATCCAGCAACCAATGCAGAGGAAACCCTGCACAACCTGGCCACGGCAATTCGAGACCAAGTTATGACCACCAACCAAATTTTACAACATCTCCAGAATGCTAATAACACAAATGTTGAGATTGGTCCTAACAACCGGACGGCTAGAAAAGATAATGGTATATCCGAGTTCCTGAGGACTAGACCACCTTGTTTCCAAGGTGGTTATGACCCAACGGTAGCCGAAAGGTGGATTAGGGAATTAGAGAAAATCTTTGAAGTGATGGGCTGTACTGAAGAGCAGCAAATCATTTTTGCTGCATATATGTTAAAGGATGAAGCAGAATACTGGTGGCGTGGAGCTAGAGAACTTTTAGCTCATCAGGGAAGACAGATCACCTGGCAAGTGTTCAAGGACATTTTCTTTGAAAAGTACTTTCCAAGTACTGTACGGGCAGAGAAAGAGATCGAATTTCTCCAACTTAGGCAAGGAAGCATGACCGTGGACCAGTATATCGCAAGGTTCGAGGAGCTGTCTAAGTTCTCCTCTTATCTGCGATATAACCCAGATGAAGCATGGAAGGCGGTTAAGTTTGAAGCGGGACTAAACCCGGAGTTAAAGAATGCTGTTATAGCTATGGAGATCAGGGAGTTTGTACCTCTGATAAATAAATGCAGACTCCTGGAAAAGAGTTTAAGGGCAGTGGAGGACGAGAAGCAAAGGCGAAACCTATGGAAAAGGAAGAAAAATTTTCCCAACCCTAGAAAGAACGTGAGAAGAAGTGGATATGGAGCTGGTAAGAGGCCATTGATTGCGGGTCCTAGGCCTTTTCAACAAGACCTCGCCTCAGTCAAGTGCGCTAAATGCGGACGCATGCATGGTAACCGGCCATGCTACATGGGACAAGATGTCTGCTTCAATTGCGGACAGAAGGGACATTTTGCGAAAAACTGCCCACAGAATGTAGGAAAGCAGCCAGAACAGAGGCCTCAGGTGAAAGGAAGGGTTTTCACCCTGAGCGGCCAAGAGGCAGCTCAATCTTCTAAAATGATTCAAGGTACATGCTATATTTATGGATTTGCTCTTATGGTATTATTTGACTCTGGTGCTAGTCATTCATTTATATCGGAAGAATGTATTAGGAAGTTTCAGTTCCCTATTTCTGAAACTCCCTATGAGCTATCTGTAGTAACCCCTACAGGGGAACGGGTATTAACTTCCTCTGTATGTAAGGACTGTCAAATCACCATCCAGGAGAAAACGTTTTCTGTAGACCTCGTCAGTTTACCTTTAAGAGGTATTGAGGTCATTCTAGGGTTAGACTGGATGTCTAGAAATCGAGTCTTGTTGAATTGTTGTAACAAGACCGTTGAATTTCTACCTTCTACTCCGAAAGAGGAGGTCCAGTTATTGATGTTAAATGCCAATCAAGCTAATAGGGAGTTGAAGAATGGAGTACTTGGATACATTCTCTTGTATTTATCAAACCTAGAAGTCGAACCGAAGCTTGATGAAATTCCAATAGCCAACGATTTTCCTGAAGTGTTTCCATCAGATATTCCAGGCTTACCTCCCAAGAGAGAGATAGAGTTCTCTATTGATCTCCTACCTGGGACAGGGCCTATCTCTATTGCACCATATCGAATGGCCTCGAAGGAACTACAAGAACTAAAGAAGCAGTTGGAGGAACTATTAGACAAGCAATTCATTAGACCGAGTGTATCACCTTGGGGAGCTCCTGTATTGTTTGTTAAGAAGAAAGACGGGAGTTTGAGACTATGCATAGATTACAGACAGCTGAATAAGGTGACTATCAAAAATAAGTATCCTCTCCCTAGGATAGATGACTTATTGGATCAATTAAAGGGAGCCTCCATCTTTTCTAAAATTGACTTGCGGTCAGGATATCATCAGATTAGGATTAAGGAGGAGGACGTACCAAAAACTGCCTTCAGGACTAGGTATGGGCACTATGAGTTTCTCGTAATGCCCTTCGGGTTAACGAATGCACCTGCAATTTTCATGGATTACATGAATCGCATTTTTTGACCCTACCTAGATCAATTTGTTGTAGTGTTCATTGATGACATCTTGATATATTCTAAGAGTAAGAAAGAACATGAACAACATCTCCGAATCGTGCTGCAAGTGCTGAAAGAGAAAAAGTTATATGCTAAATTGGAGAAGTGTGAATTTTGGCTGTCAGAGGTGAAGTTTCTCGGACATGTCATCTCTAATAGAGGGGTAGCCGTAGATCCTAGCAAGACGGAAGCAGTGATTAAGTGGGAGACACCAAAGACGGTTACGGAAATCAGAAGTTTCCTTGGTTTGGCAGGATACTACAGGAGATTTATACAAAACTTCTCTCGTATAGCCTTGCCATTGACTAAATTGACCAGGAAGGGAAGTCCTTTCAAATGGACTGATCAATGTGATGCTAGTTTTCAGGAGCTGAAGACAAGACTGACCACTCCTCCTGTTTTAATTATTCCAGACCCCACAGGACATTTTGAAGTGTATAGTGATGCTTCAAAGAAAGGGCTAGGGTGTGTGTTAATGCAAGACAAGAGAGTAGTTGCTTACGCCTCTAGACAACTAAGACCCCACGAAGGAAACTATCCAACCCATGATCTTGAATTAGCGGCAGTAGTGTTTGCCTTAAAGATTTGGCGACACTATTTGTACGGGGCAACCTTTGAAGTATATTGTGATCATAAGAGTCTTAAATACCTCTTTGATCAGAAGGAGTTAAATATGAGGCAACAAAGATGGGTAGAATTCCTCAATGACTACAAGTTTGAGATAAAGTATCATCCCGGAAAGGCGAATGTTGTAGCAGATGCCTTGAGTCGAAAATCTCTGCATATGGGTCAGATGATGGTGTATGAGATGCAGATGCTAGAGGAGTTTCGAAATTTGAAGCTAGCCACTACTCTTACTCCAAAGAATCTAGTCATTAATGGTTTAAGTATAGGGTCTGACCTTAGAGCCCAGATCAAAGAAGCTCAAGCTCACGATCAATACTTACAAGATCATAAAGACCAAGGTAATTTTTCTGTAATGGAAGATGGAGCAATGATGTATCAGGGAAGGATTTGTGTCCCTCAAGAACAAGAGTTGAGGACTAAGATACTGAAGGAAGCGCATCAAAGTAAATACACAATCCATCCTGGATGCACTAAAATGTACCAGGATTTAAAAAGGATGTATTGGTGGCCAGGGATGAAAAATGACATTGCTGAGTTCGTGGCAAAATGTTTAACTTGTCAGAAGGTGAAAGTGGAACATCAAAAGCCAGCAGGATTTCTTCAACCTCTGGAGATTCCTGAATGGAAATGGGACAGTATTTCGATGGACTTTGTTGTAGGTTTACCTAAGACTTCAGTGGGACATGACTCTATCTGGGTAATAGTTGACAGATTAACCAAATCTGCTCACTTTTTGCCCATAAAAATTAACTTTTCACTAGATAAATTGGCCCAATTGTATGTTCAAGAAATAGTTAGACTTCATGGGATTCCCTTAAATATTGTTTCTGATAGAGATCCGAGGTTCACATCGAGGTTTTGGAAGGCGTTGCAAGAAGCTTTTGGAACCCAGTTGCGGTTCAGTACTGCCTATCATCCTCAAACTGATGGGCAGACTGAACGAACAATTCAAACCCTAGAAGATATGTTGAGGGCCTGTGTGATAGAGCAAGGTAAAGGATGGGATAAGTACCTACCTTTAGTAGAGTTTGCTTATAATAATAGCTATCACTCTAGCATTAAGATGGCCCCCTATGAAGCTTTATACGGTAGAAAGTGCCGATCTCCACTATGTTGGTTCGAGGTAGGAGAAAAGAACTTGTTGGGTCCTGATCTAGTTCAACAAACCTCTGAACAAATCAGGATGATACGAAACAAAATACTTACAGCGCAGAGTCGGCAAAAGAGTTACTACGATAAGAGACATAGACCTCTAGAGTTTGAGGAAGGAGACCATGTATTTTTGAAACTTTCCCCGACTACTGGAGTTGGTAGGTCTCTCAAAACAAGAAAGCTAAGTCCGCGATTTTTAGGACCCTACCAAATTCTAAAGAAAGTTGGGACATCAGCATATCAAGTTGCTCTCCCACCTAATTTGTCCAACCTGCATAATGTTTTCCACGTATCACAGTTGCAGAAGTATCTTTCAGATTCATCACATATAATACTGGATGAACCAATCCAAATAAAGGAGAACATGACATACCAGCTACTACCTGCATCCATATTGGACACTGACGTGAAGCAACTGAGAAATAAAACCATTCCCCTAGTTAAGGTGTTATGGGAAGGTTTGACTCCGGAAGAAGCAACTTGGGAGCTGGAAGAAGTCATGAGGAAGAAATATCCGCAATTGTTCTTATAAGGTAATTTCTGAAATTTTGAGGACAAAATTACTTTTAGGGGGAGAGAAATGTAACATCCTTAATTTCATTTCTTTTATTGATAAAGGTACATAAAAAATTTAATTAAGGAAATAAAATTTATTAGACAATATTTTAGATATCTAAGGAAATATAATCCTTAGAAATTCTTCACCTTATGTATATGCATAGAAAATGTTTCTAACATTAAGAGAACAAATAAAGAAGGAAAATCTAATAGGAAAGAAATTAGAAATAACATACTAAAGAGATGCAAAATTCTTAGATAAGGAAGATAAATTTTTAGAAACAAGTAAAGGTCTTAAAATTTCAAAGAACATTGAATTAGGGTAATTTTTCCTAATTCAAGAACTATAGTTACTATGTTTAAAATCTTTACCCATACATTGGGCTTTTACCTATGGACACTTCATATAGAGTTTTTCCACTTCACATAAGTTTCTAGGAAGCCCATTGGATAACCTAAACAAGAAATTAAACATAGACTTGGACTAGGATATAGTAATTTCACCAATAGCCCAAAAATTATGAAAATGTGACCAAGCCCACCAAGAAAGGAAGAATTTTATCCAAAGCAAAGAAAATGGGTAGGACAAGCCCATAATGGGTAAGAATAAGCCCAAATCCAAGAGGAAAAATAAAATAAAATAAATTAGATGATGATATAATAATAAGAATAAAGATTAGGTTACATGGCATTAAGACAAAAATTTAGCAAGTGGTGTGATTCTACATTCATCATTTAGGCAAGTGGCATGATAATACAAGGCTTTAGGACAAAAACATCTATATCCTTCACTCATAATTTTAGCAAGTGGTATGATAATACATGGTATTAGGACAAAACATTCATAGCCCACACAAATAATATCAACCAAATAATGGAGATTGAAGGGCTAGAAATTTGCCACTTAAAAAGGCAACCTATCATAATTGATTAAGACAAAAGAAAAATTAAATGAATCCCTAAATCAAAGGGACCTTGTCCCTTATCTTAAGAACATATCATCATAATTTTCAAAATACAAATCTCCTTTTCCTATGCATATCTTGACTAAGGAAGAGGAAGACAAGAACATAAGTTGTTTGTTTTCCAAAAATTCAACAAAGTGTATCTTAATTGTGATAAGGTAGATCCATGATCATGAAAGGTGAATTATTTGGTGGTCTATATAAGAGAACCCACCCTTACAACACTTTAATTTCGTCCAAGTGAGAAAGAGAGAGAAATAGAAGCAAGGTAGAGTGAGGAAAGGAGAGAAGAGAGAAGAAGAAAGGAAGGAAGAAGAAGGAGAAGTTTAGAAAGCTAAAGGTAAGTTTAACAATATTTCTTTTTGAAGAAAACTTTTGAAACTTATAATATTTATATGAGATTTTGATCTTAGAACTTTTATGATTGGTCATGATGTTGCTATATCATGTTACATATTGATCTTGCATGTGATGTATGTTTGAATACTAGGTTGGTGTAGATAGTTCTGCATGGTTATGGCTATGGGTGGCAGAATTTTAAGCTTCGGTAATTTAATTTCTGGGAATTATTGGTAGGGAATTAAAATAAATGGTTAACATAAGAATTAAAGATATATGTGTCCCGGATTTTTAGCCACTGGAATCATTCCATTTGGAGTCCATATGAGGTAGATATGGTCTGATTAGTAGTCAAAGGTCAGAAAATGAATCATCAGGGAAGAATATGTTAGGATAGCTTCGGTAATTTAATTTCTGGGAATTATTGGTAGGGAATTAAAATAAATGGTTAACATAAGAATTAAAGATATGTATGTCATGGATTTTTAGCCACTGGAATCATTCAATTTGGAGTCCATATGAGGTAGCTATGGTCTGATTAGTAGTCAAAGGTCAGAAAATGAATCATCAGGGAAGAATATGTTAGGATAGCTTCGGTAATTTAATTTCTGGGAATTATTGGTAGGGAATTAAAATAAATGGTTAACATAAGAATTAAATATATGTATGTCATGGATTTTTAGCCACTGGAATCATTCAATTTGGAGTCCACATGTGGTAGATATGGTCCGATTAGTAAGCCAAGGTCAGAAAATGGTTCATCAGGGAAGATTATGTTAGGACAGCTTTTGTATTTTAATTTCTGGGAATTATTTGTATGGAATTAAAATAAATGGTTAACATCAACCTTATATATCTATGTCTCATGGAAATATGTCCTCTGGAATTATGCAATTTGGAGTTCATATGAGGTAGATATGATCCGATTAGTAAGCAGAGGTCAGAAAATGTTTATTCAGGGAAGAGTATGTTATTAATGTTTTAGTTTTTGAATTTCTGGGAATATTCTGTAGAGAATTAAAATAGCGCACCAACATAACAATTATAGATATATGGCTCATGGAATTTGACCAATTGGAATAACTCAATTTGGAGTTCAAATTTGAGAGATATTGTCTAATTAGTTAGTAAAGGTCAGAACCTAAACGAGAAGAAATAATACTAAATTTAAAGGAGTAATAACACCACAATATCATACTATTTTGTTGATATGATTAACATAATAGTTTTAGATAATGGTCTTAGCTTTTCATAGACACTAATATCATCTTAATCGGAGTTAAAATGAGAGAGTTATGCTCTGATTTGTAAGCAAAGGCTGTGTTAAAAGTTAGTAAACCTATTTTCAATATTTTTCTACCCTAGATGAATTTTTAAGGTAATAATAGAAATCAATTTGAGGAAAAATGCTCTATAAAATTTGTAAGAACATGTGTTGGAAATGATATAAGTAGAAATAAAATGACTAAATGCCTAGACATAAAGAAAATGAAAAGAATTATTCTAGTTACTGGAAAAAAAAATTGTGATTTGTGAAAAGTGCATGTCTAAGGAAAGCTCTGGCAAGGAAAGACTTGGTACTTAAGCGTGTCCATTAGTGACCCACCTCTCTTTTCTGGGAACTTTCCTGGTGCGCTGTTTACAGACTACAATTACTATCCAGTTATCGAGGTATTAGTGTGAAATTTTGACATGGAAATATTTTATAAAGTGAAAATTAGAAAATGATTATATTCATGGCATAATTTCAGTTTACCAATGAATTTTGAGAATGATTATGTTTTGATACATTATGGCATGAGAATATAATGAACATACTCGTTATTGGAATCATATTTTCGGCTATTAATATGAAAAGAAAAGAAATGAGCACGGTCACATGGCAATCCGTGTGGTGCACCAGTAGGGGACGCCCTACCAACGGTTATGATCATGTTAATAAGAAAAGAAAGAGAAAGTGTGCCATGTCGGACGGAGCGAGATAAGCCCGTACCGAAAAGTAGAGAATACTCACCCTGACCGGGGTAGCTTGAAGTAAGAATAAGTGGATAGCCATCATATGAAACTCGAAAAATAGTTATTCATACCATACATGTCATAACTGTATAATTTTCATATGCATGATAAAGTGCATTCATGTGACTTAAAGATATTTTCTGTAGTTTATACAGCTGAACATGACATGATGAACTATATTGATGGTAAATTATGATTTATTGTTGAACTTACTGGGATTTAATTCTCACTATATTTCCATATCATGTTCAGAATAATAAATATGCAGATATTCTCTATGACACTTATTATCTCTGTACGTTGGATCGAGGTGCCCTACCTTGGGCAACTTCCAGTTATTTCAGATATAACTGTCGTAGATGTAACTGAGATTCCGGTGGACGTGCCACCCGAACCAGTGTCCCCGGAAGTAGTCGATATAGATGATTAGAACTAATATGTATTTTTGTACAAATGTTTGTAAAATAATGGTGTGTAGTTTGTAAAATAATATTGTGTATGGAAACTCAGTATTGTATAAATTGAATAAATGTTATATTGAGTTAAGTTGTAACGAGGTAATAATTTCATCGTATTTTTTTTTTTAAAAAAAAAATTTACATAAATGGAGTTGTTACATTATCAATGTCATCAGCTTGCTCTTCCATGTCAAAAGATAACGGGGTAGATCGAAACTAATTTTGTACACAAATAAGAGCCTCTACTGTTCTTGGAGATAAAGAACTCCTATATTGATCAAGAACTCGACTCCCTGTACTAAAAGCTAATTCAGAAGCAACTGTTGACATTGGTATAGTCAATACATCCCTAGCAATTTGAGCAAGAATGGGAAATCTAGAAGAATTCACCTTCCACCAACTAAGAATATCAAACTTCGGTGACATCTTTTCTCGGGCATCCGTTAAATATGTTTCCAACTCAGATTTGTGATCTATATCATCATCTCTACTCATGTTCATATCAAATTCCATAACAAATGAATCTTTTTCATCCATTGAAATTTCCACTTCTCTACTTGAATGGGAAGATTGACCAACATCTTGTGATTTTGTAATACCATAAAAGGACTTACATTTATCATGCATGGAATTGAGTACTTCCTTTACCTTTTCAATCATAAAACTAGCCAAGTCCACATCAAAAAGTTTTGAAAGGCTCCACTTAACAAATTTCAACTTGTATCTTGGATCAAGAATTATGGAAATAAAAACAAACATGTTCATATTTTTTAAATTCCCCCAATATTTGTCATGTTTAGCCTTCATTCTAATAGCCATATTCTTTAATAATGCATCATCATCACTCTCACACCAACCCTTCAAAGTCTTCACAATAAGACAATATTCATGAAAATATTGAGATGAAGTCACATGCAAAGAGTTTGAGACATTTTTACTTGTATCAAAAAGATCTTCAAAAACTTCACAAAATGTCTAGCATTAAGCCAATCTTCTATGTTTAGGGGACCAAGTGGAGAATCCAAAAAAAATGAGCATCCCACTCTTTCAACCTAAGAAATGCCTTTTAAAACTTCAAGGCACTCTCAAGCAGTGGAGTTCCACCTTATTGAAACGTCCAATTGAACTATACTCTTATCTTGTATTTTAGCAAGCTCTATACATTTCTTAAATTTTTGCATACGTGCAAGAGAAGCACACACATATTTGCAAGCATCCCTAATTTTGCTTATTGAATCATGCATTTCTTTCAAGCAATCAATAACAACAAGATTTAAAATATGAGCACAACATCTAACATGCATATATTCCCCATTCATCAAACTTGTATTCCACTGATTTATTTGTCTCCGCAAGTATGCTATGGCAACATCATTTGATAAAGCATTATCAACTGTTATTGTAAAGACTCATTCAATTCCCTATTCAGTAAGACATTTCTCTATTGTTTGACCAATTACTTCTCCTTTATGACTAGCAATCGGACAAAAGTTTAAAATTCTTTTATGCAACTTCCATTTAGCATTAATAAAATGCACAGTAAGACAAAAATAACTCAAGTTTTTCATAGAAGTCCAACAATCAGTAGTTAAATAACACTTTGAGATTTCAAGGATAACACACTTTTCAATTTTTTTTTCTCATTCAAGAAAAGCCTATAGCAATCCCTAGCCACTGTAATACAAGATGGAATAGGAAATAATGGCTGAACAACACTCATAAAATATCGAAACCCTTCAGCCTTATCAAACTTAAAAGGTAATTCATCAACAATAATCATCCTAGCTAGAGCTTGCCTACATTCATGAACATCAAAACTAACAGTTGATAAATTGCTCCCAGTCCCTTCTTCTTGCTCTTTTATTTTTGGTTGGAAAGAAAGAATGGCTTGTTTAGGATCTAATAATTCCCTAGAAAATTTTTTACATTGATTTTCTAAGTAATAGGCCATGTTAGATGTTCCATTTCTATTTCTATGGATAGCATAGTCAGCCCCACACCAATTACATGAAGCCCTAGGCCAATTTGGATCACGGCCCTTAATATTGGTAAAATGTTGCCATACCCAAGATTTAGGTCTAACAAGTTTTCTCTTACCTTCTTAGATGTCATCCTCTTCATTGTTTTTCTCCTTTTGTACTTTTTTCTTCTTTAAGTTTGATGCATTAATCTCTTGATTCCTTTTAGAAGGCGTTGAATTGCTTCATGCACGTTAGAGATATTGATCCTTCAGTAACATGTGCATCCTCAATAATTCTTTGTTGTATTTCTTCTGATTCACTCATTTTGTTAACTTTTGACAAAAAAAATAGATAACTAATGTAATATCAATAATGCATTTGACTCCTACACTTGTGCTATAATAGACTCCACACTACCCCTTAAGTTTGGAAAAAAGATGATGTCTGTTACTACATAAACACTCTACGAGGGTCCTGGCACCTCCCCAAGCTCAAAGCAACCAAATATATATAGAAGTATAGGAGAGCAATACAACTTTAAGAGTATAAAGAATAAGATGAAGAAAATAAATATATGAAAAAGCTCCTCACAACTAAGAATATTGAACAAAGACCTATCTAAATAATATGTGAAACATAATTTCTTTATCTATTCTCTTTAGCATTACATATATCACAAAACAATATATTATTTTGTCCTACCCAGTGAAGCATATTAATGGACAAACAAACAAGCATGACTTTCCAAACCACCTAACCCCAACCATTTAGCATCCACAAAAGAAGCCAAAAGCTGAAACACTAATATGATGCTCCAGAATTCATCAACTGAAGAAATCAAAGCCATAATTTAAAAACATAATGTGGGCAAGATATTCTATAGTAGACATTATCAACATAGTCATAGTAAATACATCAGATCAATCTTTATTCAGCAATATTTAATCCACTATAGAAGATGAATAATGAGATAGTGAGTTATACTAACCAATTGCTATTTCTCGATATCATGGAACAGTAGTTAAAAAAATATAAGTATACAGCTATGTTCATTTCCCCCGAATGCAAAAGCTCAATTGTTAGAAATAAGAATAGCAACAAGGTGCAAACCCAAACCCAAACAACATTTTAGACACGAGATGACTAAAAGCAACACATTCCCACATCAAAATCCATATCCATATTGATTGGTAGATTGGCTTTTACCTTGTTGATCAACGAGTACCAGAGGGGAGAAAAATGCACCTCTTCAGCTCTTCTCCCTCAGGGAAAAAAATGTACTACAGAGTGTAGACGAGTGACTGGACTTGAAGTCGCGGCCTGAACACCTCTTTAGCTCTTCTCCCTCGACTCTGGGCTTGAATCTCTGTTTAGAAGTAGGTGGCCAGTCACCAAAATCTAGACGACGACTCTTCACAGCAGTGAATAGTGGAGAGCTTAGAGAGAGTGGCTGAGTGGGGTCAACTAGGGTAAGTGCACGATGACTTCGGCTTCGGCTTCGGTTTCGGGAATCAGTTTCATGGGGCACTGTGTATGGGTAAACTAAAAATGGAAATGAATTTAGAAGAAGAGGGCTGGGCAGACCAGGTACGGTTAAACTTGTGAGTAGGGCCTGGATAGGGCTAAAGGGTGTTGGCCAGAAGAAAGGGGGCTGGGCCAAAAAAGTGGTCGGTTCACTAAAAAATAAAACCAAACTAAACCGCCCTGATTCGATTTTGTTTAGTTTTTAGATGGTTTGGTTTGGTTCGGTCAGTTTTGTTCAGTTTTGTACACCCTTACAGGCAAATATACTTCCACCCCCACACTCAAACTTTTACATTGCCCTCAATGTAAAATTAACATGATAATCAAGAGGGAGATATGAAGAGATTTAAGTTAAGTGAACTTCGCTGAATTTGTTTGGGGTAGAAAGAGTGTTGCATTAATGGACCCTAAATATTTTTTATTTCCACCTTTTTTTTCAATTACTATGTTGGGTTGCCTCCTAATAAGCGCATTTGTTCAATGTCGTTGGCTCTACTCAAATCTCCTTATATCATTCATGGAGGATCCTTGATGTCCACTGTAATTTGAAATTTTTGGGGCTGATTCAAGCCTTGAAGATCTATTGCATGACAAACAACCACATTACTAATAACCAGGCATCTAAACCAAGGGAGAGAATTCTTACCTTTGCGGGGTCTAACCCCTTTGATCTCTAAAGCCTGATGCAATTCTACAGTTGGATCTATGCCTTTAAGGTTTACAATTGTTTTTGTAATGGCACTTCTTTGTTGCTGAAGAATATGCATCAATGCCACCTCTTTTTGAGCACCTAAATTCGTGGTAACTATGATAGGTGCTGCATCTCCAATTACCAAATATTTTAGGTGATTAGGAAGACGTGACAGATTTTGTAAAAACTCCATTTTATTTTACATATATACAAATATATGTATTTTAAAAATCTCATGAAGTCATTACCTCTTTACTTCTAACTATTTAACTCATAATAACATTCAATTAAATTAAACAAGCATAATTAAGGTTTATGGTATACCATTACTACTAATACAATTATGGGTTTGAATACACATTATTCATTAACAACATCCGTACATAAATCAAACATTTATATGTCTACATCTTATTCATCCATATTAACCAGTTCTGGGGATAAGGGGGCAGGTGGTTGCACATTCACTGGGATTTTAGCCAACACGACTCACGTACGCTAAAAGCTAATCATAGAGAATATTTATATATGTAGTCTTCTGAACATGATATGAAAATATAGTGAGAATTAAATCCTAGTAGATTCAACAATAAATCATAATTATCATCAATATAGATATCATGTCATGTTCATTTGTATAAGCTACAGCAAATATCTTAGGTCATATGAATGCACTTTATCTATGCACATGAAAATCATACACTAATGACATGTATGGCATGAATAACTATTTTCAGAATATCATATGATGTCTATCAACTTATTTTCATATTATGCTACTCTGGCCAGGGTGAGTACTTTCTACTCTCTAGTACGGGCTTTTCTCGCTCTGTCTGACATGACACACTTTTCTTTTCTTTTCTTTTCACGTTAATAGCAAAAATTATGAATTCAATAATAAGTATGTTCATTATACTCACATGCCATAATCATTACCAAGAGTCAATGGTAAAATACAATCTTGCCATGTATATAATCATTTTTGAATATCACTTTATAAAATATTTTCTCGTCAAAATTACACACTTAAGATAATAAGGAGTTCATGCAATGGCAATGGCTATGGCATACACTAGTCATTTATTATTTTCATCTATAAGATTCTTCTTCTTTTTTAAATATTATTTTTTCTCTCACTAAAAAGAGCATAACACCCTCATTTTAAGTCTGATTGAGGTGATCTTGGTGTCAATTGAAAGATAAGACAATCCTATAAAACCCTTATGTTGAACATTTTAGTAAAATCTTAAGTAATCGTGGTGTTAATACTCCTTCAAATTCAATGTTATTTCTTCTTGGGTAGGTTCAGACCTCTACTTACTAATCTGACCATATTTTCTTCATACAAACTCCAATTGAGGTGATTCCAAAGCCTATAAAAATCTAAGACACTTATATACAACTTTCATGTTTATCATTTCTTCATATTAGTTACGAATTATTTCTAGAAAATCAAAAAATAAAATGTTTACATTTACCACCCTGGATTCTAGACTGATTCTGACCTCTACTCATTAATCAGCTCTATCAGCCTCATATAGACTCCAAATTAAGTAATTTTAGAGCATATAGATCTGTGATACATATATCTATATTTATATAACTAAAAATTTCCTTTCATTTCCCATAGATTTTGCCTAAAAATTCAAACATAGAAGCATACTTAATAGATTCTTCCCTGGTTAGTTGTTTTCTGACCATTTCTTACTAATTTGACCATATCTTCCTAATATGGATTCAAAATTGAATGATTTCAATGGCTACAAATTCTTGATACATATATACATATATATATATATATATATATATATATATATATATATATATATATATATATATATATATATATATATATATATATAATTTTAACTATTTATGTTAGATCCCTATAGATTTTTCCCAAAATTTCAAATATAAAAGCTCACCTAACATATTCTTCCCCTGGTTAATTAGTTTTTGACCTCTGCTTACCAATTTGACCATATCTTCCTAATAAGGATTCCAAATTAAATGATTCCAGTGGCTAAAAATTCTTGAGACATATTTACATATATTTCATGTTAACAATTTATTTTAGTTCCCTATATATTTGTCCCATAAATTCAAACACACAAGCTTACCTAACAGATTCCTTGCTGGTTAGCCATTTTCTAAACTCTTCTTAGTAATTGGACAATATCTCCCTTATTTGGACTCGAAATTAAGTGCTTCTAGTGGCTAAAAGTCTGTGAGTCATATATCTACATTTTTCATGTTAACCATTTCTTTTAATTCTTAACAAATGCTTCCTATAATTTCAAAAATAGAAGTTTTCTTGGTTATTCCAAAATCTAGTTTCCTAACCAAACCTTTCCTAAGGTTTTAGTTCATCATTTTGTTATGTCCTCTTCCATTTTCTTCCTAATTTACATCTAATCATCATCCATCAATTTTTCACCACATTCAAATATACAAAATAGCAGCATAAAAATTTTAAAGATTTACCACCCATAGCCATAGCTATGCGGAACCTTCCATACCAATTGAAACGTTCAAAACATCCATCATATGTAAGATAACATGCAACATGATATAGCAACATCCATGACCAATCATCAAAGTAACAAATATTGTAAATTTCATCAAAGTTCTATGATCAAAATCCCATATAAATGTTACAAATTTCAAAACTTTTCTTTAAAAAGAAATATTGTTAAACCTACCTAAAGATTTCCTTAGCTCACTAAGTGAAATTTTTTTCTTGTTTCCTCTAGAAGGAAGTAGCAATATTCCTCCTTTCCCTTAGCTTTTCTAGCAGCTTAAATAAGAAAAAGAGGGTCAGTTTTGAACCTGAAGGATGAATAGAAAAGATGGATTCAAGTAGAGATTAAGCAAACTTACCTTGAGTACTTAGTCCTCTAGACTTCTCCTTCCTCTTCCTTCCTCTCTTATTCTTTCTTTCTCTCCTTTCCTCACTCTACCTTGCGTATGTTTTTCCTCTCCCTCACTTGGATGAAATTATAATGTTATAAGGGTGGGTTTTGCTGAAATAAACCATCAAATGGTTCAACTTTCATAATCATGGGTCTACCTTATCACAATTAGGATGCACTTGGTTTTTTTTGGCGAAAGACAACTCATGTTCTTGTCTTTTTCTCCCTTAGTCAAGATATGCATAGCAAAAGCAGATTTGTATTTTGAAAATTATGATAAAATGTTCTTAAGATAAGGGACAAGGTCCCTTTGATTTAAGGATTCATTTCCTTTTTCTTTTGTCTCACTCAAGTATGATAGGTTTGCCTTTCTAGGTGGCAAATTTCTAGCTCTTGAGTCTCTCTTGCTTGGTTGAAATTATTTGTGTAGAATAAGGATGTTTTGTCATAATGTCATATATTATTACCTACATGTTGAAATTATGAATGTAGGATATAGATGTTTTGTCCTAATGCCATGTGACCTATTCTTGATTATTATTACACTATTATTTCCTCACATAATTCTTATTTTTCCTTCTTGAATTTAGGCTCATTCTTACCAATTTTCTTTGCTTTGGCTAAAATTCTACCTTTCATGGAGGGTTTGGTCACATTTTCATAGTTTATGGGCTATCGGTCGAATTTCTATATCCTAGTCCAAGTCTATGTTTTAATTCTTTCTTAGGCAGTCCTATCTGCTTGCTAAAAACCCATGTTAAGTGGAAAACCTCTATATGAAGTCTCCATAGGTGAAAGCCCAATCTATGGGTGGAATTGTTAAACTTAGGAACTCTAGTTATTGAATTAGGAAAATTACCCTAATCCAATCTTCTTGAAATTTTAAGACCTTGACTTACTTCTCAAAAATTTATCTTTCTTAACTAAGAATTTCACCTCTCTTTAGTATGTTATTTCAAATTTTTTCCTATTAGGTTTTTCTCTCTTTACTTATTCCGTTAATGTTAGAAACATTTTCTATGCATACACATAAGTTGAAGAATTTCTAAGGATTATATTTCCTTAGATATCTAAAAGTTGTCTAATAAATTTTATTTCTTTAACTAAATATTTATGTACCTTTATTAATAAAAGAAACAAAATTAGGAATGTTACAGATTTGATCTAGGATCCTAGAAAATAGAAGGTGCACTTGCTGGATTAAAATTTGGTACTGAGGTAAAGGAATCCTTACTTACCTATTTGTTGCACTTTTAGAGCTATTTTTAATTCTTCATTATTCTCCTGCAAGTGAACACTCAAGGCAGGTTTCTCAACCTCTTTCTTTGAAGGCTCAACATCCTGTGCTACATAATCTATCATATTAATAGCATAGGACGTAAGATCTTTCACGACACTTTAATTACTGAATTTCATAATTTTTCCTTCAAATTCTATTTTCAGCGTGCTACTATGAACATCTATTATCCCCTTGGATGCTTTTAAGAATGGTCTCCCTAACAAATTTGGAATGCTTTGATCACCACTCTCCATATTAAGTAATAAGAATTAGTAGGGAAAATTAGGTCACCAACTTGTATTAAAACATCCTCAACCACACCCTCGGGAAGGGTATTAGATTTGTCATGCAATTGAATTATAACACCAATTTCTTTTAAAGATCCTAGTGTTAAAGATGCATAAACAGAGCATGACATGATTTTAATAGATGCTTCTAAATCTAGCGTGGCCTTCTTAAATTTTGTATTGCCTATAGCACAGGGAATGGAAAACATACTTGGGTCCTTGTATTTTATAAGGAGTTTTCTTTGAATAATTACATAAACATGTTCCCTTACTTTTACTTTCTCAGCTCCTTTCAACGTCTGCTTCCTTTTTTAGGTATGCAATTCCCTCAAGAAATTGGCATAACAAGGTTCTTGGCTGATTGCATCTAAAAGAGGAAGATTCACCTCATACTTTCTAAAGGTGTCATATAAGTCAAAAGTTTTCTCATTCAATTATTTTCTTTTAGAGCTTCAAGAAAAGGGAGCTACAGGTTCATATTTAAATAAAGGTGCAAACTTACCTTTTGGATGCTTACCTACCATGGTTGCATTATTTTTTTCTTCTTCTTGCTCATTTGGTACTTGTACCTCTTACATTGAAATTTTAGCATCTTTCTCACTTTGTAGCATGATGACAATTACATTCTCCCTTGGGTTCACTACAGTTTGAGAGAGCAACTTACCTAAATTTTGAGCATCTAATCGACTAACTGTGGTTACTAATTGACCTACTTGAGTTGTTAGGTTTTGAATGCCAGCTCTTGTCTCTTGCTGGAATTGTTTAGAGTTATGCAAAAGAGTTTTAACAATATATTCTAAAGAATTAGTTACCTGGGAGTCTTGAGATGTATTTTATCTAGGATAATAGGTCTATTGATTTTGTTGAAATTTTTTTCCTGTAAGCTTATTTTGTGTATTCCTATACCAGAAATTAGGATGATCCTTCCATCCAGTATTATACATGTTAGCATAAGGATTATACCTCTTTGGTTATCCATGGAAACCTTCTACAACATTAGCTTGTTCAGTGAATTCATCTTAAAGTGTTGGACACATATCAGTTGGGTGCCCTGTAGCTGAACATATTCCACAAATTTTCACTTGTTGTGGTGTACCTATAGCAATTTGGCGTACAAAAGAGTTAAGTTCAGATATCTGCTGCTAAAGGGAAAAAGTACTAACCTCATGGGCATGTTGAATTAGAGACTCATTCCTAATGCCAAATTATTGGGAGTTAGCAGCCATATTTTATATCAAGATTCTGGCTGCTTCAAGAGTCTGGTCTACTAGTTCTTCTCCACTAGCTGCATCTATCATGCACTTGTCTCCCTACAAATGACCTTCATAAAAATATTGGATCAGTAGCTGCTCACTAATTTGATGATGTGGGCAGATTGCATAAAGCTTTTTAAACCTCTCCCAATACTCATAAAGTGTTTCTCTATATAATTGCTTAATACCGTATATTTCTTTTCTTATATTTGCAGCTTTAGATACAGAGAAATAATGTTCTAGAAATAACTTGTTCATCTCATTTTAAGTAGTGATAGTGCTAGATAGTAAATAATACATCCAATTTTTGGCTAAATTTCTTAAGGAGAAAGGAAAAGCCCTGAGTTTAATTTATTCCTACTAGGGGGTTTCATACTGGCACACACCAAATGAAATTCCTTTAAGTGCTTATGTGGGTCTTCACTTGCAAGACCATAAAAATTTGGTAAGAGATGAATAAGTCCAGATTTTAATTCAAAATTAATATTTTCATCAAGGTTAGATGCCTAGCCATGATTACTTCCTCCTTTTCTTGATGAATGTCCTCTTGAAGTCCTCTTTTATGCTTGTATACAGATTTTTCAATATCTGGATTGAACTCTAAATCTTGAGAGTTAGCAGATCGAGTCACAAGCATAAATCAAAATAAAAATCACAAAAAAGTAATATATGCAGTCCCCATCAACGGCACCAAAATTTGGTGCGTACTGTCGTGGATACACCCAAATTAATACTTCACCTCTCAACTTACTAATAGTCATGAGAGTAGGGGTCAATCCCATAAAGACTGGAATTACCTTTTGTGGAATCAAACAAGGGGGTATGATAATTCGAAGTAAAACAAAGTAAATAAGAATGAGAATAATTAAAAAGAGAGTATTTAATAATAAAGGCATTGGTTTCAGTTGATATCTACCGTCAAGGGATTGCATTGATCATTAACAACATAATCAATCTTAGTTTGAATATCTATCTTTAGGATTCTAACCTTGTTCCTCCTTAAGTCTAGTAATTGATGACAATCGCTTCAATTAATCCCTAATTAATAAGGTATCCTTTAGCACATCGGCAAAGTCTAACATATTAATTGCATGAAGAACTAGAGAAACTAATAGAGCTAAACAAATATAGACACATCGGCTACATCTAATTTAGTCAATTGTTTATCATATGTTTAATGACTTATAATCCAAAATCCTTAAGCCTATTTGCCTTATGAATCACAGTAATGAAAACTTTGTTCAAAACATAATTCAGCAATAGATAAAGACAGATAATATACTACTAGGCCTTCCTAGAAATTATATGGATAATCATTGAAAAGAGAAGAGTAGATGAATAATCAATACTCAATTAAGATTAAACTAATAAAATTAAATCTAAACCTCACAATTCATGAACATCTCTTGAGGTTTTAATCTTTCTCTACCAACTAAAAATAAACCAGTTGTGCTAGGCCATAATAAAATGTAGAGAAGAGTTGAATATGGTAATTAAGAACTTAATTCCTTATTCAAATGCTTGCTTCCTCCCCCAGTTGTATCTCTTTGTCTCTTCTTTCCATAGCCACTAGAATCACCTTACTTAGAGTTCAAATGAGAGAGATATGCCTTAATTAGTGACAAAGGGTCGAAAATCAACATTTTTTCATCTTTTCTCTCTATTTTCCTCTTCTTTTCCTCTTCATTCTTCCTAAAACATAAAACACAAAACTCAATTAATTCCTAATTATATTTTACTTAAATAAAACAAAAAGTTAGCTTAAAGGTGTTAAAATCATGCTTAATTATAGAAACATCAATTTCATATCATGACATAAACAATAAGCAAGATTTTGGTGAGTTCTACAAGTTAGGAAAATTTTATTGCATGAGTGCTCCATAAACAAGAATTTTTATCACATGACGATGAGGAAAAACATCTCCAACCTAAACATGTATTTTGACCAAGTAAGGAGGGAAGGAAGGGGCTAGAATTTTGCCACCTAAGATGAATTTAATGAACTTTTGAGTGAGCCAAAAGAAAGGGGAAATGAATCTCAAAACTTGAGGAGGTCTCACCACTTGTCTTAAGTACACTTCATCACAATTTCAAACACTTGATTTCCCATTTCTGTTGTGCATAGTTTGGCCAAAGGAGAGGGAGATAAGGCCAAGATTTTACATCCCACAAGAAGCAACCATAATGGACTCTAATGATGACTTCATGGAATACCCCACAAGTAAAGTAAAGGACTCATGATCAGGAGAGATTGACCACTTGAAATTATTAAGCAAAAGCCACTCTTGGCATGGGGAAGTGTTGGTCAAGTGAGGGAGAGGAAAAATAGAAGCAAGGTAGAGGAAGGAAAGAAGAGAAAGAGAAGAGAAGAGAGGAAGGTAGAAGAAGAAGAAGAAGTCTAGGGGACTAAGTGCTCAAGGTAAGATAACATAATCTTCACTTGAATCCATCATTTCTCTTCATCCTTAGGGCTGTAAAGCTTACCTTTCTCATCCTATTCAAGCTACTGGATAAGACAAGGGGAGGGAAGAAACTCACCATTCCTTCAAGGGGGAAAACAAGAAGATGAAACTCACTAAATAAGTTAGCAAGATTTGTAGGTAGGTTTAACAATATATCTTTTTGAAAAAAACCTTTAAAATTTGTAACATTTATGTGAGATTTTGATCATAGAACTTTGATTAAGTTTGTAAAATTTGAAACTTTGATGATTGGCCATGGATGTCTATATATCTTGCTACATATAAATCTTGCATATGATGGTTGTATGCTTGCTTGGGTTGGTTTGAATTTTCTCATAGTTCTTGGCTATGGGTGGCAAAAATCCTAGGATTGTTATACTACCTATTTTAATTGATTAGGCGATGGTAAATATGATGGAAAAAGGATATGTTGGATATATTGAATGAGGACTTGAAATTTAGGAAAAACTTTGGGTAAATTTCGGTTTAGAGCATTCTAGATGTTGCTTTATTGGATTTTATCTTTGGAAGAAGTGGATGATTGAATATGTTATAATAAAAAAGAGTTATAGCTTCAAAATTAGAGATTGGAATTTGAGTAATCGGACTTTTGGAGACTAATAATGCCTAACCAAGACTTCAAGAAGATAATAAGAGAGGCTAATGAAGTACAACGGCCTGTAATCTAGGATAGAGGAGAAGATAGCTTTTGTGTTTGAATTTTTGGGAAGAATATGTAATAATTAAAAGAAATGGCTAAGATGAAAAATGTAGATATATGTCCCATAGATTGTTTGCCACTAGAATAATCTACTTTGGAGTTCATATGAGGTAGATATGGCTCAATTAATAAACAAAGGTCAGAACCCACCCGAGGTGAAATAAAAGTGAATTTGAGGGCTTGTTAACACCTAGATTTCTTAAGTTTCTGCCAAACATCTAAACATGAAAGTTTTATATTTTTTTCTTAGATTTCCAAAGCTTTGGAATCACTTAATATAGAGTCCAAATGAAAGAGATATGAACAAAATAGTGGTGAAATGTCTTATCCGCAAAATCCAGAATGTCTTTTGGGCCTTAAAAATGGAATGGGTGGAAAAGTCTAATAAAAAGGAGTACTAAAAATTTAGAGGGACTAATGGATAAAAATTATATGAAGATATATATATATATATATATATATATATATATATATATATATATATATATATATATATATATATATATATATATATATATATATATATATATATATATATATATATATATATATATCTGTGTGTGTGTGTATGTGTGATTTCAAATAAAAAGTTGTCAAAGTGAATTTTTAGAGGTAAGAAGTTAAGGGCACATGTTGAAGAATAATTTAAGTAGGATTTATTTAAGGAGAAAAGAATAGGTTAGAGGCCAAGAATAAAAGAAAATAAAGAAATAAAATAAAATTAAGAAGAAGAATTCTCTATAAGTTAGAAATGAAAAAGGGTTGGATAAGTCTTAATTTAACCTTAGCCATTACCATTACATTAATTCTTCACCATCCTAAGTATGTGATTTTGACATAGAAATATTTTATAAAATGATATTTGAAAATGATTATGTTTTTGAAAGTGCAATTCATGGCATGGTTATATATTATAAATGATATTTGAAATGACTATGTTATGATACATTTTTTACATGTAGGCATATTAGGCTTATTTGTTGAAATTCATATCTTGGCTATTAACGTGAAAAGAAAAGAAAAGATAACGGTCATATGACTTTCTGTTGCAGTGCATCAAATAGGGGACGCCCTATTCACATATATGTTATATAAGATCTTGCCTAACGGGACGTAGTGTTGGCCTAATCAGATATTGCCATGCCTGATAGGACGTAATGTTGGCCCGATCAAAGATAAGAAGAGCAATAAAAGGACACTCACCTTGACTATGAAAGAAGAGATATGATGACAATAGTTAATAGTCATTATATGATAGAGTTGTGATTTTTGACTTGCCATGACTTTCTAATAGTTGGTCTTACCCTTAATATTTTAAACAATTATCCATGACCACGATATTTTAAAAATAATTATTCATGCCAGAATTTCAAAAACAGAAGCTTCTCTAGTTACTCTGAAATCAAGTTTCCTAACCAAAGATTTCCTAAGGTTTTAGTTCATCATTATATTACGTTCTCTTCTATTTTCTTCCTAATTTACATCTAATCATATACTATCAAATTTCACCACATTCAAATATACAAAATAGCAACATAAAAATCCTAAAATATTGCCAACCATAACCATAGCTATGCAAAACTTTCCACACCAACCAAAATGTTCAAAACATTCATCATATGCAAGATAACATGTCACATGATATAGCAACATCCATGACCAATAATCAAAGTAACCAATATTGTAAATTTCAGCAAAGTTCTAAGATCAAAATCCCATATAAATGTTACAAATTTCAAAGCTTTTCTTTAAAAAGTGATATTGTTAAACCTACCTAAAGATCTCCCTAGCTCACTTAGTGAATTCTTTTCCTTGTTTCCTCTTAAAGGAAGTAGCAAGATTCCTCCCTTCCTTTAGCTTTTCTAGCAGCTTAAATAAGAGAAGGAGGGTGAGTTTTGAACCCTAAGGATGAAGAGAAAAGATGGATTCAAGTGGAGATTCACCTAACCTACCTTTAGTACTTAGTCCTCTAGACTTCTCCTTCCTCTTCCTTGCTTTCTTCTCATCTCTTTCTCTCCTTTCCTCACTCAACCTTGCTTATGTTTTTCCTCTCCCTCACTTGGATGAAATTTTAATGTTATAAGGGTGGGCTTTTCTTAAATAAACTATCAAGTGGTTCACCTTTCATAATCATGGGTCTACCTTATCACAATTAGGATGCACTTAGTTGTTTTTTTTTGGAAAAGACAACTCATGTTCTTGTCTTCCTCTCCCTTAGTCAATATATGCATAGCAAAAGGAGATTTGTATTTTGAAGATTATGAAAAAATAATCTTAAGACAAGGGAGAAGGTCCCTTTGACTTAATGATTCATTTTCTTTTTCTTTTGTCTCACTCAAATCTGATAGGTTTGCCTTTGTAGGTGGAAAATTTCCAACCCTTGAATCTCCCTTGATTGGCTGAAATTATTTGTGTAAGATAATGATGTTTTGTCATAATGCCATGTATTATTACCTACTTGTTGAAATTATGAATGTAGGATATAGATGTTTTGACCTAATGTCACGTATTATTACTTACTTGTTAAAATTATGAATGTAGGATATAGATGTTTTGTCCTAATGCCATGTGACCTAATCTTGATTATTATTACACTACTATTACCTCACATGATTCTTATTTTTCTCTCTCTTGGATTTGGGCTCATTCTTACCCATTTTCTTTGCTTTGGCTGAAATTCTACCTTTCATGGAGGGCTTGATCACATTTTCATGGTTTGTGGACTATCGGTCCAATTTCGATATCCTAGTACAAGTCTATGTTTTATTTCTTGCTTGGGCTATCCTATTGACTTGCTAGAAACTCATGTAAAGTGGAAAAACTCTATATGAAGTGTCTATAGGTGAAAGTCTAATGTTTTGGTGGAGATGTTAAACTTAGGTAGAGGACGAATTCAAAGACTGGCCTAACCTCCTCATCAAATAAATGAGTATGGTATCATGTTTGTTGATTATAAACAACAGACACGATACGATACTCTACTTAAATAGGGCATGTTGAGTACCTGGTATATGGATGAGGAGTGTTTAGACTGATTAAGACTTTTAACTGACCTCCACTACCTCGTTAATCGGATTCAGTGGAATGATAAAGGGGAATTTTGAGTGCTTATTGGTCATGTTTTGTCCCCTTATTCATAGTAACTTATGGATATTTTCATGCTTTTGGTTATACTTTGTTCTGGGTACTGTTGTGATTCATTTTGTGATTGCAGGAGAGCAAAAGAAGCCAAGAAACAAGGAAAAAGGGTCATGGAAAGACCCTAACAGACTTGGATCATGTTGAGGAGGAAGCAAGGAGGTTTCACGTCAAATTTGATGAAGAAAGGAGCACCATAGCACCCAACATGGCCTGGCCGTGTTAAGAAGGCCTGCAACACGGCTTGGCTGTGTTGGTGGTATTTTCTGTAGCCTCTTCAGAATTCCAGCCCGAAGCACGGCCAGGCCGTGTTCCAGGGCACGGCTGTGCTTCAGGGCTTGTAAAGGACGTCGTTTTTAGGGTTTCTAAGGCCCAAACACATGGATATACTTGGGGATTCGCAATTAGGACAAGGGGAGCCGAAGGGGAGACCAGAAAAACACTTTTTAGCCTTAGGAAACACACCTAGATTAGGTTTTTACATGATTCTTTGAAGGATTTTGATGTTCTAGGATTGAATTTATTGCTTTTCAAGTTTTAATTGATCTAAGTACTTCTACAAACAGGTTCTATCTTTCTACTTCTACTTTTACTTGTTCTTCTACTACTTCTACCTCTTCTCCTACTTCTTAATTGTATTGAACTACTATGAATTATTCAATGAGTATGGTTTTAGTTCTTGATTTGACAATGTGTGAGTAGATTCCATCTAGGGTTACGGTAAACCCAATTGTGGTACAATGATACTATGCTTTTAAATTGAATTAAGAAACCCTAACTGTAATTGGGATTAGATTGAATTAGATTAACTATTGTATGCTTTAATTAGTTGATGGAATGCCTGATCACCAATCTATCACGTATTAGGTATTTAATCGATGAACTGAAAGGTGAAGATTAAAACCCGAATCCAATAGTTAATTAGGGTTATCTTAATCACGAAAGTAGTTTAAGATACCTTAGGCTTTAGTCAATTAGTGGGAACGAGAAAACCGACTAGTTGAACTCTATGGTTAGCATAAAGCTTAATGGACCTAGGTTAAGCTAAAAACCACGAAAGTAGGTAATTTGATTAACCTAGGTACGATTAGTAATTCTTGAAAGAGATTGCTAGTTAATTAAGGCTAAACCATCCCCAACAATCTATACAATTGTAATTAAAGGTGAATATCAGTTGTTGAGTATCACAAGTGTGGTGAACCCTAACCCTAGGCCTAATTTAATTGATTCTTTCAACTTGCTTAATTGTGATTCTTGCCTATCGAATTTCATCGATTTAGATAGTACTTTTTGTAAGATTCTGGTAGTTGGCATTGTTCTCTGTGGACAGGACCCGTACTTGCCGGACTAGTTACAACTACGCCGTGCACTTGCGGTAATTGGTAAAATATATATACAACATGGAACACATTCATTGGATTAAATTACCTGGCCTATGCCAAGACCACCTTAGAGTTTTTCAATTCAATTAATGTGGTTCTATTTCAGGGTTCTAACATCGAGCAAGGCCGTATTAACTTTAGATTATTTGACCATACAATTAATTTATCATTGGCTCAATTTAATGCATTATTCAGATTTTCTCCTTGGGGAGATAGATTAGTCCCCTCAAATTTTCTTGCTCAACATTTTTGGAACTCTATTTTCGTTGGGGGATAATATGATGCATCGAGTTCAAAAGCCTCTTTTATTTGCAATCCCACTTTTAGATATTGACTTTGCTTTATGACTTATACCATTTTTGGTAGAGTTGAAAGTGATGGGGTTGGAAATAAAAGAGAGTTTTATTTTCTTTGAGCCATGATAAACGGTCATAAGGTGGATATTGGCGCCTTTATGGCCCAACAAATGGCTTGTGTGGGTAATGTCATGAATGGTAAGGTGATCATAAGGGGTTTAGTAACTGCAATAGCTGGAAGGTTAGGATTTTAGGTAAATCTTCAGGATTTGCAACAAACAATTGGCAACAACAAGATAGATTTTGAATCCTGTCTGTATATGAAAGTAATTGTTAAAAGGAATGCCAACTATTGGCTTCATTTCCATGGCCATAATATCTTTCACCTCCCTAACTCTACTAGGATAGAAGTTACTAATAAAGATAATTGGATATACCCTCTAGAAGAGGGAAAAGAGGGTGATGATGATACTAAAGGGGATGACATCCTCCTTGAGCCACTTTTGGCTCTACCACGCCCACCCTCTACCCACTTCACTAACACTACAGGTCCTTCCCATGTGCCGTAAGAGGCCCAACATTCTATCTCCTCACGGCTTCACCGAATTAAGGATGAACAAATAGCACAAAAGGACACCCTACATGTAATCCAAGATTCAATCCAAATCATGTAGGGAATGATGAATGGATGGTACTACTGGCACCTGAGTCAGAATCCTCCACCTCCTCCTCCAGATGACCAGTGACCAAGTAAGTTACTTCTTCCTTTACCTACACTTTCATTGTTACTGACATTGAGGACAATGTCAAATTTAAGCATGGCGGAGTAGACTTTAGGCTTTTGGTTTCACTGGTTGAATTTCTGGTTTTCATTGGTTGAATTTTTATTTTCACTATCTAATTTAGTTGTCTCTTGCATGTATATACTATATATATTGCATCTCTCTTGTTTCATTGCAAAATCACATAGTTTGTTGTTCTAAAGATAGATTGATGTAATAAAGGGTAATTTTAACTCATGAACATGTGATGCACAAAAGAATATTAAATAGGTAGTTATCATTTTAGTCTCTCTCTTCTAGTATTGAACCTCTAATTTTTTGAAAAATATCTCTCTTATTGTGCTGTGAATTGTATGCTATTATTGATTTTAACACTGTGAAAATGAGAGAATGCGAACCCTAAATTTTTTTCACTTTGAGTACCCATTCCAGGCACCAAAAAGGCTTTAGTATGAGTACCTAACTAACTTTACCCTTGTAAGATGGAGCATAAAATGCACTCACTGTATATTTCTATAAAAAAATGAATGAAATAAAGAAAAGAAAAAAATGATGAGAAGTAAAAGAATTTGAGTGAGAAAAATAGAAATAAGGGTAAAGTAACATAGAGAGATCTAAAGGATGAGGTGACCTACTTAAGTGTTTAAAAATCAATTTGATGTATACAACCAATGGTAACAATGAAAGTAGGTATATAATAAGAGAGTTTGGGTTTAGGTTTAGAAGAATGGAGACTAATTGATAAATGTCTATTCATATATCTGTTGTGTTCATATTAATTAAGTGAAGAATTATTTGTATTACATTTTTTTTCTATCATATGGAATCTAAATGCATATTTCTCCTTCCTACTAATATATCATGTTATTTGCAAATATTTAAGCATGGGGGAGTTGATTAAGGGGAAAATTGAGTGTTTAATAGTTATATTTTATCCCCTAATTAATAACAAACTTGTGATTATTTTCTTGCTTTTGGTTATGCTTTGCTTTGGATACTGCTTTGGTTTGTTTTATGTTTGTAGGTGAGCAAAAGAGGCTAAGAAGTAAGAGAAAACACTCATGTGAGGAGCCATATGGACTTAGAACATGCTAAGGAGGAAGCAAGGAGGCAACCCAAAAGAAATTGGCAAGAAACGAGCTTGTCAACCTCAAACAAAGCTAGGCTATTCTTGGTGTTGCAAGAAGCATGGCTAGGCCATGTTGTGAAGCACAGACGTACTTTATGTCTGTACAGTCTGCGTTTTTTACGGTTTTCAGTAGCCAAAGTTATATATATTCATTGAGAAACGCATCCTAGACTAGGCAGACTTACCTTTACTCAGTTTTTAGCTTAGGAAACACCATTATATTAGGTTTAGAGTAGAATTAGTGATTACTTTATGCATCTAGAGTAAAATTTACATTGATTGAAGTTTGTATTAAGTACATTTTGCACTATAGGTTTTATCTTTTCATCTCTATTTCTACTTCTACTTTCTCTCTTTGATTGTATTGAACACTTATGAGTTATTTAATGAATTTGATGATGATTTATCTTTCTATCATGTGTAAATAGATATTGATCTAGGGTTTCAGTAAATCCACTTATTGTATGATGATACTAAATTATTGAATTGAATTGTTGGAACCCTAATTGTATTATCCATGGTTGATTAGGATTAGCTATTATGCACATGTTTAATTGTTGATAGAATACTTGATCACCAATCTGTCACGTCTTAGGTTATTAACTGATGAACTGAAAGGTGAAAGTTAATACCGGAACTTAATAGTTAATTAGGGATATCTTAATCACGAAAGTAGTTTAAGGTTCTCTAGGAATTGAATCAATTAGTGGGATGAGAAAATCGATTAATTGCATTCCATGGTCGGCAAAGAACTTAATGGACCTGGGTTGAACTAAGAACCATGAAAGTAGGCAATTGGATTAACCTAGGTACGATTAGTAATGCTTGTAAGAGGTTATTAGTTAATTAAGGCTAAATCATCCCCAATTACCTAGAAAATTGCAATAAGAGGTACATATTGATTTTTGAATATCATAAGTGTGGAAAACCCTAACCCTATGCTTTTGTTAATTGAATCACTTATTTACTTAATTGTGACACACTCTCTCATCAAATTACATTAATTTAGATATCATATTTTGTAAAGGTCTAGTAATTGATCACTGTTCTTTGTGGGATTCGACCCGTACTCACCAAACTAGTTATAGCTACACCTTGCGCTTGCATTTATTTATAAAACATACACAACAGACTCAAGGGCTAAAAATTTGTCACCTAGAAATGCAAACCTATCATACTTGAGTGAGACAAAAGAAAAAAGAAATGAATTCCTAAATCAAAAGGACCTTGTCCCTTGTCTTAAGAATATTTTATTATAATTTTCAAAATACAAATCTCCTTTTACTATGCATATCTTGACTAAGGGAGAGGAAGACAAGAGAATGAGTTGTCTTTTCCCAAAAAACAACCAAGTGGATCCTAATTGTGATAAGGTAGACCCATGATTATGAACGGTGAACCACTTGATATTTTATTTTAGCAAAACCAACCCTTATAACATTATAACTTCGTCTAAGTGACGGAGAGAAAAACATAAGCAAGTTAGAGTAAGGAAAGGAGAGAAAGAGAGGAAGGAAGAAGAAAGAGAAGTCTAAAGGACTAAGTACTCAAGGTAATTTAGCTTAATCTCCAATTGAATCCATCTTTCCTTTTCATCCTTGGGGTTCAAAACTCACCCTTTTTATCTTATTTAAGCTGCTAGAAAAGTTAAGGGAAGGGAGGAATCTTGCTACTTCCTTCAAGAGGAAATAAGAAAAAAAATTCACTTAGTGAGCTAGGGAAATCTTTAGGTAGGTTTAACAATATCACTTTATGAAGAAAAACTTTAAAATTTGTAACATTTATATAGGTTTTTGATCTTAGAACTTTGATGAAATTTACAATATTTTCTACTTTGATGATTGGTTATGGATGTTGCTATATCATGTTACATGTTATCTCGCATATGATGGATGTTTTGAACATTTCGGTTGGTGTGAAAAGTTCTGCATTGGTATGGCTATGAGTGGAAAAATTTTAGGAATTTAATGCTGCTATTTTGTATATTTGAGTGTGGTGAAAAATTGATGGAATATGATTAGATGTAAATTAGGAAGAAAATGGAAGATGATGTAATAAAATGATGAACTAAAACCTTAGGAAAGGTTTGGTTCCTAAGGTTTGGTTAAGAAACTATATTTCAGAGTAACTAGGGAAGCTTCTATTTTTAAAGTTTTGGGAAGAATCAGTTAAGAATTAAAAGAAATGGATAACATGAAAAATGTAGATATATGTCTCATAGAGTTTTAGCCACTAGAATAACTCAATTTGAAGTTCAAATGAGGGAGATATGGTCCGATTAGTAAGTAGTGATCAGAAAATGGTTAACTAGAGAAGAATATGTTAGGTAAACTTATGTGTATGAATTTCTTAGAAACATCTATAGGGAACTAGAATAAATATTTAACAAGAAATATATATACACATGTATATATGTATATATGTATATATATATATATATATATATATATGTATATGTATAAAGAATTTTTAGCCACTATAATCATTCAATTTGGAATCCATATTAGAAAGATAAGTTCATATTAGTAAGTAGTGGTCAGAAACTAGCTAACCAAGGAATAATCTATTAAGTATGCTTTTATGTTTGAATTTCTAGGGAAAATTTGTAGTGAGTTAAAAGAAATTGTTAACATAATAAATATAAGCTTTTTGGTTAACATGATATATATGTTAACATTATATATATGTATCACGGATCTATAGGCTTTAAAATCACTTAATTTGAAGTCCATATATGGGAGATATGGCTGATTAATGAGTAGAGGTCAGAATTAGTATAGAATCCAGGGTGGTAAATGTAAGAATTTTGGTTTTCGATTTTCTAAGAATAATTCGTAAAAATTATGAAGAAATGATGAACATAAAAGTTTTAAATAAGTGTCTTAGCGTTTTATAGGCTTTGGAATCTCCTCAATTGAAGTTCATATAAGGGAGATATGGTCCAATTAGTAAGTAGATGTCTGAACATACTCAAGAAGAAATAACATTAAATTTGAGGGAGAAGTAACAATTCGATTGCTTAAAATTTCACTAAAATGTTCAACATAAGGGTTTTAGTGGATTGTCTTATCTTTCAATTGACACCAAGATCACCTCAATCGGATTTAAGATGAGGGTGTTATGCTCTGTTTAGTGTGAGGAAAATAATATTTAAAAAAGAAGAAGAATCTTATAAATGAAAATAATAAATGAGTAGTGTATGCTATAGCCATTGGCATTGCATGAACTCCTTACCATCTTTAGTGTGTAATTTTGACATGGAAATATTTTATTAAGTGATATTTGAAAATGATTATGTTCATGGAAAGATTGTATTTTACCATTGATTTTTGGTAATGATTATGCTTTGATGATAAATTATGACATGTGAGTATAATGAACATACTTGTTATTGAAATCATATTTTTGGCTATTAACGTGAAAAGAAAAGAAAAGAGATGAGCATGGTCACATGGCATTCCGTGTGGTGCACCAGTAGGGGATGTCGTACTCACGGCTATAATTATGTTAATGAGATAAGAAAGAGAAAGTGTGTCATGTCAAAGGGAGCGAGAAAAACCTATACCAGAGAGTATAATGTACTTACCCTGACCGGGATAGCTTGATATGAAAATAATTTGATAGCCGTCATATGATATTCTAAAAATAGTTATTCATGCCATACATGTCGTTACTGTACGATTTTCCTGTGCATAGATAAAGTGCATAGATATTCTAAAATATTTGTTGTAGCTTATACGGATGAACATGACATGACGAGCATTATTAATGATGATTATGATTTATTGTTAAATCTACTGGGATTTAATTCTCATTGTATTTCCATATCATGTTCAGAAAACTAGTTATGCTGATTTTTCTATGGCTCTGGCTTTTAGTGTATGTTGGATTGAGTTACTCTATGTTAGGCAAATCCAAAAAATTAATAAGATGTTTGTGGTCGAGTTGGCTACGATCCCAATGAAGGTGTAGATATTTATGTGATAGATTTTTGTACGAACATTTTGATTAATAATGTGTATGTGTACTCAAAATTGTATCAGTGTTAATGGTAGACCTTAAACCTTGAATTATGCTTGGTTAAATTAATCGAATGCTATTATGAGTTAAGTAATTAGAAGTAAAGAAGTAATGACTTTATGGGACTTTACAAATATATATATATATATATAGTAAATGGAGTTGTTACATAATTGGTATAAGAGCAAGTCTATCTTAGATGGCTAGTGGGGTGGATGGTTATTTGAATCGATCTTATAGTGTCTTGAGTATGTTGTGATTGTGATGTGTAGGGGATCAGTAATTTTATATTGGTAAAATATTACTAGTGTTTCCTATCTTTATGCCGAGGTAGTGTTATAACTGTTGTTAAATATTTTTGAAACTAACTATTGGGCTTGATCACCTTAATAGTAGCATAACTTTATTTTTGCCACAGTAGGAAATGGTACCAAATTCTACAATACCTCTAGAATGCTAATAACCCGAATGGTGAGAATGATGCTAATAATCGGATGGTAAAGAATGATAACGGCATATCTGAGTTCTTAAGGAATAGACCACCTTTTTAAGGTAGCTTTGACTTGATTGTATTTGAAAGGTGGATAAAGGAATTGAAGAAAATCTTTGAAGTGATAGTTTGTACTGAGGAGTAGTAAGTTATCTTCGCTACATATATGCTAAAAGATGAAGTATAATACTGGTTTGTGGAGCTAGAGAACTTTTAGCTCAACAAGAAAGGTAGATCACCTAGCAAGTTTTCAAAGACAACTTTTTGGAAAAGTATTTCCCAAGTACTGTGCAGGCATAGAAGGAGATTGAATTTCTCCAACTCAAGCAGGGTAGCATGACCGTAGACCAGTACATCGCAAGGTTTGAAGAGTTTTCTAAGTTCTCCTCTTACCTGCGATTTAACCCTGATGAAGCATGGAAGGCTGTTAAATTCAAAGCAGGATTGAACCCAAAGATAATGAATGTTGTTGTAGCTATAGAGATTAGGGAGTTTGTACTTTTGATAAATAAATATAGACTCCTTGAGAAAAGCTTGAAGGTAGTGGAGGATGAGAAACAAAGACACAACTTTTGGAAAAGAAAGAACAGGCCACAAAACTCTGGCAAAAATGTCAGAGGAAAAGGACAGGGTATTGGCAAGAGGCCAATGACTGCAAGTCCCCAACCCTTTCAACAGAACATTTCCATAGTCAAGTGTACTAAGTGTAGACGTATGCATGGTAACTGGCCATGCTACATAGGACCAGATGTTTGCTTCAAATGTGAACAGAAGGGTCATTTTGCAAAGAACTGCCCATAGAATGTGAGGAAGCAGCCAGAACAGAGGCCTCAGGCGAAAGAAAGGGTTTTCACTCTTAGTGGCCAAGAGGCAGCTCAATCCTCCAACATGATTTAAGGTATATACTACATTTATGGATTTGCTCTTGTGGTGTTGTTTAATTCTGGTGCTAGTCATTCATTTATATCAGAAGAATGTATTAAAGAGCTTTAGTATACTATTTCTGAAACCTCCTATAACCTATTTGTAGTAACCCACATAAGGGAAAGGTCTTACTTTCTCTGTATGTAAGGACTATCAGGTCACCATTTAGGAGAAAACTTTTTCTGTAGACCTCGTCTATCTTCCTTTAAGAGGTATTGATGTCATTCTAGAGTTAGACTAGATGTCTTGAAATCGGCTCTTGCTAAATTATTGCACCAAGACCGTTGACTTTCTACCTCCTATTCCACAAGAGGAGATGCAATTATTCATGCTAAATGCCAACCAAGTCAATTGAGAGTTGAAGAGTGGAGTACTTGGTTATATTCTCCTGTGTTTATCAAATCCAGAAGTCGAACTGAAACTTAATGAAATCCTAATAGCAAATGAGTTTCCTAAAGTATTTCTAATAGATATTCCAGTCTTACCTCCTGAGAGAGAGATAGAGTTCTCTATTGATCTCCTACTTGGGACAGGGCCTATATCTATTGCATCTGAGATAATGGCCTCGAAGGAACTACAGGAACTTAAGAAATAGTTGGAGGAATGGTTAGACAAGCAATTCATTAGACCAAGTGTATCACCTTAGGAAGCTCCTATATTGTTTGTTAAGAAGAAAGACAGGAGCCTGAGACTATGCATAGATTACAAAAAAGCTAAATAAGGTGACTGTAAAAAATAAGTACCCTCTCCCTAGGATAAATGATTTATTAGATCAACTGAATGAAGCCTCCATCTTTTTTAAAATTGACTTGAGATTGGGATAGCATCATTTTACGATCAAGAGGATGATATACCAAAAATAGCCTTCAAGACTAGGTATAGGCACTATAAGTTTCTCGTAATGCCCTTCAGGTTGACAAATGCACCTGTTACTTTCATAGATGACATGAATTGCATTTTTTGACTCTACCTAGATCAATTTATGCTAGTGTTCATTAATGACATCTTGATATATTCTAAGAGTGAGAAAGAATAAGAACAACATTTCTGAATCGTGCTACAAGTGCTAAAAGAGAAAAAGTTGTATGCCAAATTGGAGAAGTGTGGATTTTGGCTGTTAGAGGTAAAATTTCTCAGACATGTCATTTCCAATAAAGTGGTAGCCATAAACCCTAGGAGGATGGAAGTAGTGATTCAATAGGAAAGACCAAAGACGGTTAAAGAAGTCAAAAGTTTCTTGGATTTGACAGGATACTACAGGAGATTTATACAAAACTTATCTCGTATAGCCTTGCCATTGATTAAATTGACTAGGAAGGGAAGTCCTTTCAAATGGACTAATCAATGTGAAGCTAGTTTCCAAGCGCTTAAGACAAGATTGACAACTCCTCCTATTTTAATTATTCCAGACCCTACAGGACATTTCAAAGTATATAGTGATGCTTCAAAGAAAAGGCTAGGGTGTGTGTTGATGCAAGACAAGAGAGTAGTTGCTTACACCTCTCAGCAACTGAGGCTGCATGAGGGAAACTAGCCGACCCATGATCTTGAATTAGCGGCAATAGTGTTTGCCTTAAATATTTGGTGACATTACTTATACGGAGCAACCTTTGAAGTATATTGCAATCACAAAAGTCTTAAATACCTCTTTGATCAAAAAGAGTTAAATGAGGCAACGAAGATGAGTGAAATTTCTCAATGACTATAAATTTGAGATAAAGTATCATGTAGGGAATACAAATGTTATAGCTGATGCCTTGAGTTAGAAATCTCTACACATGCGTGAGATGATGGTGATTGAGATGAGGATTCTAGAAAATTCCCAAAATTTAAAGCTAATTCCTATTCTCACTCCAAACAAATTGATCGTCAATGGGTTGAGAATAGAATGTGACCTTAGAGAATAGATTAAGGACGTTCAAACCCTTGACTAATATCTACAAGATCATAAAGATAAAGATAATTTTTTTGTTTCAAAAGACAGGGTAATCTTGTATCAAGGAAGGGTTTATGTTCCCAAGGAATAGGAATTGAGGACTCAGATCCTATAGGAGGCACATCAGAGCAGGTACACTATCCATCTAGGATCCACTAAAATGTATAATGACTTAAGGAGGTTGTATTGGTGGCCAGGGATGAAAAAGGATATTATTGAGTTTATGGTTAAATGCTTAATTTTCCAGATAATGTAGGTAGAACATCAGAAGCCAATGGGACTTTTACAACCTCTTGAGATCCCTAAATGGAAGTTGGACAGTATTTTGATGGACTTTGTGGTGGGCTTACCTAAGACTTCAGTTGGACATTACTCTATCTGGGTAATAATAGACAGATTAACCAAATCTGCTCACTTTTTTCCTATAAAGATTAACTATTCACTGGACAAATTGGCCCAATTGTACATCTAGGAAATAGTCAGATTGCATGGAATTCACTTAAATATCGTTTTTGATAGAGATCCAAGGTTCATGTCAAGGTTTTGGAAGGCAATGCAGGAAGTTTTTGGAACCCAGTTGCGGTTCAGTACTGCCTACCATCCTCAGACTGACAGGAAAATAGAATGGACCATTCAAACCCTAGAAGATATGTTAAGGGCATATGTGATAGAGTAAGGTAAAGAATGGGATACGTACCTACCTTAAAGACCTCTAGAGTTTGAGGAAGGAAATAATGTATTTCTGAAGGTTTCCCCAACTATTGGAGTTGGTAGGTCTCTCAAGACTAGAAAACTAAGTCCGCGATTTTTGGGACCCTTCGAAATTCTAAGCAAAGGGGGGATGTCAACATATAATGTTGCCCTTCCACTTAATTTGTCCAACCTACATAAATTTTTTCATGTATTACAGCTCCATAAGCATTTTTCAGATTCATAACATGTAATATGGGATGAACCAATCCAAATAAAGGAGAACAAGATATACCAGCTAGTACTGACATCCATATTGGACACTTACATAAAGCAATTGAGGAATGAGACCATTCCCCTAGTTAATATGTTATGGGAAGATTTGACTCTAGAAGAAGCAACTTAGGAGCTGGAAAAAGTAATGAGAAAGAAATATCTGCAATTGTTCTTATTAAGTCATTTCTCAAATTTTGAGTATAAAATTTCGTTTAGGGGGAGAGAAATATAACATCCCTAATTCATTTCTTTTATTAATAAAGGTACATAAATATTTAATTAAGAAAATAAATTTTATTAGAAAATTTTTAGATATCTAAGGAAATATAAGCCTTAGAAATTCTTCACTTTATGTGTATGCATAGAAAATTTTTCTAACATTAAAGAAACAAGTAAAGAAAGGAAACCTAATAGGAAAAATTAGAAATAACATACTAAAGGGAGGGAAAATTCTTGGGTAAGGAAGATAAATTTTTGGGAAGTAAGTAAAGGACTTAAAATTTCAAGAAGATTAGATTAGGATAATTTTTCCTAATTCAAGAGCTAGAGTTCCTAAGTTTAACATCTCCACCCATACATTCGGATTTCAGCTATGGAAACTTCATATAGAGTTTTTCCACTTCACATGAGTTTCTAGCAAGCCAATTGGATAGCCCAAGCAAGAAATAAAACATAGACTTGGACAAGGATATATAAGTTGTACTGATTGCCCAAAAATTATGAAAATGTGACCAAGCCCTCTATGAAAGGTAGAATTTTAGCCAAAGCAAAGGAAATGGGTAAGAATTAGCCCAAATCCAAGAGGGAAAAATATGAACCATGTGAGGAAATAGTAGTGTAATAATACATTGCATTAGGACAAAATATGTAACACCCCTAATTTATAAGCACGTGAGACAAACATTTTTTTCCCGCAATCATATATTTTTCTTAACATGCATAACACTATTCTTTGTCATAAAAATAGATACATATAGGTTCTCTCAAGTATATACATTATACAAATAAATTTATAAATGTCAAAGTAATAATAGAAGCAGGGATCCTGCCTGTAGCATTAGGAGCACACTCTAGAATACAAACACAGTATAATTCAAAACTGTGAGCCTCGAAACAACGTACGTAGAGAATATGTCGCCTAACTGATCACCTATTTACAGGATCAGACTCTGTATTCTTATCTAAAAAATGTGAAAATATCGTGTAGTGATTTTGATAACTCAGTGAGCAAATAATACCTCCTATAACCTCTTAGGTCAGCATATGGGTGTACTCATGTTTTAAAATTTGTCACTTAGAAAAGACAGTTCAAAAGTACATCCATATGGGACCCGTATTTCCAATATTTTCAAATAAAAGGATATTCAGATATCCAAACCATATTCAGCACGGTATGATCGTTAAACAAATGTTGTTATGCTCAGCTGCATAAACTATAGTAAAATAATAAGCTTTTGAGATAAAGTTATACAACTGTATAATGCATTCACGTGACCAATGATATTTTCTGTAGTTTATACAGCTAAACATGACGTGATGAGCTATATTGATGATGATTTATTGTTGAGCTTACTAGGATTTAATTCTCACTACATTTCCATATCATGTTCAGAAAATTAGTTATGCAGATTTTTCTATAGCTTTGGCTTTTAGTGCACGTTGGATCGAGTACTTTATGTTTGGCAGATCCCAGAAGCAAATAAAATGTTCGTGGTCAAGTTGGCTTAGATTCCGGTGAAGGTGCAACCACCCGCACCTGTATCTCCGGAATTGGTCAACCAGAATAAATAAGATGTAGTTTTTTATGTGTTTGATATGTTGTACGTATGTTTTGATTAATGACATGTATGTGAACTCTGTATTGTATAAATTAAATAAATGTTATATTAAGTTAAGTTGTAACGAGGTAATAACTTCATGGTATTTTTTTAAAAAAATTGGATACTTAAATGGAGTTGTTACAAGAAATACATGTGAAATAAGATATACCACGAGTTCAGAAATTCATTTTCAAAACTATACTCTTCTCTAACTATATTCCAAATTGTAAGCAATTCAAATAATTTAATGCATTTTAGAAACATTTTAAAGTGTAAATATTTCATAAAAATAATCAAATACATGCTTAAAGATCAAAAAAAGTATAGGACAAGTCATAAAAAGAATTATCCACTCACAAGTCAGGGCTCTAGGTTGGACAACCCCAAAATACATTTTTTCAATCCAAATTTGACTAAACAAACTACAAAAATGTGTTTGGAGGGTCCAAAAATCAAGGAAATGACTCTGGGAACTTGATCACAATTTATGGCCATAAAATACTATTCACCCTCGGAAAATACTATTTACCAAGAACGAAAAGTTGTCATATAGCTGAAAATTTTCACATCCTAAGGTTTTTCTAGCTCCTGAATCCATCTACGGTGTCAGATTTTTAATTTGAAGTCTCTATCTAAGAGTTTCAGAGTTTACCTTTTTCTGAGATTTTCTACTTCTGATCTATGATGATGCTACGACTGATTTGAAAAATTGTTCGATCAAAATCGTAGTATTCTCTGTCCTGAATCCAGTGGTACCCTTAGTTTTGAGATCAGAGGCCTATAAACACTCTAGATTTAGAGAAAAAAATGAAGGTTACTATTTACACTATTCATACTATTCATCGGTTACGAAAAACCTTCGCATTTTCTCTTCATCTGTCTCCCCCTCCCCCTTTTCTTTATTCTTTATAATAATAATAATTATTATTATTTAATAATTGAATAATAGAATTTTATTTTATATATATTCATATAAATACCGTTTTTAATCCTAAAACATCTCAAAAATTTCTAAAAATTTACATTCTCATAAACCTTTAGTTAAACTCTTAAATCATGAATTTTCTTGATAAAAATCTTAATAAAAAAAATCACAAAATAAATATCTTTATACATATTAAAAAAAATTTCTAAAAATACAAATTTTTTTTATTAAAGGCCAATATAATTATTTTAAGCAAAAAAATAATTACTTTAATTAAAAGTATACTTGCTTTTAGCAAAACATAATCATTTTTAAAAAATAAAAATGTATTTGTTTATAGCAAAACATTATTATTTAAAAATAAAAATTACGGGATGTTACATTCTTCCCCCCTTAAGAAATTTAGTCCTTGAATTTTAGCCCATCCTACCACATGTAGGGAATGAAGTCAAGGCATAATTCGGAGTGACCAACCTTATTACTTAAATAATTAGGGATATATTTTCTGTATATCATATTTACTTTTTAATATGTCTCTTCACTTGAGTGATTTTTCCATATAACTTAACCATAGGGATTTCTTTCATCCATAAGTTCTTTACTTGTCGATCAACAATAAACATCGATTGTAGCCATAGTTATGCCAAATTTTTGTCCAATTGAATTTCTTTGGAATTAAGTAACATAAGAAAAATCTAATAGGTACTTCCTTAGCATTGATGCAAGAAACATCAATTGTACCCATAGTTAATATTCATGATCCTTATAGACTTTTGACCAGTATTGAGTTTCTTGTATTTCTTTTCTAATCAATTCCACTTTATGTAAAATACTCAACAGATTATATATATATATTTAAGGAACTCTTAAACCATTGTGTATCTCATTCCTTTATATCCTCAAGTTCGCATGCATATATCTATAGGTCAATATTGGGAAATGCACACATAAAAGATCATATTCACATCCATATTGGGTAACTATATTTTCTTATTCCATACTTCTATCAAGTCATCTTTGATTCTCACATGTCAATATCATCCCATGAATATCATCATCTTAATCTATCATCTATTTTTATCCTAAAATCCATAATCAATATGCTAAACATACGTAGCAATAAATCCACCAATCCTTTTTAACGTTTATGTACCATTGACACATGTCTAACAATTCCAACTTACCTCATCACAGTAACTCTATACCCTCTTATTAACACGAATAAATTCATTATAAAAAATATCAAGCCTTTCTTCTATCATATCTAAAAGTACCTCATTCTAACTTATATCAATCCCATTTAATTCATCCAATCATTGCAAGAAGATTTTTCCCAACAATTATTCATACTTGAATTCTCAATTTTAACATAATTCACATCCGAGATACTAGTCTCAATTTAGCATAATATAAAACTTTAACAAAAATATCTTAATCACTTATACTATTTTCGGACATGATTCTCATAGTATTCTCCATATTTCCAAATTAAGAGTTCAAATATTAATTTAAATCCTACTTCCCATATTTTATTCCTTAAGAGTTTCAATACCACTAATTCTCTTGATTACATTCGTCAAAACACCATAAGGTCATCATCCATCCATTCCTTTCAAACTTTTCATTACTTTAACCTACTAACAACTTGGACACCATAATAATCAAGTTAAAAAGAAAATAAATTAACTTTTCTTGTAATTAGGGAAAATAACTTTGCATTTAATGCCAAACATTAATAAGGGAGAATGGAGTAGAAAAGATAAAAAGTATAATGGAAAATGGTGCCAAAATAGAAAGTCAAAATTTTGAACAAAGCATTGAAAGAAAACTAATATCTGTGGCCATAATTCTTGAAAATCTATAAACAAAATCTAGCTATTATTTAGGCAAAAATCGGTGGCCGCAAATTATAAATATATGTGCCAAAATCTACTTTAAAGTTGTTGATATTCGGTGAAAAAAAAACATTTATGAGCTTATAAAAGTCTGTGAAAATCAAAGAATACGTAGTTAACTGGTAGGATGCAGTTGATTGCTTTAAAATAAACATAATCAATCAACTGTAAAATAATCATTTTAAATTAATATTTCTCAAAATAGCTAGTCGACTTAATAATACTGATAGTCAACTAACAAAAACATTGGAAAAAAAAATAAATCATTTGATTGTCCTTCTTCAACAACAAACTTGTTTACATTTTCACTCTTCCTTTTTTACAATTACGCCTATCACCTACAACTTCCATATAAGAATCTTGTAACAACTCCATTTATGTAAATGTAACAAAATTTTTTTTTTATATTTGTAAAATTCCATGAAGTTATTACTACTTTAATTTTAACCACTTAACTCGTAATAATAATCACTTTAACCAAGCATAATTGTTATTAACAGTGATACAACACTGAGTTTCCATACACACCATTATTTTACAAAGTACACACCATTATTTTACAAAAATTTGTACAAAGATACATATTAGATCTAATCATCTATGTCGACTACTTCCGGGGACACTGGTGCGGGTGGCACCTCCACTGGAATCTCAGTCACATCTACAGATACATCTGATATAACTGGAAGTTGCCCAAGGTAGGGCACCTCGATCCAACGTACGGAAATAATAAGTGTCATTGAGAAAATCTACATTATTCTTCTGAACATGATATGGAAATATAGTGAGAATTAAATCCCAGTAGGTTCAACAATAAATCATAATTTACCATCAATATAGTTCATCATGTCATGTTCAGCTGTATAAACTACAGAAAATATCTTTGGTCACATGAATGCATTATATCTATGCACATAAGAATCATACAGTAATGATATGTATGACAGGATTAACTATTTTCAGAATATCATATGATGGCCATCAACTTATTCTCATTTCAAGCTACCCCGGTCAGGGTGAGTATCCTCTACTCTCCGGTACGGGCTTTTCTCGCTCCGTCTGACATGGCACACTTTCTCTTTCTTTTCTCATAATCATAATCATAACCGTTGGTAGGGCGTCCCCTACGGGTGCTCCACACGGATTTCCATGTGACCGTGCTCATTTCTTTTCTTTTCACAATGATAGCCAAAAATATGCTTTCAATAACAAGTATGTTCATCAAAATATAACTATTACCATAAATCATTGGTAATCATGCCATGAACATAACCATTTCAAATATCACTTTATAAAATATTTCCATGTCAGAATTTTACACTTAAGATGGTAAGAAGTTCATACAATGGCAATGGCTATGGCATATACTAGTCATTTATAAGATTTGTCTTCTTTTTTAAATATTAATTTTATTTCTTTATTTTCTTAATGCAGGTTTTCATCATATCTAACCTTCTCTTACTAATCAGAGAATAACTACCTCAATTGAACTCTGATATAGGTGATCTTGGTGTCAATTTCAAGATACAACAATTATCTAAAACTATTATGTTGAACATTATAGCGAAATATTAAGAAATCAAGGTGATATTACTCCCTAAATGTATAGGTTATTTCTTCTCGGATAGGTTCTGACCTCTACCTACTAATTGGAACTTATCTACCTCATATAGACTCCAACTTGAGTGATTGTAGTGGGTAAAAATCTGTGACACACATATCTATAATTCTTATGTTAACCATTTATTTTAATGCCATACAGATAATTCTCAGAAATTAAAATACAGAAGCTATCCTAACATATTCTTCCCTGATGAACCATTTTCTGACCTTTGACAACTAATCAACTCTTATCTTCCTCATATGGACTCCAAATTGAATGATTCCAGTGGATAAAAATCTGTAACACACATAGCTATAATTTGTATGTTAACCATTTATTTTAATTCCATACAGATAATTTCCAGAAATTAAAATACAGAAGCTATCCTAACATATTCTTCCCTGATAAACCATTTTCTGACCTTTGACTACTAATTGGACCATATCTACCCCATATGGACTCCCAATTGAATGATTCTAGTGGTTAAAACTCCGTGACACATATATCTTTAATTCTTATGTTAACCAATTATTTTAATTCCCTACAGATAATTCCCATAAATTAAAACACATAAGCTATCTTAACATATTCTTCCCTGATGAACCATTTTCTGACCTTTGCTTACTAATTGGACCAAATCTACCTCATATGGACTCTAAATTGAATGATTCCAGTGGCTAAAAATCCGTGACACATATATCTCTAATTCTTATGTTAACCATTTATTTTAATTATATTTTTTATCATGCAAAGATGAATACAGTGTCCGAACGCAAGTGCACATGTCGTGACCAAGTAATAAAGTGATGAGTGAGTATCGTCCTACGAGGAGTGAACTAAAACTCTTCAGGAGACTTTTGCTGTGTGAAATGCTGTAGTAATGATAGGATGGTTTATAAGATAAAATAAAGGTGGATCAATTAAATGTAGCTGTAACTAAGATGAGGGGTACTAGGGTGTAAAGAAAATGGAATAGGTAGGTCTAGGGTTGCTTATGGTTGCCATGAACTATTGCACTCATATTTGCTCCAGGAATTGCTACAGCAATTGTCCTAGGTGCCCAGTTCAGTCTTGAATGGAGTCTTCCCAGACTTCCATTCCTTGCAATTCTGAGGTTCAGACCTGCATTCCTGCAGCAGTTTTCACCCCCGAGTTGTGCATAAAGCTCCACTGCTAGGGTGATGGGGGACTATATATTCCTATATTGGCTGTCCTTATATATTCAAACTATTTTTCCAGCCTTCATTCCCCTCCCGAGTGAATATTGGCCTCAGTCTACCTCCACTAACTTCTGTGATCAGAGGAATTTAAAATATAAACACAGTTTAATGTAAAAATAGTGCTGCAGCGAAATGTGTTATACTAAAAGTGTGCTCAAGTTCATTACAACCCTTGTGCAACCCTAGCCGGAAACTAGCCAAGCCTTATGGTTACACTGGTTACAAATATCCCAGAATCACTGGTATACATCTCAAGTGATAAAAGAAATACAAGTGCAGTCTTTGATAAAAATAGAAGAAAAAGGAAAACACGACAGCAAATCAATGGAATTCAAGGATCGTAGACTATCCCGTGCTCTAATGTTTCTCAGCAGTATGTCGTTGTTCTCTCCTTTACACCCCCTCTCTCGTGTCGTCTTTTCGTCTCCCCCTCTGTCTCTCTTTATGGTTTAGCCTTGTGGTCCCAGTCAGCTACCTGGCTTTTGCTGACATTCCCCCTGCTCTACAGTCAGCATCCTTGTGTTAGCTTTTTCCCTCCACTTTCAGTATTGGATGCCTTTCTGCATCAGCCCAACCAGCAGCTTGCAATGTCAGTTGGTTGATGATTTCTCCTACTAGGTAAGTGTTGCACCTGCTGGCAGCTCTGCTACCTGCGCCATAACAGCAGAATCAGTTCCACATGTAAGACAAGAAGGGGCAGCTCACTCAATATCACTTGTGTTGCTGCCATATTTGCCACAAATGTTTATAAAATTGCTGCAGCAAACAAGATGGGTGATATTATATCCAAGGGAGTCATTCCATTTAATTAAGTCCAGGAATAAGAGTGCTCAATGTATCAAAATTGTGCAGTAAACATACTCCGAAAGCTCATAAAAACTGTAGTAAGTTGCAGTTATCAAATCTCCCCAAACTTAAAGGATTGCTTGTCCCTAAGCAATTTGTTCTATTCACCACACCTTTCTTTTCAATTAATTTCAGATCTTTTCTCTCCTGCCTAATTCCATATAGTCCTGCTGATAGCTCTCAACTCTCAGGATTGTTCCCTATAAGAAACACCACAAGCCTTCTTCCCAATCTCAACCAAAACCCTACTTAAAGTTGTGTGTGTGTGATATGGACAGTTTCCCCAAGAGTCTCTTGGGTCAATATCAGCCAGAGTTCCTAAGATTTTTATGCTAATATATCAAGCTTCCTTTCTTAGGATGAGTTGGCATATTTCAACATAGGCATAGTCAGGGCAACTCATATAGGGGGTAGTTACGAATTTCCATTCTCTCTCTCTCTTTCTTTTTTGCAAATACAAATATTGTTTAGCCGAGGTCATTAGTGCCTTTTGACGCGAATGCCAACATGTGTTGATGAGGACACTCGGTTACTCAGCCTTATCACCCTTTAGTAGCATCCCACTCATACTCTATGTCCCTATTTTATGCAAAGGCACACATGGGGCTCATGCATACCCCTGGTTACTAAGGAACTACAGAGGCATTGGAGTGTCCACATTTCTCCCTTTATTTTCTACTTCCCCCCCAAACTTAAGCCTTTCTCACAAATAACTTATGCCTCTTTCCTCATTTCACAGAAGACTTTCAATATTGGCGCTAAAAGTTTTAAGTCCAATTTATGAAATTACCAATTTTCTCTTGCAAAAACTGCCCATCTTCTGTGCTCATTAGAAGAAGGTTTTGTGTGTGATTGGGCAAGGGTGTAGGTCTCCTATTTTGGTTTTTCTTTTGTACAATTTCCAACCTTCCTCATAGAGTATCCCAGAACTATAGCAGGATAAAGCTTATCTCCCTGTGTTTCTCTCTTTTTTTTAACATACATATATAACTATATACATCAAAACAAGTAAGTACTAATGCAGACTCATCCAACACAGTCAGGCAGAAACATAAGTAAATAGCAGCATGGATAAACAGCAACATAGATAAGCAAAACACAAATAAACAAGTCCATGCTTCAGCAAACTCTACGGCAATAATAAAGCAAAGTTCAAATGGCATTCTTCGAAATGCAAAGGTACCATAAGGATAGGTGAAGGTGGTCTTATGCTGATCTTTAGGTGCTATAGCAATCTGGTTGTACCCTGAATAGCCATCCAGGAAACAATAATATTCCCTTCCTGCGAGTCTATCTAACATTTGATCAATGAATGGCAAGGGAAAGTGATCTTTCCTAGTGCTTTTGTTTAGCTTCCTGTAATCCATACAAATCCTCCAGCTAGTCATCACCTTGGTGGGGATGAGCTCATTATTTTCGTTTTTCACCACAGTCATGCCCCCTTTTTTAGGAACACATTGGACTGGACTCACCCAGGAGCTATCTGATATGGGGTAAATGATTCCAGCATCCAGCCATTTGATGATCTCCTTCTTTACCACCTCCTTCATTATTAGGTTGAGCCTCCATTGGGGTTCTATGGACCCTATTTCATTACTCTCCAAAAGAATCTTGTGCATGCAGAATGAAGGGCTGATTCCTTTTATATCAGCTAGTGTCCAACCAATAACCCTCCTGAATTTCTTCAGTGTCAAGACCAATTTCTCCTCTTGTTCTTCTGTCAAAAGTGCTGAGATAACCACAGGAAGAGTGGTTGTTTCTCCTAAATACACATACTTGTGGTGTGCTGGCAACAGCTTCAGTTTCAGGACCGGTGGGTCTTCCACTGATGTCCATAGCGGCCTTGATTCTGGTGGGGTCACATATAATGGCTCCTTCACTGGCTCCTGCTTCCTAATGCCATATCTGACATCAATCCAGGCCCATTCTTTCTCGTTCTCCTCTTCTGAATCTGACTCTTCTATCCATGCTACTGATGGTGGGTCCTTGCAGCATTTTCTTAACTGTTCTGATTCCAATGTGTCTATTACAGACACAACTGCACACTCTTCTTCTTCACTGGGAAACCTCATGGTTTGGAGTACATTGAATGTAACCTGCTCATCCTGGACTCTCATAGTTAATTCCCCTTTCTGGACATCAATTAATGTCCGGCCAGATGCTAGGAATGGTCTGCCCAGAATAATTGGTACCTCTGCATCAGCTTCATAGTCCAGTATTATGAAGTCTACTGGGAAGATGAACTTGTCCACCTTAACCAGGACATCCTCTATTTTTTCCTCTAGATGGGCAACAGATTTGTCTGCCAATTGCAGTGTGACTGTGATGGGCCTTGCTCCTTTAATTCCTAGCTTTTTAAAGATGGCCATTGGCATGAGGTTGATGCTTGCTCCCAAGTCACAGAGTGCCTTGCCAAAATACTGGTTCTTGATAGAACAAGGTATGGTGAAACTGCCTAGATCCTTAAGTTTGGGTGGCAGCTTATTCTGCAGCACAGCATTGCATTCCCTTGTGAGAGCAACTATCTCAAATTTGCCAAATCTTTGCTTCTTGGTCAGAATGTCCTTCATGAACTTTACATAGTTAAGCATTTGCTCTAGTGCTTTCACCAGAGGAATGTTAATGTGTAGCTATTTTAGGACATCTAGGAATCTTCAAAACTGCTGGTCATTCTGCTTTTTCTGGAATCTCTGAGGGAAAGGGGGAGATAGCTTGGTTTGCTGCATGCCTTGCTGCGAAAAAGTTGCCGAATTTTACTGTGGCATAGCTGCAGCATTTTCTTCAGTGATGGTTGCTTCCTTGCTTACCTCCTCCTCTTGCTTTTGCTTGTCTTTCTTTTTCTCCGGGGGTATAGTAAAGTCTTTCTGGTCTTGTCTTTTTGCCTTTGGTGGCTCCACCATCTTTCCACTTCTCAGAGCTATAGCCTTGCAGTCCTCTTGCAATGTTAGAAATTAAATAGGATTCAGAAAGGAAATAGAAAACAAAGAAAAAGAGTAACACAGCCTAAAGCACGGCCTGGCCGTGCCTCCAAGAACAGCCACGCCCTAAGGCCGTGTTACACACAGGCCAGCCCTGAGCACGGCCTGGCCGTGTCTCCCAGCATGGTCGTGCTTCGGTCCTTATTCCACAATTTTACAAAACTTCAGGATTCCAGTCCAGAGCACGGCCTGGCTGTGTCTCCAAGCACGACCGAGCTCTGGGTACGAGCTCTACCGAAAATTCTTTCTTGTTCTCAAATCCACCAAAATCATCCAACAAACCAAATATCAATGTTTTGAGCATAAAAAATACTAGTTTTCCAGAGCAACCCATCAACCAAAACATGAATCAAAACTCAAAATCAACCACACAAAATTTTCCCCAAGTCATTAATACATAGATTAGCATGAACAGTAAACATAAATGTCACAACTACCCAATTAAAAGCTCTATCTACCCTTTTCACATCTTCAAATACTCACAAACATCCAGCCATAAAGACATCCATTCATTGCATATAAGAGAATTTTGATCTTATCTTTTCTCCACAAGCTTGTTTTTCTTTATATTGTTCTGTCACTTTCTCTCTCTAGAGAGCATCACCAACCAACATATTTTCCCCATCCATTAGTTCCCATACAAGGTTTGAAGGAATAAACAAGAGATTAGAGGTTGGAATCTTACCCTTTCTCCTTGCTTTTCCCACTTCTCTATAGCTTTCTTCTTCTTCTCTTCCTCTCTCTCTCTTCCTCCTTCTCTCTTTCTCTCTCTATAGCATGAAAAATCTGGTGTTCCCTCTTACTTGAGCTGGCGGCCAAGTCTTCGAGTCAAGGAGATATATTAAAAAAATGGAAGCTTCTCCAATATGCAACCTAGCCCCTTAATCTTCACCCTCACTTTGCCTAAAAATTTCCACAATGCCATTCCATTACATTGTGACTAAGGGGGTTAGCTAAGGCTTTGTTTGGTTTAGGGAAAACTCACCAAGTGTTTTATCCCTTCTTGAGCCTTACTTCAATGGGTTTTTGTGCAACTTTCTTCATGGCTCCACATTTCTATTGTTGTTGTCTATTTGTGGCCCTATAGTCAAGGAAAACATTATCTCTTCCTTAATAATTCTTTCCAAAAATGGGAAAGTCCTTATTAAAAGTTCATAGTTATTTCCTTATAACTCCCTCATTTAACTCTTTTAAACTATTTTCCTACTATTCCCTTTTATGAATATTATGAACAAAATTTCGGGTGTTACATTTCTCCCCCCTTAACAGGAATTTTGTCCCCAAAATTCAAGAATTTTACCTGTCCTCAAACAACTGTGGGTAAGAATGCCTCATATCTTCCTCTCTTTCCCATGTAGCTTCCTCTTCATATAGCCCTCTCCATAGCACTTTTACTAGTGGAATAGCTTTACTACGCAGTTGTTTCATACTTCGATCTAGGATTGTGATGGGTTTTAATTGATAAGTCAGGTTCTCTTTCACTGCTACTTCTTCCTCTGGGATCACATGTGATGGATTCGGCGAATATCTTCGTAGTTGGGAGACATGAAACACATTGTGCAAATTAGATAATCTCGGAGGTAGAGATATTTGATATGCCGCAGGGGCCAACTTTCTTGAGTATCTGATAAGGTCCTATGTAGCGAGGGCTCAATTTCTTGATTTTCATGGCTCGGTCAATTCTAGTGGTCGGAGAAATTTTCAAAAACACATGTTCTCCTTCTTGAAAACACAAGGGCTTTCTTCTCCGGTCATAATAACTTTTTTGACGACTCTGGGCAGTCCGTATCCTATCTTGTATCATTCGTATTTGCTCTGTTATATGCTGGACTATCTCTGGACCCAACAACTTCCTCTCACCCACCTTATACCAACACAAAGTTGATTTACATTTTTTGCCTTACAAGGCTTCATATGGTGCCATTCCAACGCTCGCATGGTAACTGTTATTGTAAGCAAACTCCACAAGCGGGAGATACTTATCCCAATCTTTTCCTTGATCAAGAATACATGCTCTCAACATGTCTTCTATTGTCTGTATCGTCCTTTCCATCTGACCATCTGTTTGTGGATGATATGCAGTACTAAATCGTAATTTAGTACCGAAAGCTTCTTGTAATGCCTTCCAGAATCGGGAAGTGAATCTAGGATCTTAGTCTGAGACAATGCTACTTGGGATCCCATGCAATTGGACTTCCTCCTTCACATACAGATGTGCCAACTTGTCAAACGAGTAATTAATCCTTATAGGCAAAAAGTGTGCAGATTTTGTCAATCTATCTACTATTACCCATATGGCGTTATAACCCACCTGAGTCTTGGATAGCCCAGTCACAAAATCCATAGCGATGCCATCCCATTTCCATTCAGGGATTTCTAAGGATTGTAGTGTCCCGGAAGGCCTCTGATGTTCGATCTTGACTTTTTGACAAGTCAAGCATTTTGCTATGTATTCTGCTATATCTTTCTTCATTCTAGGCCACCAAAACAATCGCTTTAAATCCTGATACATCTTTGTGGTTCCCGGATGGATAGCATATTTACTCTGACGTCCTTCCTCCAAAATTTTTGTCTTCAAGTCTTTCCCTAGAGGTACACACATTCTTCCTCGATAGAGGATGATTCCTTCTTCCAACTTTCTGAAACCTGGGGCATTTTGCTTATTTTGCAGGAAAAGATCTTGTATTTGTGCTTCTTTAATCTGCCTTTTCAAATCGCACTCCACCTTTAGCTCTCCAACAAGCAAACTGCTAGGAGTAGCTATCACTGACAACCTCAGATTCCTGAATTCTTTAATCAAGTTCATCTCTTTCACTAGCATATAACTCAAATGCAGCGACTTTTGACTTAAAGCATCTGCCACTACGTTCGCTTTTCTTGGGTGGTATTTTAGCTCAAACTTATAATCATCAATAAGCTCCATCCATCTCCTCTGCCTCATGTTTAATTCCTTTTGATCGAAAAGATACTTCAAACTTTTATGATCATTATACACTTCAAATACCACACCATATAGATAGAACCACCAGATCTTCAAGGCGAACACTATAGTAGCCAATTCCATATCATGAGTAGGGTAGTTTTCTTCATGTGACCTTAACTATCTGGAGGCATTGGCCACTACCCTACCCTCTTGCAACAAAACACATCCCAAACCCTTCTTAGAAGCATCATTATAAACCTCAAAACGTCTGGAGGGATCCAAGAGAATTAAAACAGGAGGTGTGGTAAGCTGAGTCTTAAGCTCTAGAAAACTATTCTCACATTCTGCTGTCCACTCGATCACACATCCTTTTTGAGTCAACCTGGTTAAGGGTAATGCTATTTGCGAAAAGCCCTATATGAACCTTCTGTAATATCCCGTGAGACCCAGAAAACTTCTAATTTCGGTCACTGACTTTGGTCGTTCCCACTTGAGAATGGCTTCTGTTTTACTAGGATCTACATATACTCCCTCCTTTGACACCACATGCCCCAGAAATTTGACTTCTTGCATCCAAAATTCGCATTTCTCCAGTTTAGCAAAGAGCTTCTTCTCCTTCAGAACTTGAAACACTAAACGAAGATGATGTTCATGTTCTTCCATACTCTTCAAGTAAATGAGGATATTGTTGATGAAGACTACCACAAACTGATCCAAATAGGATTGGAAGATCCGATTCATATAATCCATGAAGATCACATGAGCATTGGTAACTCCAAACGGCATGACTAGAAACTCATAATGCCCGTAACGAGATTTGAAGGTCGTTTTAGGGATATCTTCCTCCTTTACTCCAATCTGATGATAACTTGATCTCAGATCGATTTTAGAGAAAACAGTTGCCCCTTGAGCTGATCCAACAAATCATCAATTCTCGGTAATGGATACTTATTCTTGATGGTCACCTTGTTAAGCTGCCAGTAGTCAATGCATAACCGCAAGTTTCCATCCTTCTTCTGAACAAACAACACTGGGGCTCCCCAAGGCGAAACACTGGGTCGAATAAAATTCTTCACCAAAAGGTCTTTAATCTGCTTCTTAAGCTCTTTCAACTCTACAGGAGCCATCCTATGCGGGGTAATATAAATAGGAGTCACTCCTGGCACCAAGTCAATAGAAAACTCCACTTCCCACTTGGGTGGTTGTTCAGTAATTTGTGAAGGAAAGACTTCCAGAAAATCCCGAACTATTGAAAACTTGACCAGTTCCTGCTCAACCTCCCTGTTGAGAGTACACAAAGAAATATTGTATAAAGCTCCTTCAATTGATTCCCTCTGTATTTCGTTGATCTGATCATTTCTGTTTTTAAACTCCTTGTTGGATTCCGAACAAAAAACCAGAGTTCTCCTAGAGCAATCCAAAAGGATCTGGTTGCTGTTGAGCCAATCCATTCCCAGAATCACATCTATATCCTCTAGGGGTAAACAAATAAGATCCATGATAAAGGATCTACCATACACCTCAGCTGAAAAATCTTTACAAACTGAAGAGGTGCTCACCTTCCCTCCCGTAATGGTCAACATCATCAGCTTATATGACAATTTAGACACCGAATACAACAACTTTCTCACACAAGCAGATGATATGAAAGAATGGCTGACACCCAAATCAAAAAGCACGACCAAAGGATAGTCATGGAGATAGCACATACCTTGGATTAGATCAGGAGATTGTTTCGCTTTAGTTCCACTCAAGGTAAAAACTCTCCCTTTAACTGGCTGAGTTAGCTCAATCTTCTTCCCATCCTCCAAGTGACAACGATGAGCTATATGGCCTTTCTGCCTACACTAGAAACAAGTAATCAGATTTTGGAAGCAGGGTCCATTCCCATGGTGTCACCCACATTTTCCGCACTCGCTCCTAGCAAAACTCTGTATTAAAGGTTTAGCTCCCATAGCCAAGGGCTTCTTGCCTGAAGCGGGGTTTCTTCCCTTGACAAAACGATCCTGAGCTGAAAATTATCTCTTTCTTTTCCATGGCACTCATCTGTCTTTCTCTTCCTCGACAGCTTTCAGACTCTTTTCTAGCAACTGACACTTGTTAATCAATGGTACAAATTCACGAATTTCCAAGGCTACTACTGCATTGCAGATTTCAGGATTCAAACCAGCCTCGAATTTGATCGCCTTCCAAAATTTGTCTGGATTGTATCTCAGATAAGACGAGAATTTTGCTAACTCTTCGAATCTTGCAATGTACTGGTCAATTGATTGATTCCCTTGTTTAAGCTGGAGGAATTCTATTTCTTTCTCAGCTCTGACACTTCTCGAAAAATACTTGTCCAAGAAGGTCTCCCAGAAAACAGACCAAGTAACCCGTCATTCCTGGTGAGTCAACAGTTCACTGGCTCCCCTCCACCAAAACTCCGCTTCTTCCTTCAGTATGTATACCGTGAAATCTACTTTTTATTTGTCCGAACATTTTAGAACCCCAAAGACTTTCTCCATTTCGGTCAACCATCTATCCACCACCATCAGGTCATACCCTACAATGAAGGACGGAGGTCAGGTTCTCATAAAATCTGCCCATCCATTTCCTGTATTCCTCGGGTTCTCCCCTATTTCACCATTAATAACTACATTTCACTATAGTTTCTATGCGTTGCCCATGATTGTTTGTTGAATTTTTCTGGTGTTTTAAGCACCTTTTACTCTCTGATTTAATTGAATGGGATGATTTTTTTAGACATAACGTAGCTACCTCATTGTTGCAGCATTTCAGTGAGCATGTATAGCAATGATAGCAAAACCTCGGGTGATAGTGGGTAAAGCTGTTTTCTCTCCCCCCTGCAATATGATGATTCTGCTTGATTTGGTGCAGGTGGCAGAGCTGCGCAGTAGGAGTAGCCACCAGTGAGCAGGAGACAGCAGCAGGGACGTAGCTGGTTGCTGGTACAAGACCATTTCCACTACTGAAGGTGGAAAGGAAAAAGTAATGCAAAAAAAGGCGCCTGCTGCAGAACAGAAGGAATGGCAGCAATCCAGGGCACTTTACTGGGACCACAAGGGCTGCCTATAAAAGGCCGAAAAATAGCCAAGGGCAAGCAGAGAGCCAGGGGAGAAAGAGGAAAGAACTAGGAGGAATATAACACCAGAACCCAGAATGTTGCTAGGACCGGAAGGTGCAGCACGCAGGGGATAGTGTGCTAGGATAGAAGGGAGCTTTGTCTCCTGTTATTGTTTTTTATTTATTTACTGCTTTATCAAACAGAAGGATACATATTCTGTAATTTAGTTTTTATCTCTTAAAAAAAATGCATACCAGTGTTTCTGGAGTTTCTGTAACCAGAGCACCCATGAAGCTTGGCTAGTTTCCAGCTGGGGTTGCACAAGGGTTGTAATGGACCAAAGCACATTTTGTTATCAATACATTTTGCTGCAGTTTTGTTACCATTCAGCTATATGCCCTGTAGTTTTTCTTTCCTGAAGAACGGAAGTTTGGAGGAAGAAAACCGAGGCCACCATTCACCTAGAAGGGTAATGGAGGTCGGACAAAAAGCTGAGGGTAAAGGGGTACCTCATGTAGGGATATACGGGTACCTCATTGGTCCCATAATGTATTGCGTGCACAATTCAGAGGTAAGGACTTGTGCAGGAATGCGTGTCCACACCTTGGAGTTGTGAGGAATGGTAGTCTGGGAAGACTCCATTCAGAACTGATTTGGCACCAGGAACCTGTGCTGCAGCAAGGTCTAGAGCATATATGAGTGCTGAAGTCCATAGCAACCCTGAACAACCCAGTTTTCCCAATTAATTTCCTTTTTATTCCCTAGTACTTTTCAGTCTAATTGCAGTAAAGATCAGCCAACCCATGTCTATTTCGATTTTGTGAACAACTTCATGTTGCTACAGCACTCATACATCAAAAGTATCTAAGCAGTTTTAGTTCACTCCTCGTGGGACGATACTCACTCATCACTTTATTACTTGGTCACGATACGTGCAGTTGTGTTCTAACGTTATATTCATCTTTGTATGAACTACACACAAACAACACTACAAGTTTTTGGCGCCGTTGCCGGGGAGTGAAAACTTTAAAAATTGCTTTTAGATACTCCACTGTGTGAAGGATCATTTTGCTTCTACTCTGGTGTCTTGTTGAGCAGGTAACACAGTGCATGAGCAGGGCTGACAAAGAGCTTCTGCCCCTTGATCCAGAGATAGAAAGAACGCTTCTGAGAAGAAGAAGAGGACAACAAACACACCAGCAGCAGGCAGAGATGGCTAATCAAAATGGAGCAGACAACATGGATGACAGAGATAGGGTCTTGAATGCTTATGTTCAACCGAATCTGAATGGGTTGAACCTGAGCATTGTAAGACCAGAGATTGAGGCTCTACATTTTGAGCTTAAGCCAGTAATGTTTCAGATGCTGCAAACTGCTGGGCAATTCAGTGGCATGCCCACTGAGGACCCTCACCTTCATTTAAGGGTGTTCATGGAAGTCACGGATGCTTTCAAAATGAATGGGGTAACGGAGGAAGTGCTCAGGCTAAAGCTGTTCCCTTATTCATTAAGAGACCGAGCAAGAGCTTGGTTGAACTCTCTGCCACCTGACTCTATCGCTAACTAGAGTGATTTGGCAGAAAAATTTCTACTAAAATACTTTCCGCTCACCAAGAATGCCAGATTAAGAAATGATATCACCTCCTTCCAGTAATTAGAAGGTGAATCTTTGTATGAGACCTGGGAGAGGTATAAAGAGCTATTACGGAGATGCCCACACCATGGAATTCCTTACTGCATTCAGATGGAGACCTTTTATAATGGCCTCAACGCCCAAACTCGGACCATAGTGGATGCAGCAGCTAATGGGGCACTCTTGTCCAAGACATATAACGAAGCATATGAGTTGCTTGAGAGAATGGCCAGTAACAACTATCATTGGCCAATGGACAGAGTTTCAACTGGAAAGAAAGTAGCAGGGATGCACGAAGTGAGTGAAGTGACTTCTCTCACAGCTCAGCTAGCCTCACTAGTTAATGTTCTAAAGAGCCAGCAAGTTACCCGCCCTCAAGCAGCCAATGCAGTTTCAGAAACTGGACCATCCTATGTACTATGCAATGGACCTCATTTATTTGAAGCTTGTCCCTCAAACCCAGAGTCAGTGTGTTTTGTGGGTAATATGAATCGCAGTAACAACCCTTACTCCAACACATATAACCCAGGATGGAGGCAACACCCTAGCTTCTCCTGGAGCAACTATGGTGCAGGACAAGGGAACAACTCTGCCCCACAAAGACCACAGGGTCCACCAAGCTTTCAGCAGCAAAGACAACAGCCTCAGGAAGCCCACACTTCATTGGAATCCCTTCTGAAGGAATATATGGCAAGAAATGATGCTCTAATCCAGAGTCAACCAGCCTCACTGAGGAATCTGGAAACTCAAGTGGGACAGCTTGCCAATGAGCTAAAAAGCAAACCCCCAGGAACACTTCCTAGTAATACTGAAGTCCCTAGGAGAGAGGGGAAAGAGCATTGCAAGGCTATAGCCTTAAGAAGTGGGAAGATGGTGGAAACAACAAAAACAAGAGGGCAAGACCAAACAGACTCCACTGTACCCCTGGAAAACAAAAATAATAAGAAGAAGCAAGAGGAGGAAATAAGAAAGGAGGAAGCCATCTCTGGAGGAAATGCTGCAGCTATGCCATAGCAACAGTCGACAACTTTGCCGCAGCAAAGCATGCAGCAAACCAAGCTACCCCCCTTTTCCTCAAAGATTTCAGAAGCATCCGCATGACCAGCAATTTAGAAGGTTCCTAGATGTCCTAAAACAGCTCCACATCAACATTCCTCTAATGGAATCATTGGAGCAGATGCCCAATTATGTGAAATTCATGAAGGACATCCTGACCAAGAAGAGGAGATTTGGTGAATTTGAGACTGTTGCCCTCACAAGAGAATGCAGTGCTGTGTTGCAAAATAAGTTGCCACCTAAACTTAAGGATCCGGGCAGCTTCACCATACCTTGTTCAATCGGGAACCAGTATTTTGGCAAAGCACTGTGTGATTTAGGAGCAAGCATCAACCTTATGCCAATGGCTATCTTTAAAAAGCTAGGGATTGGAGAAGCTAAGCCTACCACAGTGACACTGCAATTGGCAGACAGATCCATTGTTCACCCAGAAGGAAAAATAGAAGATGTCCTGGTTAAGGTGGATAAGTTCATCTTCCCAGTAGACTTCATAATTCTGGATTATGAAGCTGATATAGAAGTACCCATTATATTAGGGAGACTGTTCCTAGCAACTGGCTGGACACTCATTGATGTTCAGAAGGGTGAGTTAACCATGAGAGTCTAGGATGAGCAGGTTACATTCAATGTGATCCAGACCATGAAGTTTGCCAATGAAGAAGAGGAATGTGCAGTGGTGTCTATGATAGACACATTAGCATCAGAAAAATTGGAAAAATGCTGCAAGGAGCCACCATCAGCAGCATGGCCAGACCCCTCAGACTCCGAAGGAGAATATGAAAAGGAATGGGCCTGGATTGATGTCAGACAAGGGTTTAGGAAATAGGAGTCAATAAAAGAGCCGTTATATGAGACCACGACAGATTCCAGGATGTCGAAAGCATCAGTAGAAGACCCACCAGCTTTAGAGATGAAGCCCCTACCAGCACACCTTAAGTATGCATATTTAGGAGAAACAACCACTCTTCCTGTGGTTATCTCAGCACTTCTGACAGAGGAGCAAGAGGAGAAATTGGTTCTAACAATAAAGAAATTCAGAAAGGCCATTGGCTGGACACTTGCTGACATACAGGGAATCAGCCCCTCATTCTGCATGCATAAGATCCTCTTGGAAAGCAATGAAAAAGGGTCCATAGAACAACAACGAAGGCTTAATCCAATAATGAAAGAGGTGGTGAAGAAGGAGATCATTAAATGACTGGATGCTGGAATCATTTACCCCATATCAGATAGCTCGTGGGTGAGTCCGGTCCAGTGCGTTCCCAAGAAAGGAGGCATGACTGTGGTGGAAACTGAGAGCAATGAGCTCATCCCCACTAAGGTTGTAACCGATTGGAGAATTTGCATGGACTATAGGAAGCTGAATAAGAGCACTAGGAAGGACCACTTCCCTCTGCCATTTATTGATCAAATGTTAGATAGGCTTGCTGGAAGGGAATACTATTTCTTCCTGGATGGATACTCAGGGTATAACCAGATTGCTATAGCACTAGAGGATCAGCACAAGACCACATTCACATGTCCTTATGGTACCTTTGCATTTCGAAGGATGCCATTTGGGCTGTGTAATGCTCTAGCAACGTTCCAGCGATGCATGATGGCAATATTCACAGAAATGGCTGAGCAGTTTGTGGAAATCTTCATGGATGATTTCTCAATCTTTGGGGACTCCTTTGACCTATGCTTGGGAAACCTTGCCAAAGTCTTGCAAAGGTGTGAGGAAACAAACTTGGTGCTAAACTGGGAGAAGTGCCAATTTATGGTAAAGGAAGGAATTGTGCTGGGGCATAAGGTATCCCAGAAAGGACTTGAGGTGGATAAGGCCAAGGTAGAAGTTATTAAGAAACTGCCTCCTCCCACCTCGGTCAAAGGCATTCGAAGCTTCTTGGGACATGCAGGATTTTATAGAAGGTTCATTAAGGACTTCTCTAAGGTTGCCAAACCATTATGCAGCTTGCTAGAGAAGGACAGAACCTTTTGTTTTGATGAGAGCTGCATGATAGCATTCTGCGATCTCAAGCAAAAATTAAGTACAGCTCCGGTAATTGTGGCACCAGACTGGACCTCCCCATTTGAGCTGATGTGTGATGCTAGTGAAACAACATTGGGAGCCATCCTCGGGCAGCGCAGAAACAAGCTGTTTCACTCTATTTACTATGCTAGCAAAATGCTACAAGGTGCCCAACTGAACTACACCATGATAGAGAAGGAACTGCTTGCTGTAGTATTTGCCTTTGAGAAATTCAGAGCGTATTTGATAGGAGCAAAGGTGATAATGCACACAGACCACTCTGTCATCAAACACTTGTTCAGAAAGAAAGATTCCAAACCAAGGCTCATTCGGTGGGTGCTTTTGCTTCAAGAGTTTGATCTAGAGATCAGAGACAGGAAGGGGACTGAGCAACAGAATAAATTTTTTTTGCATGAAGTCAACTCATATTACTGGGATGAACCCTATCTTTACAAGCAATGTGTTGACCAGATGATAAGGAGGTGCATACCCAGTGAAGAAACGGAGCAAATCTTGTAGCAATGCCATGCTTCCCCTTATGGAGGTCATTTTGGAGGAGTTAGGACCGCAAATAAAGAGCTGCAGGCAGGTTACTATTGGTCCTCCTTATTCAAGGACTCCCACTCTTATGCAAGGCAATGTGACCGGTGCCAGAGAACAGGGAATATATCTCGCAGGCATGAAATGTGTAACAACCTCTCTTTTTTTTCCTTTATTATTATACAATATTGAGTTCACATACATGTCATTAATCAAAACAGACGTATAACATATCAAACACATAGATATTTACATCTTGTTTATTTTGGTTGACCAATTCCGGAGATACAGGTGCGGGTGGTTGCACCTTCACCGGGATCTGAACCAACTCGACCACAAACATCTTATTTGATTCTGAAATCTGCCCAACATAAAGTAACTCGATCCAATGTGCACTAAAAGCCAGAGCCTTAGAAACAAAAGCTGCATAAATGATTTTCTGAACATGATATGGAAATATAGTGAGAATTAAATCCCGGTAAGTTCAACAATAAATTATCATCAGTAAAGCTCATCACGTCATGTTCAGCTGTATAAACTACAGAAAATATCTTTGGTCACATGAATGCATTATATCTATGCACATAAGAATCATACTGTAATGATATGTATGACAGGATTAACTATTTTCAAAATATCATATGATGGCCATTAACTTATTCTCATTTCAAGCTACCCCAGTCTGGGTGAGTATCCTCTACTCTCCGGTACGGGCTTTTCTCGCTCCGTCCGACATGGCCCACTTTCTCTTTCTTTTCTCATTATCATGATCATAACCATTGGTAGGGCGTCCCCTACTGGTGCACCACACGGATTGCCATGTGACCGTGCTCATTTCTTTTCTTTTCACAATGTTAGCCAAAAATATGCTTTCAATAACAAGTATGTTCATCAAAATATGACTATTACCATAAATCATTGGTAATCATGCCATGAACATAACCATTTCAAATATCACTTTATAAAATATTTCCATGTCAAAATTTCACACTTAAGATGGTAAGAAGTTCATACAATGGCAATGGCTATGGCTATACTAGTCATTTATTAAGATTCATCTTCTTTTTAAATACTAATTTTATTTCTTTATTTTCTTGATGCAGGTTTTCATCCTATCTAACCTTCTCTTACTAATCAGAGCATAACTCCCTCAATTTAACTCTGATGTAGGTGATCTTGGTGTCCATTTCAAGATAAAACAATTATCTAAAACTATTATGTTGAACATTGTAGCGAAAAATTAAGAAACGAAGGTGATATTACTCCCTCAAAGTACAGGATAGTTCCTCTCGGATAGGTTCTGACCTTTACAAACTAATTAGACCATATCTCCCAAATTGAAACTCCAAATTGAGTTATTCAGTTGGTAAAAGTCCATGAGCCATATATCTATAATTGTTATGTTGGCGCGCTATTTTAATTCTGTAACATCCTTAATTTCGTTTCTTTTGTTGATAAAGGTACATAAAAAATTTAATTAAGGAAATAAAATTTATTAGACAATATTTTAGATATCTAAGGAAATATAGTCCTTAGAAATTCTTCACCTTATGTATATGCATAGAAAATGTTTCTAACATTAAGAGAACAAATAAAGAAGGAAAATCTAATAGGAAAGAAATTAGAAATAACATAGTAAAGAGATGCAAAATTCTTGGATAAGGAAGATAAATTTTTAGAAACAAGTAAAGGTCTTAAAATTTCAAGAACATTGAATTAGGGTAATTTTTCCTAATTCAAGAACTATAGTTACTAAGTTTAAAATCTTTACCCATACATTGGGCTTTTACCTATGGACACTTCATATAGAGTTTTTCCACTTCACATAAGTTTCTAACAAGCCCATTGGATAACCTAAACAAGAAATAAAACATAGACTTGGACTAGGATATAGTAATTGCACCAATAGCCCAAAAATTATGAAAATGTGACCAAGCCCACCAAGAAAGGAAGAATTTTATCCAAAGCAAAGAAAATGGGTAGGACAAGCCCATAATGGGTAGGAATAAGCCCAAATCCTAGAGGAAAAATAAAATAAAATAAATTAGATGATGATATAATAATAAGAATAAAGATTAGGTTACATGGCATTAAGACAAAATTTAGCAAGTGGTGTGATTCTACATTCATCATTTAGGCAAGTGGCATGATAATACAAGGCTTTAGGACAAAAACATCTATATCTTACACTCATAATTTAAGCAAGTGGTATGATAATACATGGTATTAGGACAAAACATTCATAGCCCACACAAATAATATCAACCAAATAATGGAGATTCAAGGGCTAGAAATTTGCCACCTAAAAAGGCAAACCTATCATACTTGTTTAAGACAAAAGAAAATGGAAATGAATCTCTAAATCAAAGGGACCTTGTCCCTTATCTTAAGAACATATCATCATAATTTTCAAAATACAAATCTCCTTTTCCTATGCATATCTTAACTAAGGAAGAGGAAGAGAAGAACATAAGTTGTTTGTTTTCCAAAAAATTCAACAAAGTGTATCTTAATTGTGATAAGGTCGACCCATGATCATGAAAGGTGAATTATTTGATGGTCTATATAAGAAAACCCACCCTTACAACATTAGAATTTCGTCCAAGTGAGGGAGAAGAAAAATAGAAGCAAGGTAGAGTGAGGAAATGAGAGGAAGAAAGGAAGAAAGAGGAAGGAGAAGTCTAGGGGACTAAGTGCTCCAGGTAAGTTTAACAATATTTCTTTTTGAAGAAAACCTTTGAAACTCATAATATTTATATGAGATTTTGATCTTAGAACTTTGATGATTGGTCATGGATATTGCTATATCATGTTACATATTGATCTTGCATGTGATGTATGTTTGAATACTTAGGTTGGTGTAGATAGTTCTGCATGGGTATGGCTATGGTTGATAGAATTTTAAGCTTCGGTATTTTAATTTCTGGGAACAATCTATAAGGAATTAAAATAAATGGTTAACATAAGAATTAAAGAAATATGTGTCATGGATATTTAGGCACTGGAATCATTCCATTTGGAGTCCATATGAGGTAGCTATGGTCTGATTAGTAGTCAAAGGTTAGAAAATGGGTCATCAGGGAAAAATATGTTAGGATAGCTTCGGTATTTTAATTTCTGGGAACAATCTATAAGGAATTAAAATAAATGGTTAACATAAGAATTAAAGCAATATGTGTCATGGATATTTAGGCATTAGAATCATTCAATTTGGAGTCCATATAACGGAGATATGAGCCGATTAGTAGACAAAGGTCAGAAAATGGGTCATCAGGGAAAAATATGTTAGGATAGCTTCGGTATTTTAATTTCTGGGAAGTATCTGTAAGGAATTAAAATAGCACGCCAACATAAGAATTATAGATATATGGCTCATGGAATTTTACCAACTGGAATAACTCAATATGGAGTTCATATGAGATAGATATGATCCGATTAGTAAGCTGAGGTTAGAAAATTTTTATTCAAGGAAGAGTATGTTATTAAAGATTTAGTTTTTGAATTTTTGGGAATATTCTGTAGGGAATTAAAATAGCACGCCAACATAACAATTATAGATATATGGCTCATGGAATTTTACCAACTGGAATAACTCAATTTGGAGTTCAACTTTGAGAGATATGGTCTAATTAGTCAGTAAAGGTCAGAACCTACACCAGAAGAAATAATAATAAATTTAAAGGAGTAATAACACCACAATATAATACTATTTTGTTGATATGATTAACATAATAGTTTTAGATAATTGTCTTAGCTTTTCATAGACACTAAGATCATCTTAATTGGAGTTAAAATGAGAGAGTTATGCTCTGAATTGTAAGCAAAGGCTGTGTTAAAAGTTAGTAAAACCTATTTTCAATATTTTTTCTATCCTAGATGAATTTTTAAGGTAATAGTAGAAATCAATTTGAGGAAAAATGCTCTATAAAATTTGTAAGAACATGTGTTGAAAATGATATAAGTAGAAATAAAATGACTAAATGCCTAGACATAAAGAAAATGAAAAGATGAAAATAATATTCAAGAAAGAAGAGGAATTTTATAAATGAAAATAATAAATGCCTAGTGTATGCCCTAGCTATTGCCATTGCATGAACTTACTACCATTTTAAGTGTGTAATTTTTAACATAGAATTTACCCTAGTACTCATATAAATTTTCAAGAAGTTTTGAAAGTGCCGGTTTTATTTGAAAAAAACCTTAGTATGCTCCGTGGTTGCAGTATTTCCACATCAGAAAAGAATTATTCTAGTTACTGGAAAAAAATTGTGATTTGTGAAAACTGCATGTCTAAGGAAAGCTCTGGCAAGGAAAGACTTGGTACTTAAACATGTCCATTAGTGACCCACCTCTATTTTCTGGGAACTTTCCTGGTGCGCTGTTTACATACTACAATTACTATCCAGTTATCGAGGTATTAGTGTGGAGTTTTGACATGGAAATATTTTATAAAGTGAAAATTAGAAAATGATTATATTCATGGCATAATTTCAGTTTACCAATGAATTTTGAGAATGATTATGTTTTGATACATTATGGCATGAGAATATAATGAACATACTTGTTATTGGAATCATATTTTCGGCTATTAATATGAAAAGAAAAGAAATGAGCACGGTCACATGGCAATCCGTGTGGTGCACCAGTAGGGGACGCCCTACCAACGGTTATAATTATATTAATGAGAAAAGAAAGAGAAAGTGTGCCATGTCGGACGGAGCGAGATAAGCCCGTACCGAAAAGTAGAGAATACTCACCCTGACCGGGGTAGCTTGAAGTAAGAATAAGTTGATAGCCATCATATGAAATTCAAAAAAATAGTTATTCATGCCATACATGTCATAACTGTATAATTTTCATGTGTATGATAAAGTGCATTCATGTGACCTAAAGATATTTTCTGTAGTTTATACAGCTGAACATGATGTGATGAACTATATTGATAATGAATTATTGTTGAACATAATGGGATTTAATTCTCACTATATTTCCATATCATGTTCAGAAAATTAGCTATGCAGTTGTTTTCAATGAGACTTATTATTGCCGTACGTATGATCGAGGTGCCCTATCTTGGGCAAATACCTATTATTGCGGATATATCAGTTGTTGAAGTGACTGAGATTCCGGCGGAGGTGCCACCACCCGAACCAGTGGCCCCAGAAATAGTCTATGTGGAAGATTAGGGCTTATATGTACATGTATGTCTTGTACAAATGTTTGTATTAATGATGTGAGTGTAAACTTAGTATTGTATAATTAAATAAATGTTATTGTGAGTTAAGTTGAGGTAAAAACTTCATGATTTCAAATAAAAAAAAATTGTTACATAAGTGGAGCTGTTACAAATTCCCTACAGAATATTTCCAGAAATTCAAAAACTAAAGCATTAATAACATACTCTTCCCTGAATAAACATTTTCTGACCTCGGCTTACTAATCGGATCATATCTACCTCATATGAACTCCAAATTGAATAATTCCAGTCGGTATATTTCCATAAGACATAGATATATAACTTTCATGTTAACCATTTATTTTAATTCCATACAGATAATTCCCATAAATTAAAATACAGTAGCTGCCCTAACATATTCTTCCCTGATGAACCATTTTCTGACCTTTGACTACTAATCAGCTCATATATTCCTCATATGGACTCCAAATTAAATGATTCTAGTGTCTAAACATCCATGACACACATATCTATAATTCTTTTGTTAACCATTTATTTTAATTCCATACAGATAATTCCCAGAAATTAAAATACAAAAGCTGTCCTAACATAATCTTCCCTGATGAACCATTTTCTGACCTTGGCTAACTAATCGGACCATATCTACCACATGTTGACTCCAAATTGAATGATTCCAGTGGGTAAAAATCCATGACACACATAACTTAAATTCTTATGTTAACCATTTATTTTAATTCCCTACCAATAATTCCCAGAAATTAAATTACCGAAGCTATCCTAACATATTCTTCCCTGATGATTCATTTTATGACCTTTGACTACTAATCAGACCACAGCTACCTCATATGGACTCCAAATGGAATGATTCCAGTGGGTACAAATCCGTGACACATATATCTTTAATTCTTCTGTTTACCATTTATTTTAATTCCTTATAGATTGTTCCCAGAAATTAAAATACCGAAGCTTAAAATTCTGTCAACCATAGCCATACCCATGCAGAACTATCTACACCAACCTAAGTATTCAAACATACATCACATGCAAGATCAATATTTAACATGATATAGCAACATCCATGACCAATCGTAAAAGTTCTAAGATCAAAATCTCATATAAATATTATGAGTTTCAAAGGTTTTCTTCAAAAAGAAATATTGTTAAACTTACCTGGAGCACTTAGTCCCCTAGACTTCTCCTTCCTCTTTCTTCCTTTCGTCCTCTCCTTTCCTCACACTACCTTGCTTCTATTTTTGCTCTCCCTCACTTGGACGAAAATTCTAATGTTGTAAGGTTGGGTTTTCTTATATAGACCACCAAATAATTCACCTTTCATGATCATGGGTCTACCTTATCACAATTAGGATACACTTTGTTGAATTTTTGGAAAACAAACAATTTATGTTCTTGTCTTCCTCTTCCTTAGTCAAGATATGCATAGAAAAAGGAGATTTGTATTTTGAAAATTATGATGATATGTTCTTAAGATATGGGGCAAGATCCCTTTGATTTAGGGATTCATTTCCTTTTTCTTTTGTCTTAATCAAGTATGATAGATTTGCCTTTTTAAGTGGCAAATTTCTAGCCCTTGAATTTTCCTTACTTAACTAAAATTATTTGTGTAGGATAATGATGTTTTGTCATAATGCTATGTATTATTACCCACTTGCTAAAGTTATGAATGTAGGATATAGATGTTTTTGTCCTAAAGCCTTGTATTATTATGCCACTTGCAAAATGATGAATGTAGAATCACACCACTTGCTAAATTTTTGTCTTAATGCCATGTCACTTAATCTTGATTACACCAATATTTCATCACTTTAATTTTATTTTTATTTTTATTTTTCCTCTTGGGTTTGGGCTCATTCTTGCCCATTTTCCTTACTTTGGTTAAAATTCTTCCTTTCATAATGGGCTTGGTCACATTTTCATGATTTTTGGGCTACCGGTCCAATTTCTATATCCTAGTCCAAGTCTATGTTTTATTTCTTCCTTGGGCTATCCTATTGGCTTGTTAAAAATTCATGTGAAGGAGAAAAACTCTATATGAAGTGTCTATAGGTTAAAGCCCAATTACGGTTCGAGATACTTGTAACAACTCCATTTATGTAATTTTTTTTTTAAATACCATGAAGTTATTACCACGTTACAACTTAACTCAATATAACATTTATTTAATTTATACAATACTGAGTTTCCATACACACTATTATTTTACAAACTACACACCATTATTTTACAAACATTTGTACAAAGATACATATTAGTTCTCATTATCTATATCGACTATTTCCAGGGACACTGGTTCGGGTGGCACGTCCACTGGAATCTCAGTTACATCTACGACAGTTATATCTGAAATAACTAGAAGTTGCCCAAGGTAGGGCACCTCGATCCAACGTATAGAGATAATAAGTGTCATAGAGAATATCTGCATATTTATTCTTCTGAACATGATATGGAAATATAGTGAGAATTAAATCCCAGTAAGTTCAACAATAAATCATAATTTACCATTATAGTTCATCATGTCATGTTCAGCTGTATAAACTACAGAAAATATCTTTAGGTCACATGAATGCACTTTATCATGCACATGAAAATTATACAGTTATGACATGTATGGCATGAATAACTATTTTTTCGAATTTCATATGATGGCTATCAACTTATTCTTACTTTAAGATACCCCAGTCAGGGTAAGTATTCTTTACTTTTCGGTACGGGCTTATCTCACTCCGTCCGACATGGCACACTTTCTCTTTCTTTTCTCATGAATATAATCATAACCGTTGGTAGGGCGTCCCCTACTGGTGCACCACACGGATTGCCATGTGACCGTGCTCATTTCTTTTCTTTTCATATTAATAGCCGAAAATATGATTCCAATAACGAGTATATTCATTATATTCTCATGCCATAATGCATCAAAAACATAATCATTCTCAAAATTCATTGGTAAACTGAAATTATGCCATGAATATAATCATTTTCTAATTTTCACTTTATAAAATATTTCCATGTCAAAATTTCACACTAATACCTCGATAACTGGATAGTAATTGTAATCTGTAAACAGCGCACCAGGAAAGTTCCCAGAAAAGAGAGGTGGGTCACTAATGGACATGCTTAAGTACCAAGTCTTTCCTTGCCAGAGCTTTCCTTAGACATGCACTTTTCATAAATCACAATTTTTTTCCAGTAATTAGAATAATTCTTTTCATTTTCTTTATGTCTAGGCATTTAGTCATTTTATTTCTACTTATATCATTTCCAACACATGTTCTTACAAATTTTATAGAGCATTTTTCTTCAAATTGATTTCTATTATTACCTTAAAAATTCATCTAGGGTAGAAAAATATTGAAAATATGTTTTACTAACTTTTAACAAAGCCTTTGCTTACAAATTAGAGCATAACTCTCTCATTTTAACTCCGATTAAGATGATATTAGTGTCTATGAAAAGCTAAGACAATTATCTAAAACTATTATGTTAATCTTATCAACAAAATAGTATGATATTGTGGTGTTATTACTCCTTTAAATTTAGTATTATTTCTTCTCGTTTATGTTCTGACCTTTACTAACTAATTAGACAATATCTCTCAAATTTGAACTCCAAATTGAGTTATTCCAGTTGGTAAAATTCCATGAGCCATATATCTATAATTGTTATGTTGGCGCACTATTTTAATTCCCTACAGAATATTCCCAGAAATTCAAAAACTAAAACATTAATAACATACTCTTCCCTGAATAAACATTTTCTGACCTCTGCTTACTAATCGGATCATATCTACCTCATATGAACTCCAAATTGCATAATTACAATGGGCATATTTCCATGAGACATAGATATATAAGGTTCATGTGAACCATTTATTTTAATTCCATACAAATAATTCCCAGAAATTAAAATACAAAAGTTGTCCTAACATAATCTTCCCTGATGAACCATTTTCTGACCTTGGCTTACTAATCAGACCATATCTGCCACATGTGGACTCCACATTGAATGATTCCAGTGGCTAAAAATCCATGACATACATATCTTTAATTCTTATGTTAACCATTTATTTTAATTCCCTACCAATAATTCCCAGAAATTAAATTACCGAAGCTATCCTAACATATTCTTCCCTGATGATTCATTTTCTGACCTTTGACTACTAATCAGACCATAACTACCTCATATGGACACCAAATGGAATGATTCCAGTGGGTAAAAATCCGGGACACATATATCTTTAATTCTTATGTTAACCATTTATTTTAATTCCTTATCGATTGTTCCCCGAAATTAAAATACCGAAACTTAAAATTCTGCCACCCATAGCCATAACCATGCAGAACTATCTACACCAACCTAAGTATTCAAACATACATCACATGCAAGATCAATATGTAACATGATATAGCAACATCATGACCAATCATAAAAGTTCTAAGATCAAAATCTCATATAAATATTATAAGTTTCAAAAGTTTTCTTCAAAAAGAAATATTGTTAAACTTACTTGGAGAACTTAGTCTTCTAGACTTCTCCTTCCTCTTTCTTCCTTTCTTCCTCTCCTTTCCTTTCCTCACTCTACCTTGCTTCTATTTTTTTCTCTCCCTCACTTGGACGAAATTCTAATGTTGTAAGGGTGGGTTTTCTTATATAGACCACCAAATAATTCACCTTTCATGATCATGGGTCTACCTTATCACAATTAGGATACACTTTGTTGAATTTTTGGAAAACAAACAACTTATGTTCTTGTCTTCCTCTTCCTTAGTCAAGATATGCATAGGAAAAGGAGATTTGTATTTTGAAAATTATGATAATATGTTCTTAAGATATGGGACAAGGTCCCTTTGATTTAGGGATTCATTTCAATTTTCTTTTGTCTTAAACAAGTATGATAGGTTTTCCTTTTTAGGTGGCAAATTTCTAGCCCTTGAATCTCCATTATTTGGTTGATATTACTTGTGTGGGCTATGAATGTTTTTTCATAATACCATGTATTATCATACCACTTGCTAAAATTATGAGTGTAGGATATAGATGTTTTTGTCCTAAAGCCTTCTATTATCATGCCACTTGCTTAAATGATGAATGTAGAATCACACCACTTGCTAAATTTTTTTGTCTTAATGCCATGTAACCTAATCTTTATTCTTATTATTATATCATCATCTAATTTATTTTATTTTATTTTTCCTCTTGGATTTGGGCTTATTCCTACCCATTATGGGCTTGTCCTACCCATTTTCTTTGCTTTGGATAAAATTCTTCCTTTCTTGGTGGGCTTGGTCACATTTTCATAATTTTTGGGCTATTTGTGAAATTACTATATCCTAGTCGAAGTCTATGTTTAATTTCTTGTTTAGGTTATCCAATGGGCTTGCTAGAAACTTATGTGAAGTGGAAAAACTCTATATGAGGTGTCCATAGGTAAAATTCCAATGTATGGGTAAAGATTTTAAACTTAGTAACTATAGTTCTTGAATTAGGAAAAATTACCCTAATTCAATGTTCTTTGAAATTTTAAGACCTTTACTTGTTTCTAAAAATTTATCTTCCTTATCCAAGAATTTTGCATCTCTTTAGTATGTTATTTCTAATTTCTTTCCTATTAGATTTTCATTCTTTATTTGTTCTCTTAATGTTAGAAACATTTTCTATGCATATACATAAGGTGAAGAATTTCTAAGGACTATATTTCCTTAGATATCTAAAATATTGTCTAATAAATTTTATTTCCTTAATTAAATTTTTTTTTTATGTTCCTTTATCAATAAAAGAAACGAAATTAAGGATGTTACATTTCTCTCCCCCTAAAAGAAATTTTGTCCTCAAAATTTCAGAAATTACCTTATAAGAACAATTGCGGATATTTCTTCCTCATGACTTCTTCCAGCTCCCAAGTTGCTTCTTCTGGAGTCAAACCTTCCCATAACACCTTAACTAGGGGAATGGTTTTATTTCTCAGTTGCTTCACGTCAGTGTCCAATATGGATGCAGGTACTAGCTGGTATGTCATGTTCTCCTTTATTTGGATTGGTTCATCCAGTATTATATGTGATGAATCTGAAAGATACTTCCGCAGTTGTGATACGTGGAAAACATTATGCAGGTTGGACAAATTAGGTGGGAGAGCAACTTGATATGCTGATGTCCCAACTTTCTTTAGAATTTGGTAGGGTCCTAAAAATCGCGGACTTAGCTTTCTTGTTTTGAGAGACCTACCAACTCCAGTAGTCGGGGAAAGTTTCAGAAATACATGGTCTCCTTCCTCAAACTCTAGAGGTCTATGTCTCTTATCGTAGTAACTCTTTTGCCGACTCTGAGCTGTAAGTATTTTGTTTCGTATCATCCTAATTTGTTCAGTGGTTTGTTGAACTAGATCAGGACCCAACAAGTTCTTTTCTCCTACCTCGAACCAACATAGTGGAGATCGGCACTTTCTACCGTATAAAGCTTCATAGGGGGCCATCTTAATGCTAGAGTGATAGCTATTATTATAAGCAAACTCTACTAAAGGTAGGTACTTATCCCATCCTTTACCTTGCTCTATCACACAGGCCCTCAACATATCTTCTAGGGTTTGAATGGGTCGTTCTGTCTGCCCGTCAGTTTGAGGATGGTAGGCAGTACTGAACCGCAACTGAGTACCAAAAGCTTCTTGCAACGCCTTCCAAAACCTCGACGTGAACATCGGATCTCTATCAAAAACAATATTTAAGGGAATCCCATGGATTCTAACTATTTCCTGAACGTACAATTGGGCCAATTTATCTAGTGAAAAGTTAATTTTTATGGGCAAAAAGTGAGCAGATTTGGTTAATCTGTCAACTATTACCCAGATAGAGTCATGTCCCACTGAGGTCTTAGGTAAACCTACAACAAAGTCCATCGAAATACTATCCCATTTCCATTTAGGGATCTCAAGAGGTTGTAGAAATCCCGCTGGCTTTTGATGCTCTACCTTCACCTTTTGACAAATGAGACATTTCGCCACAAACTCAGCAATGTCATTTTTCATCCCTGGCCACCAATACATCCTTTTTAAATCCTGGTACATTTTAGTGCATCCAGGATGGATTGTGTATTTACTTTGATGCGCTTCCTGCAGTATCTTAGTCCTCAACTCTTGTTCTTGAGGGACACAAATCCTTCCCTGATACATGATTGCTCCATCTTCCATTACAGAAAAATTACCTTGGTCTTTATGATCTTGTAAGTATTGATCGTGAGCTTGAGCTTCTTTGATCTGGGCTCTAAGGTCAGACCCTATACTTAAACCATTAATGACTAGATTCTTTGGAGTAAGAGTAGTGGCTAGCTTCAAATTTCGAAACTCCTCTAGCATCTGCATCTCATACACCATCATCTGACCTATATGCAGATATTTTCGACTCAAGGCATCTGCTACAACATTCGCCTTTCCGGGATGATACTTTATCTCAAACTTGTAGTCATTGAGGAATTCTACCCATCTTCGTTGCCTCATATTTAACTCCTTCTGATCAAAGAGGTATTTAAGACTCTTATGATCACAATATACTTCAAAGGTTGCCCCGTACAAATAGTGTCGCCAAATCTTTAAGGCAAACACTACTGCCGCTAATTCAAGATCATGGGTTGGATAGTTTCCTTCGTGAGGTCTCAGTTGCCTAGAGGCGTAAGCAACTACTCTCTTATCTTGCATCAGCACACATCCTAGCCCTTTCTTTGAAGCGTCACTATACACTTCAAAATATCCTGTGGGGTCTGGAATAATTAATACAAGAGGAGTGGTCAGTCTTGTCTTCAGCTCTTGAAAACTAGCATCACATTGATCAGTCCATTTGAAAGGACTTCCCTTCCTGGTCAATTTAGTCAATGGCAAGGCTATACGAGAGAAGTTTTGTATAAATCTCCTGTAGTATCCTGCCAAACCAAGGAAACTTTTGATTTCCGTAACCGTCTTTGGTGTCTCCCACTTAATCACTGCTTCCGTCTTGCTAGGATCTACGGCTACCCCTCTATTAGAGATGACATGTCCGAGAAACTTCACCTCTGACAGCCAAAATTCACACTTCTCCAATTTAGCATATAACTTTTTCTCTTTCAGCACTTGCAGCACGATTCGGAGATGTTGTTCATGTTCTTTCTCACTCTTAGAATATATCAAGATGTCATCAATGAACACTACAACAAATTGATCTAGGTAGGGTCGAGAAATGCGATTCATGTAATCCATGAAAATTGCAGGTGCATTAGTCAACCCGAAGGGCATTACGAGAAACTCATAGTGCCCATACCTAGTCCTGAAGGCAGTTTTTGGTACATCCTCCTCCTTAATCCTAATCTGATGATATCCTGACCGCAAGTCAATTTTAGAAAAGATGGAGGCACCCTTTAATTGATCCAATAAGTCATCTATCCTAGGGAGAGGGTACTTATTTTTGATAGTCACCTTATTCAGCTGTCTGTAATCTATGCATAGTCTCAAACTCCCGTCTTTCTTCTTAACAAACAATACAGGAGCTCCCCAAGGTGATACACTCGGTCTAATGAATTGCTTGTCTAATAGTTCCTCCAACAGCTTCTTTAGTTCTTGAAGTTCCTTCGAGGCCATTCGATATGGTGCAATAGAGATAGGCCCTGTCCCAGGTAGGAAATCAATAGAGAACTCTATCTCTCTCTTGGGAGGTAAGCCTGGAATATCTGATGGAAACACTTCAGGAAACTCGTTGGCTATTGGAATTTCATCAAGTTTCGATTCGACTTCTAGGTTTGATAAATACAAGAGAATGTATCCAAGTACTCCATTCTTCAACTCCCTATTAACTTGATTGGCATTTAACATAAATAACTGGACCTCCTCTTTCGGAGTAGAAGGTAGAAATTCAACGGTCTTGTTACAACAATTCAACAAGACTCGATTTCTAGACATCCAGTCTAACCCTAGAATGACCTCAATACCTCTTAAAGGTAAACTGACGAGGTCTACAGAAAACGTTTTCTCCTGGATGGTGACTTGACAGTCCTTACATACAGAGGAAGTTAATACCCGTTCCCCTGTAGGGGTTACTACAGATAGCTCATAGGGAGTTTCAGAAAGAGGGAACCGAAACTTCTTAATACATTCTTCTGATATAAATGAATGACTAGCACCAGAGTCAAATAACACCATAAGAGCAAATCCATAAATATAGCATGTACCTTGAATCATTTCAGAAGATTGAGCTGCCTCTTGGCCGCTCAGGGTGAAAACCCTTCCTTTCACCTAAGGCCTCTGTTCTGGCTGCTTTCCTACATTCTGTGGGTAGTTTTTCACAAAATGTCCCTTCTGTCAGCAATTGAAGCAAACATCTTGTCCCATGTAGCATGGCCGGTTACCATGCATGCGTCCGCATTTAGCGCACTTGACTGAGGCGAGGTCTTGTTGAAAAGGCCTAGGACCCACAATCAATGGCCTCTTACCAGCTCCATATCCACTTCTTCTCACGTTCTTTCTAGGGTTGGGAAAATTTTTCTTCCTTTTCCATAGGTTTCGCCTTTGCTTCTCGTCCTCCACTGCCCTTAAACTCTTTTCCAGGAGTCTGCATTTATTTATCAGAGGTACAAACTCCCTGATCTCCATAGCTATAACAGCATTCTTTAACTCCGAGTTTAGTCCCGCTTCAAACTTAACCGCCTTCCATGCTTCATCTGGGTTATATCGCAGATAAGAGGAGAACTTAGACAGCTCCTCGAACCTTGCGATATACTGGTCCACGGTCATGCTTCCTTGCCTGAGTTGGAGAAATTCGATCTCTTTCTCTGCCCATACAGTACTTGGAAAGTACTTTTCAAAAAAAATTTCCTTGAACACTTACCAGGTGATCTGTCTTCCCTGATGAGCTAAAAGTTCTCTAGCTCCACGCCACCAGTATTCTGCTTCATCCTTTAACATATATGCAGCAAAAATGATTTGCTGCTCTTCAGTACAGCCCATCACTTCAAAGATTTTCTTTAATTCCCTAATCCACCTTTCGGCTACCGTTGGGTCATAACCACCTTGGAAACAAGGTGGTCTAGTCCTCAGGAACTCGGATATGCCATTATCTTTTCCAGCCGTCCGGTTGTTAGGACTAATCTCAACATTTTTGTTATTAGCATTCTGGAGATGTTGTAAAATTTGGTTGGTGGTCATAACTTGGTCTCGAATTGCCATGGCCAGGTTGTGCAGGGTTTCCTCTGCATTGGTTGCTGGATTCCTCCTTGGTGGTGCCATTTCCTACTATGGTACAAAACAAAGTTATGCTGCTATTGAGGTGATCAAGCCCAATAGTTAGTTCAAAAATATTTAATAGCAGTCATAACACCACCTCGGCATATAGATAGGAAACACTAGTAATTTCTTACCTATATGAATCACTGATCCCCTACACAGCACAACCACAACATACTCAAGACACTATAAGATCGATTCAGATAACCATCCAACCACTGGTCATCTAGGATCGACCTGCTTTGATACCAATTATGTAACAACTCCATTTATGTAATTTTTTTTTTTAAAATACCATGAAGTTATTACCTCGTTACAACTTAACTCAATATAACATTTATTTAATTTATACAATACTGAGTTTCCATACACACTATTATTTTACAAACTAAACACCATTATTTTACAAACATTTGTACAAAGATACATATTAGTTCTAATCATCTATATCGACTATTTCCGGGGACACTGGTTCGGGTGGCACATCCACCGGAATCTTAGTTACATATACGACAGTTATATCTGAAATAACTGGAAGTTACCCAAGGTAGGGCACCTCGATCCAACGTACAGAGATAATAAGTGTCATAGAGAATATCTGCATATTTATTCTTCTGAACATGATATGGAAATATAGTGAGAATTAAATCCCAGTAAGTTCAACAATAAATCATAATTTACCATTATAGTTCATCATGTCATGTTCAGCTGTATAAACTACAGAAAATATCTTTAGGTCACATGAATGCACTTTATCATACACATGAAAATTATACAATTATGACATGTATGGCATGAATAACTATTTTTTCGAATTTCATATGATGGCTATCAACTTATTCTTACTTTAAGATACCCCGGTCAGGGTAAGTATTCTCTACTTTTCGGTACGGGCTTATCTCGCTCCGTCCAACATGGCACACTTTCTCTTTCTTTTCTCATGAATATAATCATAACCGTTGGTAGGGCGTCCCCTACTGGTGCACCACACGGATTGCCATGTGACCATGCTCATTTCTTTTCATTTCATATTAATAGCCGAAAATATGATTCCAATAACGAGTATATTCATTATATTCTCATGCCATAATGTATCAAAACATAATCATTCTCAAAATTAATTGGTAAACTGAAATTATGCCATGAATATAATCATTTTCTAATTTTCACTTTATAAAATATTTCCATGTCAAAATTTCACACTAATACCTCGATAACTAGATAGTAATTGTAGTCTGTAAACAGCGCACCAGGAAAGTTCCCAGAAAAGAGAGGTGGGTCACTAATGGACACGCTTAAGTACCAAGTCTTTCCTTGCCAGAGCTTTCCTTAGACATGCACTTTTCACAAATCACAATTTTTTTCCAGTAACTAGAATAATTCTTTTCATTTTCTTTATGTCTAGGCATTTAGTCATTTTATTTCTACTTATATCATTTCCAACACATGTTCTTACAAATTTTATAGAGCATTTTTCCTCAATTTGATTTCTATTATTACCTTAAAAATTCATCTAGGGTAGAAAAATATTGAAAATATGTTTTACTAACTTTTAACAAAGCCTTTGCTTACAAATTAGAGCATAACTCTCTCATTTTAACTCCGATTAAGATGATATTAGTGTCTATGAAAAGCTAAGACAATTATCTAAAACTATTATGTTAATCTTATCAACAAAATAGTATGATATTGTGGTGTTATTACTCCTTTAAATTTAGTATTATTTCTTCTCGTTTATGTTCTGACCTTTACTAACTAATTAGACAATATCTCTCAAATTTGAACTCCAAATTGAGTTATTCCAGTTGGTAAAATTCCATGAGCCATATATCTATAATTGTTATGTTGGCGCGCTATTTTAATTCCCTACAGAATATTCCCAGAAATTCAAAAACTAAAACATTAATAACATACTCTTCCCTGAATAAACATTTTCTGACCTCTGCTTACTAATCGGATCATATCTACCTCATATTAACTCCAAATTGCATAATTCCAATGGGCATATTTCCATGAGACATAGATATATAAGGTTCATGTTAACCATTTATTTTAATTCCATACAAATAATTCCCAGAAATTAAAATACAAAAGCTGTCCTAACATAATCTTCCCTGATGAACCATTTTCTGACCTTGGCTTACTAATCGGACCATATCTACCACATGTGGACTCCAAATTGAATGATTCCAGTGGCTAAAAATCCATGACCTACATATCTTTAATTCTTATGTTAACCATTTATTTTAATTCCCTACCAATAATTCCCAGAAATTAAATTACCGAAGCTATCCTAACATATTCTTCCCTGATGATTCATTTTCTGACCTTTGACTACTAATCAGACCATAGCTACCTCATATGGACTCCAAATGGAATGATTCCAGTGGCTAAAAATCCGGGACACATATATCTTTAATTCTTATGTTAACTATTTATTTTAATTTCTTATAGATTGTTCCCAGAAATTAAAATACCGAAACATAAAATTCTGCCACCCATAGCCATAACCATGCAGAACTATCTACACCAACCTAAGTATTCAAACATACATCACATGCAAGATCAATATGTAACATGATATAGCAACATCATGACCAATCATAAAAGTTCTAAGATCAAAATCTCATATAAATATTATAAGTTTCAAAAGTTTTCTTCAAAAAGAAATATAGTTAAACTTACTTGGAGCACTTAGTCTTCTAGACTTCTCCTTCCTCTTTCTTCCTTTCTTCCTCTCCTTTCCTCACTCTACCTTGCTTCTATTTTTTTCTCTCCCTCACTTGGACGAAATTCTAATGTTGTAAGGGTGGGTTTTCTTATATAGACCACCAAATAATTCACCTTTCATGATCATGGGTCTACCTTATCACAATTAGGATACACTTTGTTGAATTTTTGGAAAACAAACAACTTATGTTCTTGTCTTCCTCTTCCTTAGTCAAGATATGCATAGGAAAAGGAGATTTGTATTTTGAAAATTATGATAATATGTTCTTAAGATATGGGACAAGGTCCCTTTGATTTAGGAATTCATTTCAATTTTCTTTTGTCTTAAACAAGTATGATAGGTTTGCCTTTTTAGGTGGCAAATTTCTAGCCCTTGAATCTCCATTATTTGGTTGATATTATTTGTGTGGGCTATGAATGTTTTGTCCTAATACCATGTATTATCATACCACTTGCTAAAATTATGAGTGTAGGATATAGATGTTTTCGTCCTAGAGCCTTGTATTATCATGCCACTTGCTTAAATGATGAATGTAGAATCACACCACTTGCTAAATTTTTTTGTCTTAATGCCATGTAACCTAATCTTTATTCTTATTATTATATCATCATCTAATTTATTTTATTTTATTTTTCCTCTTGGATTTGGGCTTATTCCTACCCATTATGAGCTTGTCCTACCCATTTTCTTTGCTTTGGATAAAATTCTTCCTTTCTTGGTGGGCTTGGTCACATTTTCTTAATTTTTGGGCTATTTGTGAAATTACTATATCCTAGTCCAAGTCTATGTTTAATTTCTTGTTTAGGTTATCCAATGGGCTTGCTAGAAACTTATGTGAAGTGGAAAAACTCTATATGAGGTGTCCATAGGTAAAAGCCCAATGTATGGGTAAAGATTTTAAACTTAGTAACTATAGTTCTTGAATTAGGAAAAATTACCCTAATTCAATGTTCTTTGAAATTTTAAGACCTTTACTTGTTTCTAAAAATTTATCTTCCTTATCCAAGAATTTTGCATCTCTTTAGTATGTTATTTCTAATTTCTTTCCTATTAGATTTTCATTCTTTATTTGTTCTCTTAATGTTAGAAACATTTTCTATGCATATACATAAGGTGAAGAATTTCTAAGGACTATATTTCCTTAGATATCTAAAATATTGTCTAATAAATTTTATTTCCTTAATTAAATTTTTTTTTATGTTCCTTTATCAATAAAAGAAATGAAATTAAGGATGTTACAATACTAAACTTAGTAACTTTTGCTCTTAAATTAAGAAAAATTACCCTAATCCGATCTTCTTGAAATTTTAAGACCTTTACTTACTTCACAAAAATTTATCTTTCTTTACCTAAGAATTTCACCTTTCTTTAACATGTTTATTTCTAATATTTCCTCTTAGGTTTTCTTTCTTTACTTATTCCATTAATATTAGAACATTTCTATGCATATATGTAAGGTGAAGAATTTCTAAGGAAAATATCTAAAAAAATTACGGGATGTTACAAAATGCCACTGAACAACATCTTAGAGGTGGAATTATTTAATGTCTGGGGCATAGATTTTATGGGACCATTTCCCTCAAGTTTTGGCAACCAATACATCCTTGTAGCGGTAGATTATGTCTCAAAGTGGGTGGAAGCCAGTGCATCCTGTAACATCCCGTAATTTTTTTAGATATTTTCCTTAGAAATTCTTCACCTTACATATATGCATAGAAATGTTCTAATATTAATGGAATAGGTAAAGAAAGAAAACCTAAGAGAAAATATTAGAAATAAACATGTTAAAGAAAGGTGAAATTCTTAGGTAAAGAAAGATAAATTTTTGTGAAGTAAGTAAAGGTCTTAAAATTTCAAGATCATATTATGGTAATTTTCCTTAATTTAAGAGCAAAAGTTACTAAGTTTAGTATCTCCACCCGTAATTGGGCTTTAACCTATAGACACTTCATATAGACTTTTTCTACTTCACATGAATTTTTAGCAAGCCAATAGGATAGCTCAAGGAAGAAATAAAACATAGACTTAGACTAGGATATAGAAATTGGACCGGTAGCCCAAAAATCATGAAAATGTGACCAAGCCCATTATGAAAGGTAGAATTTTAACCAAAGTAAGGAAAATGGGCAAGAATGAGCCGAAACCCAAGAGGAAAAATAAAAATAAAATTAAAGTGATGAAATATTGGTGTAATCAAGATTAAGTGACATGGCATTAAGACAAAAATTTAGCAAGTGGTGTGATTCTACATTCATCATTTTGGCAAGTGGCATAATAATACAAGGCTTTAGGACAAAAACATCTATATCCTACATTCATAACTTTAGCAAGTGGGTAATAATACATAGCAATATGACAAAACATCATTATCCTACACAAATAATTTTAGTTAAGTAAGGAAAATTCAAGGGCTAGAAATTTGCCACTTAAAAAGGCAAATCTATCATACTTGATTAAGACAAAAGAAAAAGGAAATGAATCCCTAAATCAAAGGGATCTTGCCCCATATCTTAAGAACATATCATCATAATTTTTAAAATACAAATCTCCTTTTTCTATGCATATCTTGACTAAGGAAGAGGAAGACAAGAACATAAGTTGTTTGTTTTCCAAAAATTCAACAAAGTGTATCCTAATTGGGATAAGGTAGACCCATGAACATGAAAGGTGAATTATTTGGTGGTCTATATAAGAAAACCTACCCTTATAACATTAGAATTTCGTCCAAGTGAGGGAGAGCAAAAATAGAAGCAAGGTAGTGTGAGGAAAGGAGAGGAAGAAAGGAAGAAAGAGGAAGGAGAAGTCTAGGGGACTAAGTGCTCCAGGTAAGTTTAACAATATTTCTTTTTGAAGAAAACCTTTGAAACTCATAATATTTATGAGATTTTGATCTTAGAACTTTGATGATTGGTCATGGATGTTGCTATATCATGTTATATATTGATCTTGTATGTGATGTATGTTTGAATACTTAGGTTGGTGTAGATAGTTCTGCATGGGTATGGCTATGGTTGACAGAATTTTATGCTTCGGTATTTTAATTTCTGGGAACAATCTATAAGGAATTAAAATAAATGGTTAACATAAGAATTAAAGATATATGTGTCACGGATTTTCACCCACTGGAATCATTCCATTTGGAGTCCATATGAGGTACCTAAGGTCTGATTAGTAGTCAAAGGTCAGAAAATGAATCATCAGGGAAGAATATGTTAGGATAGCTTCGGTAATTTAATTTCTGGGAATTATTGGTAGAGAATTAAAATAAATGGTTAACATAAGAATTAAAGATATGTGTGTTATGGATTTTTAGCCACTGGAATCATTCAATTTGGAGTCCACATGTGGTAGATATGGTCCGATTAGTAAGCCAAGGTCAGAAAATGGTTCATCAGGGAAGATTATGTTAGGACAGCTTTTGTATTTTAATTTCTGGGAATTATCTGTATGGAATTAAAATAAATGGTTAACATTACAGTTATATATCTATGTCTCATGGAAATATACCCACTGGAATTATGCAATTTGGAGTTCATATGAGGTAGATATGATCCGATTAGTAAGCAGAGGTCAGAAAATGTTTATTCAGGGAAGCGTATGTTATTAATGCTTTAGTTTTTGAATTTATGGGAATATTCTGTAGGGAATTAATATAGTGTGCCAACATAACAATTATAGATATATGGCTCATGGATTTTTACCAACTAGAATAACGCAATTTGGAGTTCCAATTTGGGAGATATGGTCTAATTAGTTAGTAAAGGTCAGAACCTATCCGAGAGGAACTATCCTGTACTTTGAGGGAGTAATATCACCTTCGTTTCTTAATTGTTCATTACAATGTTCAACATAATAGTTTTAGATAATTGTTTTATCTTGAAATGGACACCAAGAGCACCTACATCAGAGTTAAATTGAGGAAGTTATGCTCTGATTAGTAAGAGAAGGTTAGATAGGATGAAAACCTGCATCAAAAAAATAAAGCAAAAAAATTAGTATTTAAAAAAAGAAGATGAATCTTAATAAATGACTAGTATAGCCATAGCCATTGCCATTGTATGAACTTCTTACCATCTTAAGTGTGAAATTTTGACATGGAAATATTTTATAAAGTGATATTTGAAATGGTTATGTTCATGGCATGATTACCAATGATTTATGGTAATAGTTATATTTTGATGAACATACTTGTTATTGAAAGCATATTTTTGGCTATCATTGTGAAAAGAAAAGAAATGAGCACAGTCACATGGCAATCCGTGTGGTGCACCAGTAGGGCACGCCCTACCAACGGTTATGATCATGATAATGAGAAAAGAAAGAGAAAGTGGGCCTAGTAGTGGGAGTAAGGGTCGATCCCACAGAGACTGGAATTACCTTATGTGATTCAGAAAGGGGGGATTGAGAGTCGCAATTAAAATTAAGTAAACAATAGCAAAAATAATTGAGAGAAAGTGCTTAATGAGAAAAGCGTTGGTTTCGGTCGATATTCACCATCAAGGGATTGCATTGATCATTGACAAAATTATCAATCTTAAACCAAATATCTATCATTGGGATTCTATCCCAGTTCCTCCTTAAGCCTAGTAAATTAAAACAATCGCACTAATTATACTCTAATTAACGAGCAATCCTTTAGCACATCGGTAAAGCATAACTTATTAACCGCATGAAGAACAAGAGAAACTAATAGAGCTAAACGAATACAAGCACATCGATTATATTCAATTTAGTTGATATTCATCATAGGGTTAACGATTTATAATCCAAAATCCTTAATCCTATTTGCTTCACGAATCAAGTAATAAAAGCTTTTTTCAAAACCTAATTCAGCAGCTACACATACAATATACTAGTAGGCCTCCTAGCAATCACATGCATAATATTAAGAAAATAAGAACAGATGAATAAACAATACCCGGTTAAGATTGAATGCAATGAAATCAAATCCGTATCTCACAATGACATCGAATCCCTTGAGGTTTCAATCTCCCTCAACCAACTAAAGAAAATTAGCCGCGCAGGGCCATAGAAAACTAAACAAGAAGTAAAGAAAAGAGTTGAGAACTTGAATGAATTCTTTGCTGAATGAATCGATCCCCTCTCTGCTTACTTTCCTTCCTTTTTATAGATTAAACCCTCCTAGTCGAAGTAGGAAAGTTTTTAGGTCAAATCTCCATCAATTAGGCTTCAAATCAGGCGAAAAAACTCTAAAATCGCGACTTCCGGAGCGGCGGCGCCGCGGCGCATAAGTTCAGCGCCGCGGCGCTGCGAAGCTTCATCCACGGGGTGCCGCGGCGCACCCATGCAGCGCCGCGGCGCTCGTGGTTCTGGGGCAAGGACGCCGCGGCGCCAATAACCAGCGCCGCGGCGCTACGAGACATCCATGACGGGCCGCCGCGGCGCTGTATTGTGAGCGCTGCGGCGCCTAGAAAACGCTGGATTTTGCCAAAGTACCAAACACGAAAGTTGTAGCTCTATGTTGCTTCTTTCCATAGCCGCTGAAAACAGCTCAATCGGAGCTCAAATGAGTGAGATATGCTTCCATTAGTGACGAAAGGTCAGAAATCAGTATTTTTCATGATTTTCTTCTATTTTTCTCTTCTTTTCTTCTTTATTATTCCTAAAAACATAAAACACACAATTTAATTAAAACCTATCTATTTATCATTTAAATAAAATAAAAAGAAACATAAAATATGCTAAATACATGCTTAATTTAAAGCATGTCAAATACCCCCACACTTGCTCTTTTGCTTGTCCTCAAGCAAATTAAACCATGTGAACAATATTCAATAAATAAGGTAAGTGAAAGTCTTACCAATATATTGCCTCATAGTGAAAATTGAATGCTCTTAAAGAAATTTTAGAAAATTTAATGACTATGTGCAATATTCAATTTAAATGCAATTCAGAATTCATTTTTCTAGAGCCCTGAGTGTGTGTGTGTTTTGAGCAGTTCAATCATCTTTCATTCAAATGAGTTTATATATCTCAAGAAATCAAGTATGGATCTCCTCGTAGGATTTCCATAAGCTTATTTTTCCTGCTGCTCTCCACTAATGTAGGTCAAAACTACTTTTAGGATCAAAAGGACTTTATTTAGCTTGTAATGTGGCCAAGGTGAAGGGTGGGACAAAGGATATCAATGTAGGATCAGTCACCCAGCACCACATGATTAAAATTGATCTCTTGAGCTCTTTGCTTTCCTCCAATAATTTTGGGAAGATTTTCTCCCCACACTACTTTTCCTGCTTCAATCCATCATTATCCTCTTTTTCTTTCACCTACAACATTTGTCCTAATTAATAGTATCAACCTAGGATTTCGCCTCAAACATCATTCAAATAAGTTCTAGAATCCTTTCTGAGATCATAAAAAATTTCTTTAAGTTGTATAAACTTTCTTTAAATAAAAGATAAATTAAATACTCAAAGTTGTTGTGCAAAATAGATTCAGGATTCTAGAAAATGGATAATAAATTGAATAAAAAAAATTAAAATTACACATAATTATGATTTTCCTACGTTTCTTAGGAGCTATTAGCAATTTAAACATTTATATCATTGGCTATTGGTTTCACTAACACAAACCCATAAATTGAAATTTTGTTCACATGCTCACCTCATGACAGGAATAAAAGTGCACACATCATAGAATTATAGTAATGCATCAAAGTAGAAAAGTGCACAAGTGTATGAGTTATTATACAGTCATCCAGCTGAATCATAAAGTGACCCCCCCACACTTAAAAACATACATTGTCCCCAATGTAAGAATATCAAAGAAAAAACACAATACAGACAAGTAATAAAATAAGGAGGGGTCCAGGGAAATTTCCCTGATCAAGTGTCTTTGAATTTGACTCAATTGCTGATATGAGGTGTATAATCCTGCAAAAGTAGATGAAAAATCAAGTTATGCAAGCAATATAATCGAATGGGAGGTGAGTATGGGTGATTGGAGGCAAGAAAAGGGGTTTGGGGGTGAGAGAGAGCAAAAACCGCGGGTAGGAGAAGAGGTTCTCGCGAACCTCTTATAGAGAGCGCTGCGGCGCTCTCTGCTGAAACGCGGAGCGCCGTGGCGCTGACCCAATCTGGGTAGGGGCGCCGCGGCGCTGTTCTTGAGCGCTGCAGCGCTCGCCCAGCCTGGGCGATGGGCGCTGCGGCACTCTTGTGAAGCGCCGCGGCGCTTGTGTGCGTCCACAGCTTCTTCTCTTCTTTTTTTTTTTTTTTGAATAAACAAAATTAAAATTATGAAAAAGAAAAATAAGAAGAAGAAGAATAGATGTTGGGTTGCCTCGCAACCAGCGCCTTTGTTTTACGTCGTTGGCTCGACTCAGCTCCCTATCTTCGTTCATGGAGGCTCTTTGAGGTTCACTTTAAATTTCTGGGACTGATTCAATCTTTGAAATTCAACTGCATAACCAGAAGGCACATCAGTAATAACAAGTGGACCTAACCAAGGGAGCAATTTCTTACCTTTAAAGGGTTCAACCCCTTTCATTTCTAGAACTTGATGCAATTTTATAGTTGGGTCTATACCTTTAAGGTTTGCAATTGTTCTTATAATGGCATTTCTTTTTTCTTGAAAAATATGCATCAATTCCTCTTCTTTTTTAACACCTAAACTTTTTGCAACTATAATAGGTGATGCATCTCCTATTTCCAAGTATTTCAGGTGATTAGGCAGAGATGACAAAATTGATCCACGGTCCTGCAAAACAGAAGGTGCAAGAATGGTATCAAAACTTGATAATTCCATATAAGAAATCTTACCCTTTGGTGGTTCTTTCGAAGAATCATTGAGTGCAACCAGTTTCTCCTTTGTTTTTTCATCTAAGTTTATCTCACCATCATCTGCTGCTATAGATTTGTTCACACTTTCCTCCATTTTATCCTTTTCATCTAATTCAAACACATCGTATGCTAATGAATCAAGCACATCAATGGAATAGACAGGAGTATCATCACCTGGGTATTTTATGGCTTCATACATATTGAATTTTATTACTTCACCGTCAAATTCCATAGTGACTGTGCCATTGTGAACATCTATCTTGGTTTTGGAGGTTTTCAAAAATGGTCTCCCTAATAATATTGGAGAAGTAAAATCCCCATTGTCCATGTCAAGCACATAAAAATCTGCAGGGAACACCAAATCATCTACCTGCACCAAGACATCCTCAATTATTCCCTTAGGATATGTAGTGGACCTATCTGCTAGTTGAATTATCAAATTTACAGATTTCAATGGTCCCAAATTCAAAGATGTATATACAGAATATGGCATAACATTGATGGAAGCTCTCCTAAATCTAACATAGCCTTTTCAATGCGATTTCCCCCAATTTTGCATGGAATAGTAAACATACCTGGATCCTTGCATTTAGTGGGGAGTTTTGTCTGTATCATAGCAGATACATTCTGACTCATATGAATCTTTTCAAAATCTTTTAATTTTTGCCCTTCTTTTTGAGTACATAGTTCTTTCAAGAACTTTGCATATCTTGGCACCTGTTTAATGGTATCTAGAAGGGGAAGATTAACTTCACATTTTCTAAAGATGTCATACAATTCAGAGGTTTTCTCATTTAGCCTATTCTCTTTAAGAGCTTCTGGAAAAGGAGGCACTACTTCATACTTTAAATTAGAAAGAGACTTACCTGTAGTTGCTTCATTCTCCTTAATTGATTTTTCTTGCTTTTTAGGAGAAGAAACAGATGGTGGACTTTCAATTTCCTCACCATTTATTGAAATAATTGAACTGACATTTTCTCTAGGATTCACCACAGTTTGTGAAGGTAACTTACCTGAGTTTTGAGCATCCAGTCGACTCACTGTGGTTGTTAACTGACCCATTTGAGTTGTCAGGTTCTGAATGCTAGCTCTTGTCTCTTGCTGAAATTGATGAGAGCTATGCACAAGAGTCTTCACAATATCTTCCAATGGATTACTTACCTGATTCTCCTGGGATGCATTTTGTTTAGGATAATAGGCCTGTTGGTTTTGTTGAAAATTCTGTCCTGTAGGCCTATTTTGTGCATTCCCATATCTGAAATTGGGATGATCCTTCCATCCAGGATTGTATGTATTAGCATATGGATCATACCTCTTTGGTTGGCCAGGAAAACCTCCTACAGCATTAGCTTGTTCTGTGGCTTCCTCTTGAAGTGTAGGGCACGTATCAGTAGGGTGTCCTGTTGCTGAACATATCCCACAGACTTTAACTTGTTGGAGTGTACCTGTAGCCATTTGGCGCACAAGAGAAGTAAGTTCAGATATTTGATTTTGAAGAGAAGTTGTACTTACCTCATGGACATGTCTAACAGGAGGATCATGCCTAACGCCAAATTGTTGTGAATTGGCAGCCATATTTGATATGAGAATTCTGGCTGCCTCAGGAGTTTTATCTACTAGTGCTCCTCCACTAGCTGCATCTATCATGCTCCTGTCTCCCTGCAAAAGGCCTTCATAGAAATATTGGATTAGTAGCTGCTCACTAATCTAATGATGTGGGTAGCTTGCACAAAGTTTCTTAAACCTCTCCCAATATTCATAAAGGGTTTCACCATGCAATTGCCTAATGCCGCATATTTCTTTCCTAATAGTGGCGGCTCTAGATGCAGGAAAATAACGTTCTAAAAACATTCTTTTCATCTCATTCCAAGTAGTAATAGTACCAGAGGGTAAATAATACAACCAATCCTTGGCTGAATCTTTTAAAGAAAAAGGAAAAGCCCTAAGTTTAATTTGTTCCTCAGTTACTCCAGGGGGCTTCATACTGGTACAAACCACATGGAACTCCTTTAGATGTTTATGCGGGTCCTCACCTGCAAGACCATGAAAACTAGGTAAGAGATGAATTAATCCAGATTTTAATTCAAAATTCACATTATCATCAAGATTAGGGAAAGTAATGCATAAGGGTTGTTGATGCAAATCAGGAGCTGCAAGCTCCTTCAGAGTAGGGTGTCTGGCCATAATCACTTCCTCCGTATCCTGATCAATGTCTTCTTGAATTCCTCTTCTGTGCCTGTATACAGATTTTCCAATATCTCGATTGAACAGTAAATCTTGACAATTAGCAGAACGAGTCACAGGCATAAAAAAAAAATCACAAAAGTAATGACGCAGTCCCTGGCAACGGCGCCAAAATTTGGTGCGCACTGTCGCAGGCACGCCCAAATTAAAACCTTACCTCAACACTAACCTGTAGTAGTGGGAGTAAGGGTCGATCCCACAGAGACTGGAATTACCTTATGTGATTCAGAAAGGGGGGATTGAGAGTCGCAATTAAAATTAAGTAAACAATAGCAAAAATAATTGAGAGAAAGTGCTTAATGAGAAAAGCGTTGGTTTCGGTCGATATTCACCATCAAGGGATTGCATTGATCATTGACAAAATTATCAATCTTAAACCAAATATCTATCATTGGGATTCTATCCCAGTTCCTCCTTAAGCCTAGTAAATTAATAACAATCGCACTAATTATACTCTAATTAACGAGCAATCCTTTAGCACATTGGTAAAGCATAACTTATTAACCGCATGAAGAACAAGAGAAACTAATAGAGCTAAACGAATACAAGCACATCGATTATATTCAATTTAGTTGATATTCATCATAGGGTTAACGATTTATAATCCAAAATCCTTAATCCTATTTGCTTCACGAATCAAGTAATAAAAGCTTTTTTCAAAACCTAATTCAGCAGCTACACATACAATATACTAGTAGGCCTCCTAGCAATCACATGCATAATATTAAGAAAATAAGAATAGATGAATAAACAATACCCGGTTAAGATTGAATGCAATGAAATCAAATCCGTATCTCACAATGACATCAAATCCCTTGAGGTTTCAATCTCCCTCAACCAACTAAAGAAAATTAGCCGCGCAGGGCCATAGAAAACTAAACAAGAAGTAAAGAAAAGACTTGAGAACTTGAATGAATTCTTTGCTGAATGAATCGATCCCCTCTCTCCTTACTTTCCTTCCTTTTTATAGATTAAACCCTCCTAGTCGAAGTAGGAAAGTTTTTAGGTCAAATCTCCATCAATTAGGCTTCAAATCAGGCGAAAAAACTCTAAAATCGCGACTTCCGGAGCGACGGCGCCGCGGCGCATAAGTTCAGCGCCGCGGCGCTACGAAGCTTCATCCATGGGGTGCCGCGGCGCACCCATGCAGCACCGCGGCGCTCGTGGTTCTGGGGCAAGGACGCCGCGGCGCTAATAACCAGCGCCGCGGCGCTACGGGACATCCATGAAGGGCCGCCGCGGCGCTGTATTGTGAGCGCTGCGGCGCCTAGAAAACGCCGGATTTTGCCAAAGTGCCAAACAGGAAAGTTGTAGTTCTATGTTTCTTCTTTCCATAGCCGCTGGAAACAGCTCAATCGGAGCTTAAATGAGTGAGATATGCTTCCATTAGTGACGAAAGGTCAGAAATCAGCATTTTTCATGATTTTCTTCTATTTTTCTCTTCTTTTCTTCTTTATTATTCCTAAAAACATAAAACACACAATTTAATTAAAACCTATCTATTTATCATTTAAATAAAATAAAAAGAAACATAAAATATGCTAAATACATGCTTAATTTAAAGCATGTCAGGGCCATGTCAGACGGAGCGAGAAAAGCCCGTACCGGAGAGTAGATGATACTCACCCTGACCGGGGTAGCTTGAAATGAGAATAAGTTGATGGCCATCATATGATATTTTGAAAATAGTTAATCATATCATACATATCATTACAGTATGATTCTTATGTGCATAGATATAATGCATTCATGTGACCAAAGATATTTTCTGTAGTTTATACAGCTGAACATGACGTGATGAGCTTTACTGATGATAATTTATTGTTGAACTTACTGGGATTTAATTCTCACTATATTTCCATATCATGTTCAGAAAATTATTTATGCAGCTTTTGTTTCTAAGGCTCTGGCTTTTAGTGCACATTGGATCGAGTTATTTTATGTTGGGCAAATTTCAGAATCAAATAAGATGTTTGTGGTCGAGTTGGCTCAGATCCCGGTGAAGGTGCAACCACCCGCACCTGTATCTCTGGAATTGGTCAACCAAAATAAACAAGATGTAAATATCTATGTGTTTGATATGTTATACGTCTGCTTTGATTAATGACATGTATGTGAACTCAATATTGTATAATAATAAAGGAAAAAAAAGGTTATTACACATCCCAAACCAATGACGCCAGAATCGTGACCAGATTCCTGAAGAGGAATATCTTTACAAGGTTTGGAACTCCCAGAGCCATCATCAGCGATGGAGGGACCCATTTTTGCAATAGGCAGTTCAAGTCACTACTTGCCAAATATGGAGTCAGACACAAGGTAGCAACCCCTTATCACCCACAAACGAGTGGGCAGGCTGAGGTCTCCAACAGAGAGATCAAGAGAATCTTGGAGAAAACAGTAGGCCCCACGAGGAAGGATTGGTCCTCAAGGTTGGATGATGCCCTTTGGGCATATAGAACAGCTTATAAGACACCTCTCGGCATGTCACCATACAGGTTGGTATTCGGGAAGGCTTGGGATCTCCCAGTAGAACTGGAACATCGAGCATATTGGGCAGTGAAGAAGCTAAACTGGAACCTAGATGCTGCGGGTGAGAAGAGGATGCTGTAACTAAATGAGCTGGACGAATTTCAGGGGCAGGCCTATGCAAATGCCAAACTATACAAGGAGAAAGCAAAGCAATGGCATGACAAGAAGATACAACCCAGAAAGTTCGAAGTAGGACAGAGAGTGTTACTGTACAACTCCAAGCTAACTTTGTTTCCTGGGAAGTCGAAATCACGATGGTCTGGACCCTTTCGCATAAGCAAGGTCCTCCCATTTGGGACTATTGAATTGGAAGAAGAGAAGGAAGGGAGGACATTCAGGGTTAATGGGCAAAGAGTCAAGCATTACCTGGGGGGTGATGTAGATAGACAGCACACTGGTGCGCACTGTCGCAGGCACGCCCAAATTAAAACCTTACCTCAACACTAACCTGTAGTAGTGGGAGTAAGGGTCGATCCCACAGAGACTGGAATTACCTTATGTGATTCAGAAAGGGGGGATTGAGAGTTGCAATTAAAATTAAGTAAACAATAGCAAAAATAATTGAGAGAAAGTGATTAATGAGAAAAGCGTTGGTTTCGGTCGATATTCACCATCAAGGGATTGCATTGATCATTGACAAAATTATCAATCCTAAACCAAATATCTATCATTGGGATTCTATCCCAGTTCCTCCTTAAGCCTAGTAAATTAATGACAATCGCACTAATTATACTCTAATTAACGAGCAATCCTTTAACACATCGGTAAAGCATCACTTATTAACCGCATGAAGAACAAGAGAAACTAATAGAGCTAAACGAATACAAGCACATCGTTTATATTCAATTTAGTTGATATTCATCATAGGATTAACGATTTATAATCCAAAATCCTTAATCCTATTTGCTTCACGAATCAAGTAATAAAAGCTTTGTTCAAAACCTAATTCAGCAGCTACACATACAATATACTAGTAGGCCTCCTAGCAATCACATGCATAATATCAAGAAAATAAGAACAGATGAATAAACAATACCCGGTTAAGATTGAATGCAATGAAATCAAATTCGTATCTCACAATGACATCAAATCCCTTGAGGTTTCAATCTCCCTCAACCAACTAAAGAAAATTAGCCGCGCAGGGCCATAGAAAACTAAACAAGAAGTAAAGAAAAGAGTTGAGAACTTGAATGAATTCTTTGCTGAATGAATAGATCCCCTCTCTGCTTACTTCCCTTCCTCTTTATAGATTAAACCCTCCTAGTCGAAGTAGGAAAGTTTTTTAGGTCAAATCTCCATCAATTAGGCTTCAAATCAGGTGAAAAAACTCTAAACTCGCGACTTCTGGAGCGGCGGCGCCGCGGCGCATAAGTTCAGTGCCGTGGCGCTGCGAAGCTTCATCCACGGGGTGCCGCGGCGCACCATTCGGCGCCGCGGCGTTCCATTCTTCGTACACGGGCGCCGTGGCGCACCCATGCAGCGCCGCGGCGCTCGTGGTTCTGGGGCAGGGGCGCCGCGGCGCCAATAACCAGCGCCGCGGCGCTACGAGACATCCATGACGGGCTGCCGCGGCGCTGTATTGTGAGCGCCGCGGCGCCTAGAGAACGCCGGATTTTGCCAAAGTGTCGAACACGAAAGTTGTAGCTCTATGTTTCTTCTTTCCATAGCCGCTAGAATCAGCTCAATCAGAGCTCAAATGAGTGAGATATGCTTCCATTAGTGACGAAAGGTCAGAAATCAGCATTTTTCATGATTTTCTTCTATTTTTCTCTTCTTTTCTTCTTTATTATTCCTAAAAACATAAAACACACAATTTAATTAAAACCTATCTATTTATCATTTAAATAAAATAAAAAGAAACATAAAATATGCTAAATACATGCTTAATTTAAAGCATGTCAAATACCCTCACACTTGCTCTTTTGCTTGTCCTCAAGCAAATTAAACCATGTGAACAATATTCAATAAATAAGGTAAGTGAAAGTCTTTCCAATATATTGCCTCATAGTGAAAATTGAATGCTCTTAAAGAAATTTCAGAAAATTTAATGACTATGTGCAATATTCAATTTAAATGCAATTCAGAATTCATTTTTCTAGAGCCCTGAGTGTGTGTGTGTTTTGAGCAGTTCAATCATCTTTCATTCAAATGAGTTTATATATCTCAAGAAATCAAGTATGGATCTCCTCGTAGGATTTCCATAAGCTTATTTTTCCTGCTGCTCTCCACTAATGTAGGTCAAAACTATTTTTAAGATCAAAAGGACTTTATTTAGCTTGTAATGTGGCCAAGGTGAAGGGTGGGACAAAGGATATCAATGTAGGATCAGTCACCCAGCACCACATGATTAAAATTGATCTCTTGATCTCTTTGCTTTCCTCCAATAATTTTGGGAAGATTTTCTCCCCACACTACTTTTCCTGCTTCAATCCATCATTGTCCTCTTTTTCTTTCACCCACAACATTTGTTCTTATATATATATAATTTTTTTTTCTTTTGAAAATTTCTTTTCTTTTCCTTGCTCCACCCTTCCACCCTTTTTGTAAATAAAGCAATACAATACAAATATTCATCAAAATAATCATGGAGTGAGTGAATAAGGTAAAGAAAAAAAAAATAAGGATATACAAACTTTGGCTTATGGCTCAATTATGGTTTTCAGAAGGAAAAGTTTATTAAGCTCAAAATAAAGGAACTAGTGTTATTTTATTACTTAGGTTAGGCTTAAAAGGCTCAATCTATCCAATAATGCCTAAATCATCTCCTAAATAATAGTATTAACCTAGGATTTCGCCTCAAGCAGCATTCAAATAAGTTCTAGAATCCTGTTGAGATCATAAAAAATTTCTTTAAGTTGTATAAATTTTCTTTAAATAAAAGATAAATTAAATACTCAAAGTTGTTGTGCAAAATAGATTCAGGATTCTAGAAAATGGATAATAAATTGCAAAAAAAAAATTAAAATTACACATAATTATGATTTTCCTACGTTTCTTAGGAGCTATTAGCAATTTAAACATTTATATCATTGGCTATTGGTTTCACTAACACAAACCCATAAATTGAAATTTTGTTCACATGCTCACCTCATGATAGGAATAAAAGTGCACACATCATAGAATTATAGTAATGCATCAAAGTAGAAAAGTGCACAAGTGTATGAGTTATTATACAGTCATCCAGCTGAATCATAAAGTGACCCCCCCACACTTAAAAACATACATTGTCCCCAATGTAAGAATATCAAAGAAAAAACACAATAGAGACAAGTAATAAAATAAGGAGGGGTCCAGGGAAACTTCCCTGATCAAGTGTCATCAGTCATCGCATCATGCTCGGTGTCAGGCCGAAAGGGTGGTTCAGGAGGCGCCGGGAATGCAATTGGAAGGTTCAGGGCATGGGCTAGCTGACTGAAGCAGGCATGATTATGTTGTGCAATAGAGTGCTGGTAGAGGGCCAGATCGTGCAGTTGGTGGCTCAGATACTCTGTGCGCTGCCATAAATCTTCAATGGTATGCTGGGATGGTGGTGGAGCTGAACTGCTGCCTGGTCCCTCTGTAGGGATTGGCTGAATCCCTAACTCCTCCTCTGCTGCTTCTTCATGGCCCTTGTACTTTTGGATATCGGTAGAGGAAATAGGCTTCATAGGGTGAATGAGAGCCTCAGTGGAATCCCAGCTGACTCCTGCCTGCTGACATAGACCAGTAATTAAACTGGGAGCAAAGAGGGATCCGCCTCTAGTATTAATACAGCCGAGTATCTGCCTATGAATAATTTTGCCTACATCAATAGAAAGGCCCTTTAGTATCGCATAGAGCAGAATGGCCCTGTCCCTCCTGACTTGACTCACATTGAAGCTGGGCATGAGTCGTGCTGACACAAAATAATACCATGCTTTAGCCAACTTATTCATATCAGCCCTAGCAAAGTACAACGGTTGGCCATGGCTATCCAATTTCCAGGAGGCCCCTCTATGGCAAAGAGTGCCTATGACGTCTTCAAAATCAATAAATGATTGAAGAAGAGCAGTATATTCATCATCCTCAATGTCAGGCAGAGAATAGAGTTCATTGATGGCATGCGGAGAAAATGGTACCCTCTTGCCTCGAACCCGTGCATGATGATGTTCATGAACTGTAGCATTGGAATAGAACTCCTGGACCACGGGGATAACTCCTGGCTCTGGGTTCCTGCAGAAAATCTCCCAGTGCCTATAGAGGATATTGTCTCTGAGAGGTAGCCCTTCGGTGATCAGAAATCCACGTTCTGGAACAATAGGTTTATGTACCACCACTTTGATGTGGTGTTGATAAACCGGTTCAGTCACAAATGCCACGGTGTCAAATGCTGGAGGGTCCTCAGCTCTGTTCTTCCTCTTTGAAATACTCAATTTAGAAGCTTTTGGAGCCATTAGTTGAAAAAATTCACTAGGGCCTTTTACCGAACACCTTGTGGGCGCTTGTAAAATTTGGAAGGATGAGTGGTGAATTTTCAACTAGATCTCCCAAACTCAGGACAAACCCGTAGCAATCAAGTATAAGGATCAATTGCAGCCCGAAAGAGGAAGGGAACTGTACCCAAATTGCCTTGAATGGTGGCTGGGAATTGCAAGCTCAAGAATACCTTAGAACCCTAGAAAAGTGTCTTTTGAATTCGACTCAATTGCTGATATGAGGTGTATAATCCTGCAAAAGTAGATGAAAAATCAAGTTATGCAAGCAATATAATCGAATGGTAGGTGAGTATGGGTGATTGGAGGCAAGAAAAGGGATTTGGGGGTGAGAGAGAGCAAAAACCGTGGGGGAAACAAAGAGGGGCGCGACCCTCTTATAGAGAGCGCCGCGGCACTCTCCCAGTCTGGGCGACGAGCGCCGCGGCGCTCGGTTTGGGCGCCGCGGCGCATGTTCGCGTCCGCAGATCCAAATTTTTTTTTTTTTTTTTTGTTAAAGTAAAATTAAACTAGGAAAAGAAAAAATAAGAAGAAGAAGAATAGATGTTGGGTTGCCTCCCAACCATCGCCTTTGTTTAACGTCGTTGGCTCGACAAAAATTCAGAGAAAATTATGTAGGTTCTTGAAGAGTTATCCATTGTGCTTCCTCGTGCTGAAATCCTTCATAGTAAGGTTTGAGTCTATGTCCATTGACTTTGAAGCTATTCTGGTTGTCCATGCTCTTTATTTCAACTGCACCATGAGGAAAAACATCAGTAACAATAAATGGTCCCTCCCATCTAGAACGAAATTTACCTGGAAACAATCGGAGCCTGGAATTGTAGAGGAGAACTTTCTGTCCTTTGCTAAACTCCTTACGTGAAATCATGCGATCGTGTAGGAGTTTAGTTTTGGCCTTATAAATATTTGCGTTGTCATAGGCCTCGTTTCTAATTTCCTCTAATTCCTGCAGCTGTAATTTCCTGTATTCTCCACTTTCTTCCAAATTCATGTTAAATTTCTTTATAGCCCAAAATGCTTTGTGTTCCAATTCAACTGGAAGATGGCTAGTTTTACCAAATACTAACCTGTATGGAGACATACCAATTGGGGTCTTATAGGCTGTCCTGTATGCCCACAGAGCATCATCTAGTCTGAGACTCCAATCCCTGCGGTTGGGATTTATTGTCTTACTGATAATATTTTTGATTTCTCTGTTGGATACTTCAGCCTGCCCATTGGTCTGCGGATGGTATGCAGTTGACAATTTATGAGTGACATTGTATTTCTTTAATAGGGCTTCGATAGTCCTATTGCAGAAATGCGTTCCCCTGTCACTTATCAAAGCTCTTGGAATCCCAAATCTGGAGAAGATATGAGATTTAATGAAATCTGCAACCACTTTAGAATCATTAGTCCTAGTGGGTTTAGCTTCTACCCACTTTGAAACATAATCCACAGCCAACAAAATATAATTATATCCAGATGACAAAGGAAAAGGTCCCATAAAATCAATGCCCCAAACATCAAAAATTTCACAAAATAATACTGGTGTTTGAGGCATTTCATTTTTCCTGGAGATATTACCTGTTTTCTGACAGTTTGTACATGACTTACAAAATTTATATGAATCTTTGAATATGGTAGGCCAGTAAAAACCGCAGTCTAAAACTTTCTTTGCTGTCCTTTTTGCTCCAAAATGTCCACCACATGCATAAGAATGGCAGAAGGTTATAATGGATAAAATTTCAGCATCAGGGATGCACCTTCTGATAATTTGATCTGAGCATTGCTTCCACAGGTAAGGATCGTCCCATATGTAGTATTTGGCGTCACTCTTGATCTTATTTTTGGCTGCCCTGGTCAAACGAGGAGGTAATTGATTAGTAACCAAATAATTTACAATATTCGCATACCATGGCATATGAATTGAAATTGAAAATAAATTTTCATCTGGGAATGATTCTTCAATTTTCAATTTTTCCTCCACATGTGTCAGGCGGCTTAGGTGATCTGCTACATTGTTTTCAGACCCTTTCTTGTCTCTAATCTCTAAATCAAATTCTGTAAGTAGTAGCACCCATCTGATTATCCTAGGTTTAGCCTCCTTTTTCATCACCAAATATTTCAAAGCTGCATGATCAGTAAAAACAATAATTTTAGTACATATTAAATATGATCTAAATTTTTCTAAAGCAAAGACTACAGCTAAGAGTTCTTTTTCAGTGGTGGTATAGTTCTTCTGGGCATCATTCAGTATTCTGGAGGCATAATATATCACATGGGATGTGTTTCCAATCCTTTGGCCCAGTACTGCTCCAACTGCATGATCACTGGCATCACACATAATTTCAAAAGGAATGTTCCAGTCTGGTGCTTGAATTATTGGAGCTGAAATCAAGGACTCCTTCAATTTGTCAAAAGCTTCCCTGCATTCTTCATCAAGTTCAAAAGAGACATCTTTCTGAAGCAATTTGCACATAGGTGCTGCTTTCTTAGAAAAGTCCTTTATGAATCTCCTATAAAAACCTGCATGGCCAAGAAACGAACGAACTTCCCGCACACAAGTGGGATAAGGTAGAGTTTGTATAATATCAATTTTTGCTTTATCTACCTATATTCCCCTTTTTGAGACAACATGGCCTAAAACTATACCTTGTTCAACCATAAAATGACACTTTTCAGAATTTAAAACAAGGTTAGTTTCTTGACATCTTTTCAAAATTAGTGACAGGTTATGCAAACACTCATCAAATGAATCCCCATAAACTGAGAAATCATCCATAAATACCTCAATGAATTTCTCAAGATAATCTGAGAATATGCTCACCATACACCTTTGAAAAGTAGCAGGGGCGTTACAAAGCCCAAACGGCATGCGCCTATATGCAAATGTCCCAAATGGACAAGTGAAAGTTGTCTTTTCCTGGTCTTCAGGAGCAATTGCAATTTGAAAATAGCCTGAATAACCATCAAGAAAACAATAGTAAGGTTTACCAGATAACCGTTCAAGCATTTGATCAATAAAAGGTAAAGGAAAGTGGTCTTTTCGTGTTACAGAATTTAGTTTTCTGTAATCTATACAAACCCTCCACCCATTTTGAATCCGGGTGGGTACCAATTCCTCATTTTGATTTTTCACCACAGTTATGCCTGTTTTCTTTGGGACCACCTGCACTGGGCTAACCCAATGACTGTCTGAAATAGGGTATATTACCCCAACCTCCAACAGTTTAAGAATTTCTTTCTTTACCACCTCCATCATAGGTGGATTTAGCCTTCTTTGGGGTTGTCTAGATGGTTTAGCTCCTTCTTCCATTAATATTCTGTGCATGCATGTGGAAGGGCTTATTCCCTTAAGATCAGCTATGGTCCATCCTATTGCAGTTTTGTGCTCTTTCAGAACTTGAATTAATTTCTCCTCTTGATCAACTTCAAGCTTGTTGGAGATAATCACAGGAAGTGTTTCTCCTTCTCCCAAAAATACATATTTGAGGTGATCAGGAAGAGGCTTTAATTCAGGGGTAGGAGCCTGCACAACAGAAGGTAAAAGAGTAGTATTAGAAATTGGTAATTCCATATAAGCAACATTACCTGTTGGTGGTCCTTCTGAAGAATCATTAAGTGCAGCCAATTCCTCTTTTGTTTCTCCATCTAAATTTGTCTCACCATCATCTTCTTCTATGGATTTGCTCACAATTACTTCTAATTTGTCTTTTCCATCTAATTCAAATATGTCATGTGCCAAAGAATCAAAGACATCAATAGAGTAAACAGGGGTATCATCACCTGGGTATTTCATGGCTTCATACATATTAAATTTAATTACTTCACCATCAAATTCCATAGTGAGTGTGCCATTGTGAACATCTATCCTTGTTTTAGAGGTTTTTAGAAATGGTCTCCCTAACAATATTGGAGATGTAAAATCCCCATTTTCCATGTCAAGAACATAAAAATCTGCAGGGAAAACCAAATCATCTACCTGTACCAAGACATCCTCAATTACTCCCTTAGGGTATGCATTGGACCTGTCAGCTAACTGAATTACCACATTAGTAGAGTTCAATGGTCCTAATTTCAAGGAAGTATATAAAGAATATGGCATGACATTTATGGAAGCTCCCAAATCTAACATGGCTTTTTCAACATGAGTATCCCCAATTTTACATGGAATAGTAAACATACCTGGATCCTTGCATTTAGTGGGGAGTTTAGTTTGAATCATAGCTGACACATTCTGACTCATTTGAACCTTCTCACATCCCTTCAATTTTTGCTTTCTTTTTTGGGTACATAGTTCTTTCAAAAACTTTGCATATCTTGGTACCTGTTTAATAGCATCTAAAAGGGGAATATTAATTTCACACTTTCTGAAGGTTTCATATAATTCAGAAGTTTTTTCATGCAACCTGTCTTCTTTAAGAGCTTCTGGAAAAGGAGGCACAACTTCATAATTTAAATTAGAAGGAGACTTACCTGTAGGTGCTTCATTCTCCTTAATTGATTTTTCAGTTTTCTTAGGAGAAGAGGGTGCTGGTGGGCTTTCAATCTCCTTACCATTCCTTAACACAATTGCACTAGCATTCTCTCTGGGATTTACCACAGTTTGTGAAGGTAGCTTACCTGAATTTTGAGCATCCAGTCGACTCACTGTGGTTGCTAACTGACCCATTTGAGTTGTCAGGTTCTGAATGCTAGCTCTTGTCTCTTGCTGAAATTGATGAGAGCTATGCACAAGAGTCTTCACAATATCTTCCAATGGATTACTTACCTGATGCTCCTGGGATGCATTTTGTTTAGGATAATAGGCCTGTTGGTTTTGTTGAAAATTCTGTCCTGCAGGCCTATTTTGTGCATTTCCATATCTGAAATTGGGATGATCCTTCCATCCAGGATTGTATGTATTAGCATATGGATCATACCTCTTTGGTTGGCCAGGAAAACCTCCTACAGCATTAGCTTGTTCTGTGGACTCCTCTTGAAGTGTAGGACACATGTCAGTTGGGTGCCCTGTTGCTGAACATATCCCACAGACTTTAACTTGTTGGAGTGTACCTGTAGCCATTTGGCGCACAAGAGAAGTAAGTTCAGATATTTGATTCTGAAGAGAAGTTGTACTTACCTCATGGGCATGTCTAACAGGAGGATCATGCCTAACGCCAAATTGTTGTGAATTGGCAGCCATATTTGATATGAGAATTCTGGCTGCCTCAGGAGTTTTATCTACTAGTGCTCCTCCACTAGCTGCATCTATCATGCTCCTGTCTCCCTGCAAAAGGCCTTCATAGAAATATTGGATTAGTAGCTGCTCACTAATCTGATGATGTGGGCAGCTTGCACAAAGTTTCTTAAACCTCTCCCAATATTCATAAAGGGTTTCACCATGCAATTGCCTAATGCCGCATATTTCTTTCCTAATAGTGGCGGCTCTAGATGCAGGAAAATAACGTTCTAAAAACATTCTTTTCATCTCATTCCAAGTAGTAATAGTACCAGAGGGTAAATAATACAACCAATCCTTGGCTGAATCTTTTAAAGAAAAAGGAAAAGCCCTAAGTTTAATTTGTTCCTCAGTTACTCCAGGGGGCTTCATACTGGTACAAACCACATGGAACTCCTTTAGATGTTTATGCGGGTCCTCACCTGCAAGACCATGAAAACTAGGTAAGAGATGAATTAATCCAGATTTTAATTCAAAATTCACATTATCATCAAGATTAGGGAAAGTAATGCATAAGGGTTGTTGATGCAAATCAGGAGCTGCAAGCTCCTTCAGAGTAGGGTGTCTGGCCATGATCACTTCCTCCGTGTCCTGATCAATGTCTTCTTGAATTCTTCTTCTGTGCCTGTATACAGATTTTCCAATATCTGGATTGAACTGTAAATCTTGACAATTAGCAGAACGAGTCACAGGCATAAAATAAAAAAATCACAAAAGTAATGACGCAGTCCCCGGCAACGGCGCCAAAATTTGGTGCGCACTGTCGCAGGCACGCCCAAATTAAAACCTTACCTCAACACTAACCTGTAGTAGTGGGAGTAAGGGTCGATCCCACAGAGACTGGAATTACCTTATGTGATTCAGAAAGGGGGGATTGAGAGTTGCAATTAAAATTAAGTAAACAATAGCAAAAATAATTGAGAGAAAGTGATTAACGAGAAAAGCGTTGGTTTCGGTCGATATTCACCATCAAGGGATTGCATTGATCATTGACAAAATTATCAATCCTAAACCAAATATCTATCATTGGGATTCTATCCCAGTTCCTCCTTAAGCCTAGTAAATTAATGACAATCGCACTAATTATACTCTAATTAACGAGCAATCCTTTAACACATCGGTAAAGCATCACTTATTAACCGCATGAAGAACAAGAGAAACTAATAGAGCTAAACGAATACAAGCACATCGGTTATATTCAATTTAGTTGATATTCATCATAGGATTAACGATTTATAATCCAAAATCCTTAATCCTATTTGCTTCACGAATCAAGTAATAAAAGCTTTGTTCAAAACCTAATTCAGCAGCTACACATACAATATACTAGTAGGCCTCCTAGCAATCACATGCATAATATTAAGAAAATAAGAACAGATGAATAAACAATACCCGATTAAGATTGAATGCAATGAAATCAAATTCGTATCTCACAATGACATCAAATCCCTTGAGGTTTCAATCTCCCTCAACCAACTAAAGAAAATTAGCCGCGCAGGGCCATAGAAAACTAAACAAGAAGTAAAGAAAAGAGTTGAGAACTTGAATGAATTCTTTGCTGAATGAATAGATCCCCTCTCTGCTTACTTCCCTTCCTCTTTATAGATTAAACCCTCCTAGTCGAAGTAGGAAAGTTTTTTAGGTCAAATCTCCATCAATTAGGCTTCAAATCAGGTGAAAAAACTCTAAACTCGCGACTTCCGGAGCGGCGGCGCCGCGGCGCATAAGTTCAGCGCCGCGGCGCTGCGAAGCTTCATCCACGGGGTGCCGCGGCACACCATTCGGCGCCGCGGCGTTCCATTCTTCGTACACGGGCGCCGCGGCGCACCCATGCAGCGCCGCGGCGCTCGTGGTTCTGGGGCAGGGGCGCCGCGGCGCCAATAACCAGCGCCGCGGCGCTACGAGACATCCATGACGGGCTGCCGCGGCGCTGTATTGTGAGCGCCGCGGCGCCTAGAGAACGCCGGATTTTGCCAAAGTGTCGAACACAAAAGTTGTAGCTCTATGTTTCTTCTTTCCATAGCCGCTGGAATCAGCTCAATCGGAGCTCAAATGAGTGAGATATGCTTCCATTAGTGACGAAAGGTCAGAAATCAGCATTTTTCATGATTTTCTTCTATTTTTCTCTTCTTTTCTTCTTTATTATTCCTAAAAACATAAAACACACAATTTAATTAAAACCTATCTATTTATCATTTAAATAAAATAAAAAGAAACATAAAATATGCTAAATACATGCTTAATTTAAAGCATGTCACACACTTCCATTCAGCTGCAAGAGGATTGAACAGAAGGGAAGTCAAGCTGAAGACTCTAAAACAAGCGCTCTTGGGAGGCAACCCATGTTCAAATTTGTTATTATTCAAGTTAATAGTTTTAAGTTAGGTTAGATCATGAATCTGATAGCTTTTGTGGTTGTTACACAGGTTAGGAAGCAAGAAGTTGCAGAACCAGTTTTTGTTTTGCTGTAGCAACATAGCACCAATGATAGTCCCTGATTTGCTATAGCAGAATTGCTAACAAGCATTCTCTGCTGCAGCAGAAATCTTTGGCACCCAGCTTTGCTGAAGCATTGCTCCAGTACTGCTGCAGCAAAACAGTCAGCTCTAAGCCAAGGGTTCCCCTCTGCTATGTAACCAAAAAAAAAATTGGTGGGCGAGAAAACTGGCAGAAGGCCATAAGACACCTACGGTATTTAAACCTCTGCAACTTCCAACCCCCTTTTCCCAGAGTTAACACACCCACGTTTTCACCTCTGCAACTTCCCTCCTCATCTCACCTCTCCCGAGTCTCAAGCCCTGCAACCCTCTCACCTCCTTTGTCCCAGAAAACTCCAACCTTCAAACCCTTAAACCAAGCATGCCGAGAATCAAGACAGTGGCAAGGAAGGCGAGCAAGGTGAAAAAGTTCACCTCTGAAGAAAACAAGAAGAGGCACGACGACGAAATTGTGCCTAGAAACTTCTGCACCGAGAAGGGATTCACCTTCACCTCCGCTGGCGATTTGGGAACGCCAATGTACGTTGGCACCGTGGTAAAGCAGAGGGCTTGGAAAAATTTTGCAAGCCATCCGCAACCGGCCCTCATCCCACTGGTTCGAGAGTTCTATGCGAACTTCTCACCAGAAACTAACAACTGGGTGAGAGTTCGTGAAACGAGGGTACATTTCAACCAAGCTGCAATCAACAGGGCCTACAATTTGCTCGACGAAGAGGACAACTATGAGGACTATCTGCAGAGTCTGCGGGATGAAGACTGGGGAGCAATGCTCACCCGGGTGTGCCTTCCTGGCACAGCCTGGGATAAATCTCCCCAGGGCTCCACCACTATAAATCGAATCTCCTTGGTGCCGGCAGCAAAGGTCTGGTACCATTTTCTCAAGACCTGTCTTCTACCTTCCACCCACGGGCAGACTGTGAGCAGAGAAAGACTAGCAATGGTGGATGTGCTCTTCCTCGGTAGGCCACTCAACGTTGGCCGCATTATAAGTGGCCAAATCCGAGCATGTGCTGGCCGCAAGAAGGGAAGCCTACTCTTTCCTTCCCTCATCACCACCCTGTGTCAGAATCATGGAGTACCAGTCTCCATTGACGAAGAGGTTTTGAAGGACACTACTCCCATCACCCCTACCACCGTTGCTCGCATTGTTCTGGAGAAAGCAGCCCAGCGGCCTCCTAACACCCCCCACCAACTGCTAGCCCATCTGCTTCCTCCTCTGCCACCCAGCCAGCTGACAAGGCCATTCAGCATCTGCTGTAGCAACAATCCACCCTCCTCAGACAGCAAGCACAGTTGCTGTAGCACCAGCAAACCTTCTGGCAATATGTACAGAAGAGGGACTTTGCCCTCCACACTACCTTGGAGCAAAATTTCAAGCAGTTCTTCCCATTCCCAGAATTTCCAACTGCCCTGCTCCATGCCACCTTTGAGGAGTCAGCCCCAGCACCAGAAGCACAAGCAGAGCAACCCAAGGCCTCTGAAGGATCCTCCTCCACCAAGGAGCCCTATCCCGAACCCCACCAGCCACCAAAAGAAATGGTGTCCTCTGATGACGATGAGCCCATTGCAGAAAGGGCAGCAGTATTGCGCAAAGGAAAAGCACCACAACAATCAAAACAGAGGAGGAGTGGGCTCAAAAGTTCATCAAGATCTTTTGGGGGTCAATGACCCTAAGGTGTTGCAGCATGCCTGCAACCTCCCTCAGGAAAGTTCCCTCAACCCTTATTTGTGTTGCTATTTGTGGGTGTATTTTGTTTTTTGGCCATTGCATCAGCAGTGAGGACACTGCTCAATTTAAGTTTGGGGGGGTATGTGATATAATGTATAATGTCTGCTGGAAATAGTATTGCTGGAGCATATCACTTGTGTGTTTTGATTCCTTGCTGTAGCATCGCTAGAGCATTTTGCATAGTTAGGGTGATTGTTTATATTGATACACTTGTGTTTTTATCTACCTGTGTTGAATGAGTCTGTTTTAGTAATCACTGATTTTGTTTGAATTGAATACAGTTATAATTGTTTGTTAAAAAAAAACAAAAAAAAACCAAAAAAAAAGAGAGAAAAGGAAGAAAAGAGGGTGGAATAGCTGCATAGCTTGTTGAAAGTTTTAGGACACTCCATGAGGAGGATTTGTTAGAAATCAGAATAGGAAACCTACAGCCTCACCCCATCACACAGCACCCTCTTCCTATGAACACTATATCAAGGGCAGTTTGCCCAACAGAGAATTTAGTGATCTTTCAGAAAGTGGTCCTTAGTCTTAGAGCTATTATTGAGAGCTTCCTGTAGAATATAAAAGAGGCAGTCACATAGGGGCATTAAGGTTTAAGTTTGGGGGGAGGGGAGTAGAAAATAAAGAGAAAAATATAGACAATGCTCTGTAATTCCTTAGTAACCAGGGGTATGCATGAGCCCCATGTGTGCCTTTGCGTAAAATAGGGATGTAGAGTAAACACTCCAATGCTCTGTAATTCCTTAGTAACCAGGGGTATGCATGAGCCTCATGTGTGCCTTTTGCGTAAAACAGGGATGTAGAGTATAAGTGGGGAGTAGTTGAAAGGTGATAAGGCTGAGTAACCGGGTGCCTGCATTGAACATGTTGGCATTTGCGTCAAAAGGCTGTAATGACCTCTGCTAGAATAAGATCCATGCCAAAAACAACAGTAAAGGAAGAAATTCAATAAGCTGCCCCATTTCCCCATATCTGCTGCCCTGACTGTACCTATGATGAATGCCAGCTTGACCTAGGAAAGGAAGCTCAAAATATTAGCATAAAAGTCTTAGGAACTCTGGCTGTTTTTGACCCGAATAACTCCTAGACAAAGCTATCCATATCACACACACACAAATTCAGAGAAGGTGTTTGCTGTGATTGGGAGTAAGATTTGTGGTATCCTTTATATGAAAGCAATCCTGAGAGTTGAGAGCTATCAGTAGAGCTATGGAGTCTAACATGAGAAAAGTCTGGAACTTCTGCATATAGTTAGCAAAATAGGATGCTTGGGGACAAGCAATCCTTTAAGTTTAAGGGGATTTGATAACTGCATTTCACTATAGTTTCTATGCGTTGCCCATGATTGTTTACTGAATTTTTCTGGTGTTTTAAGCACCTTTTACCCTCTGATTTAATTGAATGGGATGATTTTTCTGGACATAACGTAGCTACCTTATTGCTGCAGCATTTCAGTGAGCATGTATAGCAATGATAGCAAAACCCCGAGTGATAGTAGGTAAAGTTGTTTTCTCTCCCCCCTGCAATATGATGATTCTGCTTGATTTGGTGCAGGTGGCAGAGCTGCACAGCAGGAGTAGCCACCAGTGTGCAGGAGACAGCAGCAGGGACGTAGCTGGTTGCTGGTACAGGACCATTTCCACTACTGAAGGTGGAAAGGAAAAAGCAGTGCAACAAAAGGTGCCTGCTGCAGAACAGAAGGAATGGCAGCAATCCAGGGCGCTTTACTGGGACCACAAGGGCTGCCTATAAAAGGTTGAAAAGTAGCCAAGGGCAAGGAAAGAGCCGGGGGAGAAAGAGGAAAGAACTGGGAGGAATATAACACTAGAACCCAGAATGTTGCTAGGACCGGAAGGTGCGGCACGCAGGGGATAGTGTGCTAGGATAGAAGGGAGCTTTGTCTCCTGTTATTGTTTTTTTATTTATTTACTGCTTTATCAAACAGAAGGATACATATTCTGTAATTTAGTTTTTATCTCTTAAAAAAAATGCATACCAGTGTTTCTGGAGTTTCTATAACCAGTGCACCCATGAAGCTTGGCTAGTTTCCAGCTGGGGTTGCACAAGGGTTGTAATGGACCGAAGCACATTTTGTTATCAATACATTTTGCTGTAGTTTTGTTACCATTCAGCTGTATACCCTGTAGTTTTTCTTTCCTTAAGAATGAAAGTTTGGAGGAAGAAAAGCGAGGCCACCATTCACTTGGAAGGGTAATGGAGGCTAGACAAAAAGCTGAGGGTAAAGGGGTACCTCATGTAGGGATATACGGGTACCTCATTGGTCCCATAATGTATTGCGTGTGCAATTCAGAGGTAAGGACTTGTGCAGGAATGCGTGTCCACACCTTGGAGTTGTGAGGAATGGTAGTCTAGGAAGACTCTATTCAGAACTGATTTGGCACCAGGAACCTTTGCTGCAGCAAGGTCTAGAGCATATCTGAGTGCTGAAGTCCATAGCAACCCTGAACACCCTAGTTTTCCCAATTAATTTCCTTTCTATTCCCTAGTACTTTTCAGTCTAATTGCAGTAAAGATCAGGCAACCCATGTCTATTTCGATTTTGTGAACAACTTCACGTTGCTACAGCACTCATACAACAAAAGTATCTAAGCAGTTTTAGTTCACTCCTCGTGGGACTATACTCACTCATCACTCTATTACTTGGTCACGATACGTGCACTTGCGTTCTAACGTTGTATTCATCTTTGTATGAACTACACACAAACAACACAACAAGTTTTTGTGACACTTCTCGAAAAATACTTGTCCAAGAAGGACTCCCGGAAAATAGACCAAGTAACCCATCATTCCTGGTGAGTCAACACTTCACTGGCTCCCCTCCACCAAAACTCCGCTTCTTCCTTCAGTATGTACACCGCGAAATCTACTTTTTGTTTGTCTGAACATTTTAGAACCCCAAACACTTTCTCCATTTCGGTCAACCATCTATCCGCCACTATCAGGTCATACCCTACAATGAAGGACAGAGGTCAGGTTTTCATAAAATCTGCCCATCCATTTCCTGTATTCCTCGGGTTCTCCCCTATTTCACCATTAGCATCATTATTATTCTGCATATGCCATAGGATCTGATTTGTGGCAGATTCTCGAATAGCAATGGCTAGATCTTGCAGAGTAGCTTCCACACTTGGTGCCAAATTTCTCCTTGATGATGCCATTTTTCTACTGTATGAAACAAGAGAATTAGTCACTATTGAGGTGATCAAGCTCAATAGTATTTAAGGAAAACTTTACAATACAATAGTAATAACATCATCAAGCATACATATTAGGAAAAACGCTAGCAATTTTTCCTTAACAATTTTCCATGCGTTACTCTACCCCATCTATCCACATCTTATTCAAGATGCTTTAGATCGATCCAGGTAACCATCCACCCCAATGGCCACTTAGGATCGACCTGCTCTGATACCAACTTGTAATGCCTTTTTTTTAGCCTAAGAGACCAAACTATATGTAAGCTAAGCAACATATTTGTATATACATACATTCAAGAGTCATCCACATCAGAGTTTAGTAGCTTATATATATACAACCATATGTAACCTGAGGTACTGAGCATACATTCCAAAAGGCGGAGTACCATGGGGTTACATCAAAACAATGGGTTAGCCTATTTACATAACCAAAGTTAACTATACATAAACAGCTATTCTATGGCCCATCCCTGGCCGTCACCCCTGGGGTACTACTGGTGGAGGAGGTGGGACAGGAGCGGGAACATCTATCATATTAATCACCATCAGGTTCACCACAACTGTGAATTGTCCCAAGTAAGGGACATCGATAGTCTGTAGCTCCAAGAGCAGTGTCAGCACAACAAATGCCATCTCTACTGATCTGAACATAGCATCAAAACATAGTGAGATATGAAATCCCAGCAAGATCAACATCCCAAACATATAAGTATACGAAAATTCACATGCTATGTCCAGCTGTATAAGCTAGAGAAAACGTTTTCTCTTTTTATGCAATAAAGATATAATAAAATACATGCTAGCCTTTTGTAGGTTATGCATCAATATCACGCATGCTAACAAAATATGCATTTGTAAAATACTTGTGCCATTGTCCATGGTCCATACTACACTCAGTGGCTCATCATCACTCTCAATGGCTCATAAGCTGATAATCTCTCTCAATTGCAATCCTCAATGTGGTGTGAGCCTTACCCCTCCAGCTACTCACCCACCCTTTGAGGGCAATTGGTCGGAGGGTCCTTCCTGTATTAACCACTCTAGGCTATAGGGCGTCCCATATCTCAGTACCGTATCCAAGCCACGAACCTTCAGTCGCTTTACCTCGTAAGGTGCCACACTCTCGAGTCACATTAATGGGCAAGGGTCATCCTGGACTTGTTAGTCGCCTCAATACAGCAATCTATAGTACACAAATATAGTATTCATGCATCATTTCTCATGCTTTACATACATCATTTACCAATCATACATGATGAAATAATTATAGCACATCAAGGGTAACATTCATGAATCATAAAACCTTCACTAACATCCTAAAAATGTTGGAAATTAAATAGGATTCAAAAAGGAAACATAAAACAAAGAAAAAGAAAAACACAGCCTGAAGCACGGCCTGGCCATTCCTCCAAGCACGGTTGTTCCCCAAGGCCGTGTTCCCCTTCTATGTTCCCTCTTCTTCTAGCCATGTTGCACACATGCCAGCCCCGAGCACGGCCTGGCTGTGTCTCGCAGCATGGCCGTGCTTCGGGCCTTATTCCACAATTTTACAAAACTTCAGGATTCCAGCCTAGGGCACAGCCTGGTCGTGTCTCCAAGCACAATCGTGCTCTGGGTACGAACTCTACCAAAAATTCTTTCTTGTTCTCAAATACACCAAAATTAACCAACAAACTAAATATCAATGTTTTGAGCATAAAAAGTACTATTTTTCTAGAGCAACCCATCAACCAAAACATGAATCAAAACTCAAAATCAACCACACAAAATTTTCCCCAAGTCATTAATACTTAGATCAGCATGAACAGTAAACATAAATGTCACAACTACCCAATTAAAAGCTATATCTACCCTTTTCACATCTTCAAATACTCACAAACATCTAGCCATAAAGACATCCATTCATTGCATGGAAGAAAATTCTGATCTTACCTTTTTTTCTCCACAAGCTTGTTTTTCTTTATCTTGTTCTACCACTTTCTCTCTCTAGAAAGCATCACCAACCAATAGATTTTCCCCATCCATTAGTTCCTATACAAGGTTTGAAGGAATAAACAAGAGATTAGAGGTTGGAATCTTACGCTTTCCCCTTGCTTTTCCCACTTCTCTATAGCTTTCTTCTTCTTCTCTTCCTCTCTCTCTCTTCCTCCTTCTCTCTTTCTCTCTCCTTGGCGTGAAAAATCTGGTGTTCCCTCTTGCTTGAGCTAGCGGCCAAGTCTTCAAGTCAAGGAGATATATTAAAAAAATAGACGCTTCTCCAATATGCGACCTAGCCCCTTAATCTTCACCCTCACTTTGCCTAAAAATTCCCACAATGCCACTACATTACATTTTGACTAAGGGGGTTAGCTAAGGCTTTCTTTGGTTTAGGGAAAACTCACCAAGTGTTTTATCCCTTCTTGAGCCTTACTTCAATGGGTTTTTGTGCAACTTTCTTCATGGCTCCACATTTCTATTGTTGTTGTCTATTTGTGGCCATGTAGTCAAGGAAAACACTATCTCTTCCTTAATAATTCTTTCCAAAAATGAGGAAGTCCTTATAAAAATTCATAGTTATTTCCCTATAACTCCCTGATTTAACTCTTTTAAACCTTTTTCCTACTATTCCCTTTTATGAATATTATCAACAAAATTTTGGGTGTTACATGTGTGTCTACAGCTACACATATAGGAGGATGTCAATTTCTAGATATTATTCCTACAGCTCTAGCTAGATTCAACATTACAAAAAAGACAATTGGGGAAGAATATAGGGTTGCTTCCATGCATAAGCGCATAGCTATAATGATGAGAAATGCTGATGCCTTCATTACCTTACCAAGGGATTTTGGTATTTTAGAGGAGATTTTTCAAATAGTATCTTGGGCACAACTGAATATGCATCATAAACTGATAGGTTTGTTAAATGTTAACCATTTCTTTGATGGTCTATTGTCTTTTCTTAATCATGTTGTGGAACAAAGGTTTATCCCACACTCAACACGACGAATTCTCATCTCGCCTTCAAATGCTGAGGAGTTGGTTGATACTTTACAAGCATTTGTTCATGTACCTGATCCAACTATGGCTCAAATAGATTGGAAGACAGACAACTGTGGAAAGCGCAAGCTGGACTTGGATTTTCATCTATAACTGTAGCAAGATGTGGACATTGTTGTACAACTTCTACTTTCTCAGGGTCAACTTGAATACCATCTTGCTAGCCACATACCTTAAGAAAGTAATATTACTAAGTCAATTCGTATTTTGAAAACTTAGCATAAAGCGGATACTCCCTTGGAGTTTGTAAAACTATCTTTAAATGTTGCTTATGATCCTCTAAACTCTTAGAATATTCTAGTATATCATCAATAAATATAATAACAAATTGATTTAGGGATGACTTAATTATTATTCATTAGATCTATGAAGGCAACTGGGGCATTTTTCAATCCAAATGACATCACTAAAAACTCAGTGTCCAAGCCAAATTCTAAAAGAAATTTTTTGGAATATCCTCTTCCCTTATCCTTCATTGATGATATTTATATCTCAAATCAATTTTTGAAAAAATATTGAGCACCTTGTAGCTAGTCAAAAAAATCATCCATATGAGGTAATGAGTATTTATTTCACACTATTACCTTATTCAACTGTCTATAATCTACACACAATCACAACGATCCATCTTTTGTTTTTTTACAAATAGTATTGGAGCTCTCCGAGAAGGAGTATTAGGGTATATAAATATATTGTCCAACAAGTCTTACAACTAATTCTTCAATTCCTTGAGTTTAGTCGTTACCATTCTATATGGGGGTATAGACACTGGTTGGGTTCCAGGAAGTAAATCAATACCAAATTCTATTTTACGTTTCGAGGTAATCTTGACAATTCCTTAAGAATTACATCAAAAAGTTCTCTAACCATTGGAATTTGATTTACACTAGTATACTTTATATCAACATCTCTGATCACTGCCAAATATCCTTGGCACCTTTTTGTAATCACTTATGGCCTGCAAAAGCAGAGATTAGATTTTTGGGTACCTCACTACGGTTTCCTTGTAACAAGAAATAAGATTTTCTAGGAATATTCAATTTAATCATCTTTGGATGATATTCTAAAATGGCCTGACATGTTGCCAACCAATCCATTTCTAATATCATATCAAAGTCTACAATATCTAGACATTCAGGTAAAATGAATATTATATTCAGAAATGATCATATTTGACATTTGTCTCAATTCTTTAAATTCTTTGAGACACCTATCCTTTTCACTTTCAGGCAGTAATTGACCCATAGATACCTCTTAAGATGTCACAATATTCAATCAACTTTATACTAGGAAATTTAATAACTTGGAATAGAAAGGAAATTAAAACCCTATAGAATCCCTCAGCAGCACCAGAAGTATAAATATATCCGGCTCATATCCATACTAAAGGTCCTACTAAAGAATCCTCCACTCCGATAGCCATAGGGAAACCTAAACCTCTGATACCAACTAGTAACGCCCCCAATTTATGAGCATGTGAAACCAACATTTTTTTCCCGCAATCATATTTTTCTTAACATGCATAACACTATTCTTTATCATAAAAATAGATATATATAGGTTCTCTCATGTATATACATTATACAAACTAAGTTATAAATGTCAAAGTAATAACAGAAGTAGGGATCTTGCTTGTTGCATTCGGAGCACACTTTAGAATACAAACACAGTATAATTCAAAACTGTGAGCCTTGAAAGCAATATAGACTCACCTAGAGAATATCTCATCTAACTAATCACCTATCTGTAGGATCAAACTCTGTATTCTTATCTGAAAAATGTGAAAATATCATGTAGTGAGTTTGACACTCAATGAGCAAATAATACCTCATATGACCTCTTAGGTCAGCATATGGATGTACTTATGTTTTACAATTTATCACTTAAAAAATACAGTTCATAAGTACATCCATATGGGATCCGTATTTCAAATATTTTCAAATAAAAGGATATTCAGATATCCAAACCATATTCAGCACGGTATGATCATTAAACAAATGTTGTTATGCTCAGTTGTATAAACTATAGTAAAATAATAAACTTTTGAGATAAAGTTATAAACTTTTAAAATGACCTGCCTTATTCGGCGATCTGGTCAACCCAATTTTAAATGACCTACCTCATTTGGCGATTGGGTCAACCCACACACACATTTGCTATACGTATAGTGACCGATCGACTACAATTACAATAATGATTAGGGAATGTGAGTCCATCACCCATCTGCCTCCTCACATTACCACTGTCACCTGGTTGGAGTGGCCCTTCCTCGACTCACTGAGGCTAATAGGGCGTCCCCTATTCGGTACCGTCACAAGCCATATAACCCATCGATATTCATCCATACATATAAATACATATATATAAATGCATATTCATCAAATGCAATGTAAAATTATCAAGCAACTCGCCATGAGTTTTACGCTTGCCATTCAATCATAATCAGTAACTTTATAGTTTTACAAATCAATGCCACATGCATAAATATTCACTTATCATTTAATGAGAAATACATGTGAAAATAGATATACCATGAGTTCAGAAATCCATTTTCAAAACTATACTCTTCTCTAACTATATTCCAAATTGTAAGTAATTCAGATAATTTAATGCATTTTAGAAACATTTAAAAGTGTAAATATTTCATAAAAATAATCAAATACATGCTTAAAGATCAAGAAGAGTATAGGGTAAGTCATAGAAAGAATTATCCACTTATAGGTCAGGGCTCCAGGTTGGACAGCCCCAAAATGCACTTTTTCAATCCACATTTGACTAAATAGACTTCAAAAACGTGTCCGGAGGGTCCTAAAATTAAGGAAATGACTCTGAGAACTTGATCACTATTCATGGCCAAAAAATACTATTCACCAAGAACAAAAAGTAGTCAGATAGTTGAAAAATTTCATATCCTAAGGTTTATCTTGCTCCTGAATCCATCCACTGTGTCAAATTTCCAATTTGAGTTCTCTAAGTAAGAGTTTCAGAGTTTATCTTTTTCTAAGATTTTCTACTTCCGATCTACGACGATTCTAGGGATGATTTGAGAAATTTTTCGGTCAAAATTGTAGTATTCTCCGTCCTAAATCTAGCGGTACCCTTAGTTTTGATATCAGAGCCTGTAGACACTCTGAATTTAGAGAAAAAAAATAAAGATTACTATTCACACTATTCATCAGTTATGAAAAACCTTTGCATTTTCTCTTCATCCATCTCCCCCTCCCCCTTTTCTTTATTCTTTATAATAATAATAATAATTATTTTTTAATAATTGAATAATAGAATTTTATTTTTTACATATTCATATAAATACCGTTTTTCATCCTAAAACATATAAAAAATTTCTAAAAATTTACATTCTCATAAACCTTTAGTTAAACTCTTAAATCATGAATTTTCTTGATAAAAGTCTTAATAAAACAAATCATAAAATAAATATCTTTATACATAATAAAAGAAAGAATATTTCTAAAAATACAACAAAAATTTATTAAAGGCCAATATAATTATTTTAAGCAAAACAATAATTACTTTAATTAAAAGAATACTTACTTTTAGCAGAACATAATCATTTTTTAAAAAATAAAAATATATTTGTTTATAGCAAAACATTATTATTTAAAAATAAAAATCACAGGAAGTTACAAAACATCTATATCTTACATTCACAATTTAAACAAGTAGGTAATAATACATGCCATTAGGACAAAACATCTAGATCCTACATTCATAATTTCAACAAGTAGGTAATAATACATAGCATTATGACAAAACATCCTTATCCTACATAAATAATTTTAGCCAAGCAAAGGAGACTCAAGGGTTGAAAATTTTTCACCAAGAAAGGCAAACTTATCATACTTGATTAAGACAAAAGAAAAAAGAAATGAATCCCTAAATCAAAGGGACCTTGTCCCTTGTCTTTAAAACATTTTATCATGATTTTCAAAATACAAATCTCCTTTTGCTATGCATATCTTGACTAAGGGAGAGGAAGACAAGAACATGACTTGTCTTTCCTCAAAAAACAACCAAGTGCATCGTAATTGTAATAAGGTAGAGCCATGATTATGAAAGTTGAACTATTTGATAGTTTATTTAAGCAAAACCCACCCTTATAACATTATAACTTCATCTAAGTGACGGAGAGAAAAAACATAAGCAAGTTAGAGTGAGGAAAAGAGAGAAAGAGAGGAGAAGAGATTAAGGAAGAGGAAGGAAAAGTTAAGAGGACTAAGTACTCAAGGTAAGTTAGCTTAATCTCCACTTGAATCCATCTTTCCTCTTCATCCTTGGGGTTCAAAACTCACCCTCCTTCTCTTATTTAAGTTGCTAGAAAATCTAAGGGAAGGGAGGAATCTTGCTACTTTCTTCAAGAGGAAACAAGAAAAAGAATTCACTAAGTGAGCTTGGAAAACCTTTAGATAGGTTTAACAATATCTCTTTTTGAAGAAAAGCTTTGTAATTTGTAACATTTATATGAGATTTTGATCTTAGAACTTTGATGAAATTTACAATATTTGATACTTTGATTATTAGTCATGGATGTTGGTATATCATGTTACATGTTATCTTGCATATGATGGATGTTTTGAACAGTTGGTGTAGAAAGTTCTACATAGGTATGGCTATGGGTGGCAAAATTTTAGGATTTTTATGCTGCTATTTTGTATATTTGAATGTGATGAAAAATTGATGGAATATGATTAGATGTAAATTAGGAAGAAAATGAAAGAGGAAGTAATAAAATGATGAACTATAACCTTATGAAAAGTTTGGTTAGGAAACTAGATTTCAGGGTAACCATGAAAGGTTCTATTTTTAGAATTCTGGGAAGAATCGGTTAAGAATTAAAAGAAATGGTTAACATAAAAAATGTAGATATATGTCTCATAGATTTTTAGCCACTAGAATTACTCAATTTGAAGTTCGAATGAGGGAGATATAGTCCGATTAGTAAGCAGTGGTCAGAAAAAGGTTAACAAGGGAAGAATATGTTTGGTAAGCTTCTGTGTATGAATTTCTGGGAAAAATATATAGGGAACTAAAATAAATTGTTAGCATGATATATATATATATATATATATATATATGTCCCAAGAATTTTTAGCCACTGTAATCATTCAATTTGGAATACATATTAGGAAGATATGGTCAAATTAGTAAGCAGTGGTCAGAAACTAGCTAATTTGGAGTCCATATGAGGGAGATATGGTTGATTAATGAGTAGAGGTCAGAATCAGTCTAGAATCCAAGTTGGTAAATGTAAGCGTTTTTATTTTTGACCTTTTAGGAATTCTTCTTAAGGAATATAAAAAAATGATAATCATAAAAGTTGTATATAAATGTCTTAACTTTTTATAGGCTTTGGAATCACCTCAATTGGCGTTCATATGAGGGAGATATTGTCAGATTAATAAGTAGATGTCTAAACCTACCTGAAAAGAAATAACATTAAATTTGAGGGAGTAGTAACCCCATGATTACTTAAGATTTCACTAAATTGTTCAACAAAAGGGTTTTAGAGGATTGTTTTATCTTTCAATTGACACCAAGATCACCTCAATCCAATTTAAAATGAGGATCTTATGCTCTATTTAGTGAGAGAGGAAAATAATATTTAAAAAAGAAGAAGAATCTTATAAATTAAAATAATATATGACTAGGGTATGCTAATGCCATTGCCATTGCATGAACTCCTTACCATCTTAAGTGTGTAATTTTGGCATGAAAATATTTTGTAAAGTGACATTTGAAAATGATTATGTTCTTGGCAAGATTGTACTTTACCATTGATTTTTGGTAATGATTATGTTTTTATGATAAATTATGGTATGTGAGTATAATGAACATACTTGTTATTGAAATCATATTTTTGGCTATTAACTTGAAAAGAAAAGAAAAGAAAAGAGATGAGTATAGTCACATGGTGGTTCATGTGGTGCACCAATAGGGGATGCCCTACTCACGGCTATGATTATGTTAGTGAGAAAAGAAAGAGAAAGTGTAACATGTTAGACGAAGCAAGAAAAGCTCGTACTGGAGAGCAGAAAGTCCTCACCTTGACCGGGGTAGCTTGATATGAAAATAAGTTGATAGCCATCATATGATATTCTAAAAATAATTATTCATGCCATACATGTCATTACTATACGATTTTCATTTGCATAGATAAAGTGCATTCATATGACCTAAGATATTTGTTGTAGCTTATACAGATGAACATGACATGATGAGCATTATTGATGATGATTATGATTTATTGTTGAACCTACTATGATTTAGTTCTCACTATATTTTCATATCATTTTTAGAAAACTAGTTATGCTAATTTTTCTATGGCTCTAGCTTTTAGTGTACATTGGATTGAGTTACTCTATGTTGGGCAAATCCCAAAAATTAATAAGATGTTTGTCGTCAAGTTGGCTAAGTTCCTGATGAAGGTGTAACCACCTACACCCATATCTCCGGAATTGGTCAACATGGATGAATAAGATGTAGATATTTATGTGTTTGATTTTTGTACGAATGTTTTCATTAATAATGTGTATGTGTACTCAAAGTTGTATCAATGTTATTGGTAGACCTTAAACCTTGAATTATGCTTGGTTAAATTAATCGAATGTTATTATAAGTTAAGTAATTAAAAGTAAAGAAGTAATGACTTTATAGGACTTTACAAATATATATATATATATATATATATATATATATATATATATATATTTAAAAAAATTGAGTTGTTACATTATGGACTGTATACTTTTCTTTTATGGCATGAGAGCCTTTTTATTGAAAGTAATGCATAACTTACCTAGATAGTTGCCTATAAAGAAATGAAAATTTTAAATGCTTGGAATAGCCTGAAGTACTTGTATGCTTATCCAAGAAAGATAACTAACAATATAAGTGAATAGGTGAATTTATGGGTTAGGTAAACATTGCTAGAAATTTACAAATAAGATATAAAAAAAATACTAAAAAGTTCAAGGGAAATATTCTATGATGTGGACGTATGAGATAAGATGCTAGTCAGTAGGTGTTGCAGACAATGCCTTAAGCACTATAATTAGAGGCAATGGATCAGAAAGAAAGTTATCCAAACTTTCTTAAAACAACCTTGAGCAAGAGGATGAAAAGGAGTCAAGCTAAGGACTTTTAACAAGCGCTTTGTGGGAGGCAACCCACATTTTAATGTTTGAGTTTTCTTTTTCTTAATTTCATTGTTTATGGTTTTGTGTTTATCTCTAATTTTAGTTAATTTCTTAGGTTTAATGTTAATGAGTGTTTCCATGTGATTTTTAGGTTATTTCCCATGTACCCAAGGTTCGAGAAATGAATGATATGCAAAGGAAATTCAAGAGGATAAAAAACAATGGCAACATTCGCAGAGAATAGCAACTCCAGCACCCAACATGGGTAGCCCATGTCATAGAGCATGTAACATCCTTAATTTCATTTCTCTTATTGATAATTTAATTAAGGAAATAAAGTTTATTAGACAATATTTTAGATATCTAAGGAAATATAATCCTTAGAAATTATTCACCTTACGTACATGCATAGAAAATGTTTCTACCATTAAGAAAACAAATAAAGAGGGAAAACCTAATAGGAAAAACATAAATTAGAAATAACATACTAAAGAGATGCAAAATTCTTGGATAAGGAAGATAAATTTTTAGAAACATGTAAAGGTCTTAAAATTTCAAGAACATTGGATTAGGGTAATTTGTCCTAATTCAAGAACTAGAGTTACTAAGTTTAAAACATTTACCCATACATTGGGCTTTTACCTATGGACACATCATGTAGAGTTTTTCCACTTCAAATAAGTTTCTAGCAAGCCCATTGGATAACCTAAGCAAGAAATAAAACATAGACTTGGACTAAGATATAGTAATTGGACCAATAGCCCAAAAATTATGAAATGTGACCAAGCCCTCCAAGAAAGGTAGAATTTTATCCAAAGCAAAGAAAATGGGTAGGAATAAGCCCATAATGGGTAGGAATAAGCCCAAATCCAAGAGGAAAAAAAAGGTGATGATATAATAATGTAATAATAATAAAGATTAGGTTACATGGCATTAAGACAAAAATTTAGCAAGTGGTGTGATTCTACATTCATCATTTTGGCAAGTGGCATAATAATACAAGGCTTTAGGACAAAAACATCTATATCCTACACTCATAATTTTAGCAAGTGGTATGATAATACATGGTATTAGGACAAAACATTCCTATCCCACACAAATAATATAAACCAAATAATGGAGATTCAAGGGCTAGAAATTTGCCACCTAAAAAGGCAAACCTATCATACTTGTTTAAGACAAAAGAAAATGGAAATAAATCCCTAAATCAAAGGGACCTTGTCCCTTATCTTAAGAACATATCATCATAATTTTCAAAATACGAATCTCCTTTTCCTATGCATATCTTGACTAAGGAAGAGGAAGACAAGAACATAAGTTGTTTGTTTTCCAAAAATTCAACAAAGTGTATCCTAATTGTGATAAGGTAGACCCATGGTCATGAAAGGTGAATTATTTGGTGGTCTATATAAGAAAACCCACCCTTACAACATTAGAATTTCGTCCAAGTGAGGGAGAGGAAAAATAGAAGCAAGGTAGAGTGAGGAAAGGAGAGGAAGGAGAAGTCTAGGGGACTAAGTGCTCCAGGTAAGTTTAACAATATTTCTTTTTGGAAGAAAACTTTTGAAACTTATAATATTTATATGAGATTTTGATCTTAGAACTTTTATGATTGGTCATGATGTTGCTATATCATGTAACATATTGATTTTGCATGTGATGTATGTTTGAATACTTAGGTTGGTGTAGTTAGTTTTGCATGGTTATGGCTATGGGTGGCATAATTTTTAGCTTCTGTGTTTTAATTTCTGGGAACAATCTAATAAGTGGTTAACATATGAATTATAGATATGTGTGTCATGGCTTTTTATCCACTGGAATCATTCCATTTGGAGTCCATATGAGTTAGATATGGTCCGATTAATAAGCAAAGGTCAGAAAATGGTTCATCAGGGAAGAATATGCTAGGATAGCTTCTGTTTTTAAAAGTTTGGGAATGATCTGTAGGGAATTCAGAAAAAGGTTAACATAAGAATTCAAGATATATGTGTCACAGATTTGTAGCCACTGGAATCATTCCATTTGGAGTCCATATGAGGTAGATAGGGTCCAATTTGTAGTCAAAGGTCAGAAAATGGTTCATCAGGGAAGAATATGTTAGGACAGCTTCTGTATTTTAATTTCTGGGAATTATCTGTATGGAATTAAAATAAATGGTTAACCTTAGAATTATAGCTATGTGTGTCATAGATTTGAAGCCACTGGAATCATTCCATTTGGAGTCCATATGAGGTAGATATGGTCTGATTTGTAGTCAAAGGTCAGAAAATGGTTCATGAGGAAAGAATATGTTAGGACAGCTTCTATATTTTAATTTTTGGGAATTATCTGTATGGAATTAAAATAAATGGTTAACATAAGAATTCTAGATATGTGTGTCATGGATTGTAAGCCACTGGAATCATTCAATTTGGAGTCCATATGAGGAATATATGAGCTGATTAGTAGTCCAAGGTCAGAAAATGGTTCATCAGGGAAGAATATGTTAGGACAGCTTCTGTATTTTAATTTCTAGGAATTATATGTATGAAATTAAAATAAATGGTTAACAGAAGAATTATAGCTATGTGTGTCATGGATTTTAAGCCACTGGAATCATTCCATTTGGAGTCCATATGAGGAATATATGAGCTAATTAGTAGTGAAAGGTCAGAAACTGGTTCATCAGGGAAGAATATGTTAGGACAGCTTCTGTATTTTAATTTCTGGAAATTATTTGTATGGAATTAAAATAAATGGTTAACATAATACTTATAGCTATGTGTGCCATGGATTTTAAGCCACTGGAATAATTCAATTTGGAGTCCATATGAGGAAGATATGAGCTGATTAGTAGTCAAAGGTCAGAAAATGGTTCATCGGGGAAGATTATGTTAGGACAACTTCTGTATTTTAATTTCTGAGAATTATCTGTATGGAATTAAAATAAATGGTTAACATAAGAATTATAGATATATGTGTCACGGAGTTTTACCTACTGGAATCACTCAAGTTGGAGTCCATATGTGGTAGATATGATCCGATTAGTAGGTAGAGGTCAGAACCTATCTAAGAAGAAATAACCTATTCCTTTAGGGAGTAATATCACCTTGATATCTTAATATTTCGCTACAATGTTCAACATAATAGTTTTAGATAATTGTTTTATCTTGAAATTGACACCAAGATTACCTACATCAGAGTCAAATTGTGGGAGTTATTCTCCTATTAGTAAGAGAAGGTTAGATAGGATGAAAACCTGCATCAAGGAAATAAAGAAATAAAATTAGTATTTAAAAAAGAAGATGAATCTTAATAAATGACTAGTATAGCCATAGCCATTGCCATTGTATGAACTTTTTACCATCTTAAGTGTGAAATTTTGACATGGAAATATTTTATAAAGTGATATTTGAAATAGTTATGTTCATGGCATGATTACCAATGATTTATGGTAATAGTTATATTTTGATGAACATACTTGTTATTGAAAGCATATTTTTGGCTATCATTGTGAAAAGAAAAGAAATGAGCACGGTCACATGGCAATCCGTGTGGTGCACCAGTAGGGGACGCCCTACCAACGGTTATGATCATGTTAATGAGAAAAGAAAGAGAAAGTGGGCCATGTCGGACGGAGCGAGAAAATCCCGTACCGGAGAGTAGAGGATACTCACCCTGACCGGGGTAGCTTGAAATGAGAATAAGTTGATGGCCATCATATGATATTCTGAAAATAGTTAATCCTGTGATACATATCATTACTGTATGATTCTTATGTGCAAAGATGTAATGCATTCATGTGACCAAAGATATTTTCTGTAGTTTATACAGCTGAACATGATGTGATGAGCTATATTGATGATGATTTATTGTTGAACTTGCTGGGATTTAATTCTCACTATATTTCCATATAATGTTCAGAAAATTAGTTATGCAGATTTTCTATAGCTTTGGCTTTTAGTGCACATTAGATCGAGTTACTTTATGTTGGGCATATCTCAGAATCAAATAAGATGTTTGTGGTCAAGTTGGCTCAGATCCCGGTGAAGGTGCAACCACCCGCACCTGTATCTCCGGAATTGGTCAACCAAAATAAACAAGAAGTAAATATCTATGTGTTTGATATGTTGCATGTACGTTTTGATTAATGACGTGTATGTGAACTCAATATTGTATAATAATAAAGAAAAAAAAAGGTTGTTACAGAGCATGCCCGTGCTTCATGCATGGGCAAGAATTTAGGGCAATTTGAGTTTCCCACAGCCGGCATGGGTAGGCTATGTCCCAAGACACGGCCATGCTCGAGGTAACACTGCCCACCTATGTTTGCCTAACACAACCATTCTCTAGAAGTTATGCAATCTAGCAAGGAACACGACCAAGCCGTGCTTTGGGCCCAAGTTTGTATTTTCTCGTGCTTTCTTTTTATTTTTACTCCAATGCTTCATTCTCCTTCTTCCCATTCCTTAGCCATGCCATCACTAGATTTCTCCACACCCCTCCCCCCAATTATGTTCCCATTTTCTCCTAGCCATGCCACTAACCCAAGCTCCCTTCTCCGTTTCCAATTCCTCACTCATGGCATAACTAGAAAACTCTGCAGTTCTCATGCCTCTTCTCTTCCCTCTCCTTCTGCAATTTACTTTATCTTCTGATCCTTTCGTGCCCTAGTTCCCCCTACATTCTCTTCTCCTCCTACTCTATTGCCTGAATCCTTCTCTTTCCTTTCTCCCTTTGCAACTTTAATACCCTATAACCCATTCCTTCCCAACCCATCCCCCCTTCCTAGTATACCCACATTCCTCTCCCTCTTTCTCCACACTTCCAACTCTCTTGTACCCAAGCAACCCCTCCCCTAAGCCCATATCAGCCCTACACTCAGTTCCCTCCCTCATCGTAAATCACCCCTCCACCCTTACATGCCTCCACTCTTACCTGGATCACCGAAAGGGGAATATCTTGAAGAATAAGATTAAATTTGTTTTTTGTGGTACTAACACTAATCTAATATAGTAACTAGACACTTTTGGGAAAGTAATCGGATACTCTCTTGCTTTTTGTACTATAGGTAGTACCTAGGGTTATTGTTGTGTATCTAAAATGTACTAATGTAAATGGACAGATAAAAGTTAATGAAAATCTCTACAGTTTTTGATTATTTGCTTGATGTGAAATGTATGATTATGCTTCTTAGTCATTATCATCTAAATTAATGAACAAATTAACCACCAATAATTTAAAAAGTAAAAAAAAACCTTAGGCCATTACATATTATGGGGTCAAAAAAAATATATTATATTTATATCATATATATTAGGGTTTAGTTTAAAGGAGTTATGAAGTTTTCAAAGTTTTCTTTAGGAACCTAGAACAACCAAGTGAGAGAAGTTATTATTTAGCTCAAGAGATAGATCCAGGGAGTGGAAATTTCATAGAATTCCATTCTTCACCTCTTTCTCTTATAGTTTGTTTTTTATGTGTAATATCTTCAATTTTGGTATGTTTATAGGTTTTTTTATAGAGTAATTCCTTAGTCTATCCGATTAATAGATTTTAGTGTGTAGCTTATTTGGGAAATCTAGTTTTATGTTGATTTTAATATTATTTAAAATATTAATTCAATTTTATGCTTAATGTTTACAATTGAATTATCATAACTTGGATAAGAACAATTATCCTTTTTGATAAATAACTTGAATTGTCCTGATCTAAATTTAATAGTGCATGATTAGTTAGAGTAACTATGTAGTGAACCAACTGATTTATGTGCAAAATAGCAATATCTACACACCACACATAGCAATTAAAGCTTGTCCCTATTATTTGAGTTATATATTTTTAATTAGCCTTAGCAATATAGTTGATTATTTAAGACTAAACTATGTTTGTCAATTTTGGATAAGGGCTTTTAAAAAAATTAGTGCTCTATTTAATAATTCAAGGTATTATATCAAGAGTAGAATTAAAGAGTAAAACAAGATAAAAAATATTAAGTGAAATTGATTGGCCTAGGTATTCTCTTTTTGATTATCTCTATTGGTTTCAATGCTTATATTTTATTTGATGTTTTTATTCTACTTTCTTTAGTACCCATCTTAATTGATTAATCTATATAAAAATAATGGATTAATTGTGGCAATTAGTTATCATAGTTGAGTGTCCCTATGGGTTCAATCCTTTACATAAAGCACTATATAGCAATCATGATATGTGCACTTGCAAAATTCTATAAATTGGAAAACAACTTTTTGGCGTCATTGCTGGGGACATAATAAACTTTAAATTAATATCATGTGTTAACTCTGGTATTCTAGATCATATTTCTTTTTAATTTTTTCTTTTCTCTTTCATTTTCTAGGTACCTTTCGAAATAGAATAATGGCTAAAAAAGGTACTGATGAGGCTATAAGGGATTACGATGTTCCCTTAGTGGGTGGATTAAAAATTTAGGCTAACTATTTTAAAATAAAACATTTACAATCTATATGATATAGAATGATGGGAACCTAACGATGACCCTAATACTTATCTAGTAAATTTCATTGAAATATGTGATCTCTTTAAGCACAAAGATGTCATTGAAGATGCTACAAAGTTAAGAATGTTTCCTTTCCCATTAAGAGATAAGGATAAAGAGAGGCTAAACTCTTTTCCAACTAAATCCATAACCACTTAGGAAAACTTAGCCCAAAAAGTTTTGAGTAAATTTTTTTCGACCTTCCAAAACTACTAAAATGAAGAATGATGTAACTCTTTTGGACAAAAGGAATCTAAGTCCTTATATAAGGCTTAAAAGAGATAAAAAAAATCTCTTGAGAAAGTGCTTAGACCAATGTATGCCTTATTAGTTACAAGTTGAAATTTTTTATGAAGAACTTATAGGTTCTTTGAGAACCATTATTAATGCAGTTGTAGGGAGAACAATATTGAGCAAGAGATGTGAGGAAGCTTATGACGTTTAATCATTATGATTGGATTATAGAAAATACCATAATGAGCAAGGAATTAAAACACATAAAGATGATGCAACAATTGTGCTAGCTGCTCAAATGGAGGTGATGAATAGTATGATAAAGAAGATAGTGACACTAAACATGCAAATTAACACACCTAACTTCCCAAAAGGAGAACAAGCCTAACCTAGAGAGAAAATGATGAAATACACAAGTGTTGTAGAGATAAAGGTCCAAGATTAGGAAGTAATAGTAATGGTGAAAGAGACGAAAATGGATATACTTCAAAATTTAAATAAAATATATGCACTTAGTTTATCTGAAGCACGATATTGGTACAAGAGGGTATAAAAGTGCACGATAGTCACCATTCAAAGTGGTAAAGAGCTCAAAGAAGCGAGTTAGAAAACCAAAGCTTTAAACAAATCACTTAAAGATAAAGTAGTGGTTGACAAACTTAGAGAAATATTCCCAAAAAAAAAAAAGCCAAAGTCAATTGATCACAGCTACATTTCCCTCAAAAGCTACTATAACATGAAGATAAGAACATACCCTTGAACTGAGGATGATCCTTTCTACCTATTAGGAAAGCTTTCATTGATGAGCAAAATGGAGAATTGACTTTGAGAGCTCAAGGCCAGCAGGTAGCATTCAAAGTTCTTAAACCTATAGAGTTACCTAATAAATATAATGAATGTCTTGCAAATAATATGATGGATAATATAATTCAAAATCAATCTATAGGTAGACAACCACCAGATCCACACTCAACAATGCCTTCTAACATTGAAGCCAAATAGGAAACTGAGGTTGTTTATAATTTGAAGTCGCTAAATTGATCATTTGTGGCCAAGTTATAACTCAAAAGGAGCCTAAGCTATTGAAAGAACAAAAACATTCATTGAGATGGTCTAAAACTAGTATAAGAAAAGGCATTACGATGCTATAGACAAGAAAGAATGAAATTAAACATACACACAAAGATGACAATAAGCATTAACAATGCATCTATGCTATTATAAAGGATGTGAATTAATTAAATCAAGCTTGACTATAAGATAGTCCAGCTGGGACATTAACTAAGGTGCTTTTAACCCAAAATTTTATTTTAGTTTTTACTCAATTTCAATTTTTATCTACAACTTTTGTCAGTTAATTTTGTAAATATTTTTTAGAGTATTAATTTTATATATCTTTAATTGTAGGGCTAAAACTATACCAAGAAGAAAACACCAGAAGCAAGTCAAAATATGAGTAAAAAAATTATAAAAAATAAAATAAAATAGGAAGAAGAATTACAATGCTATAGTTCAAGCAAAACACAGCATCACAATGCTATGTGAAACACTTGTAGCCCTTTTATTTTTCTCTAGTATGCCCTAAGCTCCAAATTGTTCCTTAAACTCTCTATAATATCCTATAATTTTTAAAATAGCATATTATACTTTAATAACTATGGTTTGTGTGGAACATTTATGTTTTGGTTTAAAAAGTAAATATTTTTTATTGATTATTGTAATATCGCTAATTTTGTTTCTTTTATTAATAAAAGTACATAAATATTTAATTAAGTAAATAAAACTTATAAAACAATTTTTTGATATCTAAGAAAAAATATAAGCCTTAGAAATTTTTCACCTTATGTGTATACATAGAAAATTTTTCTGATATTAAGAGAATAGGTAAAGAGAGAAAACCTAAAAGAAAAAAAATTAGAAATAACATTCAAAAGAGAGGGGAAATTCTTGGGTAAGGAAAATAAATTTTTGCAAGTAAGTAAAAGTCTTAAAATTTCAAGAAGATTGAATTAGGGTAATTTTTCCTAATTCAAGAGCTAGAGTTCCTAAGTTTAACATCTCCACCGATGCATTGGGTCTTCACCTATGGACACTTTAGAGCTTGTTGTTTCACTTCACATGAGTTTCTAGCAAGCCAATCGCATAACCCAAGCAAGAGATATATTATAGACTTGGACTAGGATATAGAAGTTGGACCGATAGCCCAAAAATCATGAAAATGTGACCAAGCCCTCCATGAGATGTAGAATTTCAACCAAAGCAAAGGAAATGGGCAAGAATGAGCCAAAATCCAAGAAGAAAAAATAAGAACTATGTGATGAAATAGTAGTGTAATAATAATCAAGATTAGGTCACATGGCATTAGGACAAAACATCTATATCTTACACTAATAATTTCATCAAGCCATATGATGATATAGTAGGTAATAATACATGGCATTAGGACAAAACATCTATATCTTACACTAATAATTTTATCAAGCCATGTGATGAAATAGTAGGTAATAATACATGGTATTAGGACAAAACATCTATATCTTATACTAAAAATTTCAACAAGCCATGTAATGATATAGCAGGTAATAATACATGGCATTAGGATAAAATATCCCTATCCTACACAAATAATTTTAGTCAAGCAAATGAGACTTAATGGCTAAAAATTTGCCACTTAGAAAGGCAAACTTATCATACTTGAGTGAGACAAAAGAAAAAAAAAGAATCCCTAAATCAAAGGGACCTTGTCCCTTGTCTTAAGAATATTTTATCATGAATTTCAAATACAAATCTCCTTTTGTTGTGCATATCTTGACTAAAGGAGGGGAAGACAAGAACATGAGTTGTCTTCCCCTAAAAAGCAACCAAGTGCATCCTAATTGTGATAAGGTAGACCTATGATTATGAGAGGAGGACCACTTAATAATTTATTTAAGCAAAAATCACCCTTATAACATTATAATTTCGTCCAAGTGATGGAGAGAAAAAATAGAAGCAACATAGAGTGAAGAAATGAGTGAAAGAGAGGAGAAGAGAAGAAGGAAGAAGAAGGAGAAATCTAGAGAACTAAGTACTCAAAATAAGTTAGCTTAATCTCTACTTGAATCCATCTTCATCCTTGGGGTTAAAAACTCACTTTCCCTCTCTTATTCAAGCTGTTGGAAAAGTTAAGGGAAGGGAGGAATCTTACCACTTTCTTCAATAGAAAACAAGAAAAATAATTCACTAAGTGAGCTATGGAGATCTTTAGATAGGTTTATCAAAATCTCTTTTTGAAGAAATTTTTTGAAATTTATAACATTTATATAGGATTTTGTTCCTAGAACTTTGATGAAATTTACAATATTTGATACTTTGATGATTGGCCATATATGTTGTTATATCATGTTACATGTTGATCTTGTATGTGATGTATGTTTAAATACTTAGGTTGGTGTGGAAGATTCTGCATAGGTATGGCTATGGGTGTAATAACTCTTTTTTTTACATATATACATATATGTATATCTCTAAAATTCTATGAAATCATTACCTTCAAACTTCTAAGTATTTAACTTATAATAACATTCAATTAAATTAACCGAACATAATTAAGGTTTCTGAAATACCATTAATACTTATACAATTTTAGGTTCACATACACATTATTAATCAAAATATATGTACAAAAATTAAACACATATAAGTCTACATTTTATTCATCCATATTGACCAGTTCTGAAGATACGGGTGCAGGTGGTTGCACTTTCATCGGGATCTTAGCCAACTCAACCCAGCGTACGCTAAAAACTGGTCATAAAAAATATTTGCATAACTTAGTTTATTGAACATGATATGGAAATATAGTGAGAAATAAATCCCAGTAGGTTCAACTCAATAATGCTTGTCACGTCATGTTCATCTGTATAAGCTGCAACAATTATCTTTAGGTCACATGAATACACTTTATCTATGCACATGAAAATTGTACAATTATGATATGTATGGCATGAATAACTATTTTCAGAATATCATATGATGGCTATCAAATTGTTTTCATACCAAGCTACCCCGATTAGGGTGAGTACGTTCTGCTCTCCTGTACATGCTTTTCTTACTCCATTTGACATGGCACACTTTTTTTCCCATTAACATAATCATAGCTGTTGGTAGGGCGTCTCCTACTGGTGCACTACACAGACCGCCATGTGACCATGCTCTTTTCTTTTCTTTTCACATTAATAGCCAAGAACATGATTTCAATAACAAGTATGTTCATTATACTCACATGACATAATTGTTCATCAAAATATAATTATTACAAAAAATCATTGGTAATCATTCCATAAATATAATCGCTTCAAATATCACTTAATAAATTATTTCTATATAAAAATTACAAATTTAAGATGGTAAGGAGTTCATGCAATGGCAATGGCTATGGCATACACTAGTCATTTATTATTTTTATGTATAAGATTCTTCTTCTTTTTTAAATATTATTATCCTCTCTTCACTAAATAGAGCATAACATCCTTATTTTAACTCTGATTGAGGTGATTTTGGTGTCAACTGAAAGATCTGATAATCCTCTAAAACCGTTATGTTGAACATTTTAATGAAATATTAAGTAATCATGGTATTACTACTCCCTCAAATTCAATGTTATTTATTCTCGGGTAGGTTCAGACCTTTACTTACTAATCGGACCATATCTCCCTCATACATACTACAATTGAGGTAATTTCAAAGCCTATAAAACTCTAAAACATTTATATACAACTTTCATATTTATCATAACTTCAGGTTCCTTACTAATTACTCCCAGAAAATCGAAAAAAAAAAAGATTACATTTACCACCTTGGATTCTAGACTGATTCTGACATTTACTTATTAATCAGTCTTATCTCTCTCATAAGGACTCCAAATTAAGTGATTTCTATAGATCCTTAATACATATATATATATATATATATATATGATGTTCACAATGTCCTTTAATTTCCTACATATTTTGCCCAAAAATTCAAACACAGAACCATACTTAACAGATTCTTCCCTACTTAGTTAGTTTCTGACATTCGCTTACTAATCTGACCATATCTCCCTGATATTGATTCCAATTTGAATGATTCCAGTGGATAAAAGTTTGTGAGACATATATCTACATTTATCCTGTTAAGCATTTCTTTTAATTCTTTACATATTTATCCCATAAATTCAAACACAGAAAAATACCTGATAGATTCTTCTCTGGTTAACCATTTTCTGACCAATGCTTACATATCGAGCAATATCTTCCTCATCTGGACTCCAAATTAAGTGATTCCACTTGGTAAAAATCTGTGAGACATAGATCTACATTTTTCTTGTTAACCATTGCTTTTAATTCCTAACCGATTCTTCCCAGAATATCAAAAAAATAAGCTTCCCTAGTTACCACGAAATCTAGTTTCCTAACCAATCCTTTCCTAAGGTTTTAGTTCATCATTATATTACATCCTCTTCCATTTTCTTTACATCTAATCATATTCCATCAAATTTTCACCACATTCACATATACAAAATAGTAGCATAAAAGTTATAAAATTTTACCACCCATAGTCATACATATGCAGAACTTTCCACACCAACTGTAATGTCCAAAACATCCATCATATGTAAAATAACATGTAACATGATATAGCAACATCCATGACCAATCATCAAAATAACAAATATTGTAAATTTCATCAAAGTTCTAAGATCAAAATCCCATATAAATGTTACAAATTTCTATGCATACACATAGTGAATTCTTTTTCTTGATTCCTCTTGAAGGAAGTAGCAAGATTCCTCCCTTCCCTTAGCTTTTATAGTAGCTTAAATAAGATAAGGAGGGTGAGTTTTTGAACCCCAAGGATGAAGAGAAAAGATGGATTCAAGTGGATATTAACTTACCTTGAGTACTTAGTCCTTTAGAGTTATCCTTCTTCCTTCCTTCCTTTCTTCTACTCTATTTCTCTCCTTTCCTCACTCTACCTTGCTTCTCTTTTTCCTCTCCCTCACTTGGACGAAATTATAATGTTATAAGGGTGGGTTTTGCTTAAACAAACTATCAAGTGGTTCTCCTTTCATGATCATGGGTCTACCTTATCACAATTAGGATGCACTTGGTTGTTTTTTAGGAAAAAACAACTTATGTTGTTGTCTTCCTCTTCTTTAGTCAAGATATGCATAGCCAAAGGAGATTTATATTTTGAAAATTATAATAATATGTTCTTAAGACAAGGGACAAGGTCCCTTTGATTTAGGGATTCATTTCCTTTTTCTTTTGTCTTAATCAAGTATGATAGGTTTTCCTTTCTAAGTGGCAAATTTTCAGCCCTTGGATCTCCCTTGCTTGGCTAAAATTATTTGTGTAGGATAAGGATGTTTTTTCATAATGCTATGTACTATTATCTACTTGTTGAAATTATGAATGTAGGATATAGATATTTTGTCCTAATGCCATGTGACCTAATCTTGATTATTATTACACTATTATTTTCTCACATGATTCTTATTTTTTTCTCTCTTGGATTTGGGCACATTCTTACCCATTTCCTTTGCTTTGGCTAAAATTCTACCTTTCATGGAGGGCTTGGTCACATTTTCATAATTTTTGGGCTATCGGTCCAACTTCTTTATCCTAATCCAAGTCTAAGTTTTATTTTTTGCTTAGGCTATCCAATGGACTTACTAGAAACTTATGTGAAGTGGAAAAACTCTATATGAAGTGTCCATAGGTGAAAGCCCAATTTATGGGTGGAGATGTTAAACTTAGAAATTTCTAACTCTTGAATTAGGAAAATTTACCCTAATCCAATTTTCTTAAAATTTTAAGACATTTACTTACTTCACAAAAATTTATCTTCCTTACCAAAGAATTTCGCCTCTCTTTAGTATGTTATTTCTAATTTTTCCTATTAGGTTTTATCTCTTTACTTATTCCCTTAATGTTAGAAACATTTTCTATGCATACACATAAGGTGAAGAATTTATAAGGATTATATTTCCTTAGATATCTAAAAATTGTCTAATAAATTTTATTTCCTTAATTAAATATTTATGTATCTTTATTAATAAAAGAAACGAAATTAGGGATGTTACATTAAATATTTATCTCCCTTTATTAATAAATGAAACGAAATTAGGAATGTTACAATGGTTGGCAAAATTTTAGGATTTTGTGTTGCTGTTATGTATATTTAAATGTGGTGAAAAATTGATGGGATATGATTAGATTGATAAAATGAATATGACCTTAAACACCTAGAAGAAGACCATGAGAAATTTCTATACAGAACACCCTTAATAATATATAATTTGATTTTCTATTTTCTTGAGAAGAGGATGATGAAATAGGTTAAATTAAGTGTAAGGAATCTAATTATGGTTAGATGCAAATTAGGAAGAAAATGGAAAATGTGGTAATAAATTTATGAACTAGAACCTTTGGAAGGTTTTCGTTTGAAAACTAAATTTCAGAGTAACCAGGGAAGCTTCTATTTTTAAAAATTCTGGGAAGAATACGTTGGGAATTAAAAGAAATGGATAACATAGAAAATGTATATATATGTTTCACGGATTATTCGACACTAAAATCAATCAATTTAGAATCCATATGAGGGAGATGTGGTTAGATTAGTAAGTAGTGGTCAAAAACTAGCTAACCAGGGAAGAATCTATTAAGTATGTTTCTATGCTTGAATTTTTTAAGAATGTAGGGAATTAAAGGACATTGTTAACATAATAAATATAGATATATGTCTGATGGATCTATAGGATTTGAAAGCAGTTAATTTGGAGTCTATATGAGGGAGATATGGCTGATTAATGGGCAGAGGTCAAAATCAGTCTAGAATCCAAGGTGGTAAATATAAACGTGTTTATTTTCGAATTTTTGAGACTCATTAGTAAGGAATATGAAGAAATAAAAAACATGAAAGTTGTATAAAAGTATCTTAGCTTTTTATAGGCTTTGGAATCACCTCAATTGGAGTTTGTATGAGGGAGATATGGTTGAATAAGTGAGGAAAAGCCACAAAACATAGTCAGATTGTGTTCTAGGTTGCTTCAGCATGTGTAGGCCGTGTTTATGGCTTTTTTTAGTACATTTGAACTATTTTTAAAGCATGGCCATGTCTTGAAACATGGTCAGACCATGTTCGGAGCTAGTAAAGCTTATTTTCAAGATTTTTCTACTCTAAATGAATCTCATTAACTATAGGGTAATAATATAAACCAAATTGGAGAAGAATGCCTTATAAAATTTGTGAGAACATGTGTTGAAAATGATATAAGTAGGATAAAAGTAACTAGAGGCCAAGCATAAAGAAAATGAAAAGATAGAAATAATATTTAAGAAAGAAGAAGAATCTTATAAATGAAAATAATAAATGACTAGTGTATGGTCTAGTCATTGCCATTGCATGAACTCCTTACCGTCTTAAGTGTAAAATTTTGACATGGAAATATTTTATAAAGTGATATTCGAAAATGGTTATGATAATGGCATGATTGCATTTTACCAATAATTTTTGGTAACGATTATGCTTGGATGATAAATTATGGCATGTGAGTATAATGAACATATTTATTATTGAGATCATATTTTTGGCTATTAATGTGAAAAGAAAGTAGACGAGCACGATCACATGGCACTTCGTGTGATACACCAGTAGGGGATGCCCTACTCACAGCTATGACTATGATAATGAGAAAAGAAAGAAAAAGTGTGCCATGTCGGACAGAGTAAGAAATGCTCATATCGGAGAGTAGAAAGTACTCACCCTAACTGGGATAGCTTAATTTGAAAATAAGTTATAGCCATCATATGATATTTTGAAAATAGTTATTCATATCATACATGTCATTACTATACGATTTTCATGTGCATAGATAAAGTGCATTCATGTGACCTAAGGTATTTGTTGTAGCTTATACTGATGAACATGACATGATGAGCTATATTGATGATAATTATGATTTATTATTGAAGCTACTAGGATTTAATTCTCACTATTTTCTATATCATGTTGAGAAGACTAAATTTGTAGATATTCTCTATGAACATCTTTTAGCGTACTTTTGGTCTAGTTGGCTAAGATCCCGGTGAAGGTACAGATGTTTTTAATTAATGATGTGTATGTGAACCCAGAATTTTATCAGTGTTAATGGTATACCGTAAACCTTTATTATGCTTGGTTAATTTAATTGAATGTTATTATGAGTTAAATACTTAGAAGTAAAGAGGTAATGACTTCATGGCATTTTACAACTATATATATATATATATATATATATATATATATATATATATATATATATATATATATATATATGTATGTATCTATGTAAAAAAATTGGAGTTTTTACAATTATGCTTTTTTTTATTATGCAAATATGTTGTTTTTATACTATGTGTAATAATCTTATGATTTTAAAGTGTAAATAATATTTTTATGTAGAACCAAAAGTATATTTTGAACCCTATAAGTTTATTATATGGAAGTTTCTAAATAAATCTTTAATCATTAAATTTTTGGTGATTAAAATTTCTAAAAAAAAATTCAACTCTTCTAAATCTAGTTATTTGGACTTCCCAAATTGATCGTGATTCATGAAAGTTCCTATAATACCTTTCCAAAAAAATTTGTTTATGGAGAATTACCAAACTAGCCCTTGATTGTGAAATTACCAATTTGCCTCTTAATCTTTTTCTTGGTCACAGATAGCTTAGTGGAAAAAATTTCTATCTGAAACCTCTCTTCCTCCTTCATCTGCATAGGCTTGCTTCTCATATCTTAGTGAACTTCCTTTTTCTTAAGATTTCAAGTAACCAAGTCCTTCCTTGTGAAGCTAAGAATTCCAACATAATGAAGTATAGGTTGTATGGCATTTTCTAGCTGAAGTTTTGAAGATTTTGGGCATTGAACAACATAAGTGTGAAATCTGAAATACATGATTTTTGCTATTTTTTTTCAGCTTTTGGTCATGGATTCTTGTTTATAACTTAGTATAACCCATCCATCCAAGTTTTTATGATCCAATAACACTATTTTCGAACCTAAATCATGAAAAAAAATTGTTCAACAGTAATGTGAATAATGTTTTATGTATGATTAAACAATACCTATAATTTCCCCCGATTTTATTAAATAGAAAATAATTTTAATAGTGAAAGGAAGGAACAAGAATAGAATAAAATAGTGAAGGAAACTCTAGAAAATGATAAAGTGACAAAATGGTAAAAAGGAAAACTAGAAGGGGGAAATTGTAATTTCCTAATTCTTTGGAGTTAAAACCGAACATCAAGAAATGAGCTAGAGATACGCTTTGGGTGTGACCATAAAACCCATAGGCATCTTCTTAAGAGAGGAATTAAAGCATTTAGGGAATTTAAGGAATCCAAACATGGCCTTAAGTAATGGATAGTTAAGATGTAATAGGGTGGCAAACTTGTAATTTTGATTATGTTGAAGGATATAGTTGGAAGGGGGAAGATGGGCTTCTAGAAGAAATATCTTTTTTTTTAAATTTTCTTGGTGACTTCTTGAGGAACTCGGCCAAGGGGGAGAGCTAAGAGGTGCAACGGCCAAGGAAGAAGAGAAAGAGGGGTGGAAAGAAGATGGAGATTGGAGAAATAAGAGAGAGAAAGCAAGTAAAAGAGATCTAAGGTAATTATTCTATGGATTATCCCTTTTAATCTTCTTTTCTATTCATGCCAAACTCCTCAAATCTTGGTTTTGATGGTGAAACATGCAGAAATTTGGGGAAAGAGGAAAAACTAGAAGTTGATCAAGGAAAAAAGATTTAAGGGATCTTTGATACAAAATAGGAAAGTAGACATCTTGATAGGTTTAACAATAATCTTTCATTGGAATTTTATGTCTTTTAGAAGATCCAAAAGTTTTTCAAATCTCATACTTTGATGATACATGATGCATATTTATTATTAGCCATGTAGATTACAGGTTTAGACGCATATGTAATACATGTTTTGTGTTGAAATTTAGCTTTGAAATGGGTGAAAATCAATGCTTAGAATGGATGGTTTTCAAAGTTATAATTTGTGTTAAATTTGGAAATATTTTAACACAAAAGTTGTAGTCTTATGTCTTAGCTTTCTAAGCCCTCTAGAATTACTTCAATAGGATTTAATATGAAAGAGTTATGCCTTAGTGAGTGAAGTGGCGTTAGATCCAACGTGTAAAATCATAATGCTGATTTTAAGATACTCTTACTCCTATTTTTATTCCTAATTTGTCAAAAAAAGTTATAGTTTATTATCTTAACTTTCTTTAACCTCTAGAATTAGTTCAATCGGAGTTGAAATGAAAGAGTTATGGCCTAATTAGTGAGAAAAGGTTAGGCTGGTTGAAAACCTAAAGCACGAAACAACTTTAAGCATGGACGTGTTCCTAAACATGGGTAGACTGTGTTCGAAGCAAGTAAGGGTTTTGTGGAGCACAAAGCATGGCCATGTTGGGTACTAGTTTAGCCTAGTTTTAACTGCTTTCTTCCCTAAATGAACCTCATTAACTAGATGGTAATTAAAGTAACCAAATTGAAGAAAATTATCATGTAATCTTTGTTATACAATACTATTTTCACCATTTCTTATAATGACAAGTATGACATATATTTTGTATTAATACATATTTATTAAATGATAAGGTTGATGATGTGATGTATATGTTATTGCGTCCATGCATGATGATTATATGATATGATGTATACACTGTTACATAATGATAGGTGTATTAATACATATTAGTTAAATGATGCGATGATGATGGCAAGCATGATGTTGGTGATGAATTACCTGATGCATATCTATTGTGTTGATAACAAATAGAATGATGTTACGTATATAGCTAAATATGAGACAGAATCAAACAAAATCATTGGAATAACCCTTACAATAGTAAGGTGACCTGATGTGGTTGTACGAGGCAAAGACGGGTAACAATGGTGTGGTTGTACGAGGCAAAGACAAGTAACAATGGTATAAGAGTAGTGAGCAGGAGAGTGGCTCACATTATCTTGTTACTAAGACAAAGAAAAGTAGCAATAGTTTGTGAGTAGTGGGTGAAAGAATGGCTTACATTACCCAGTTACTGAAACAAAGATGGATAGCAGTGGTATATGAGTATCAAGCGGTAGAATGGCTCACATTACCCTGTTGCTAAACATTAATAAATTTGTAGCTACAAACGATTAGTCACTATGCATAAAAACACTATGTATTGAATTTGTAATTGTTGAACATATGAACATATTATGTTAATCATACGTTTGCAAACATTATGACCTTATCACAAAAAGATTGATGTTTTCTATAGCATATACAACTGAATATAACAATATGATGATTAATTATTCTATTATGCATTAATGTTAAACCTATTGGTACTTCTGTTCTCCTTTTTTGATTTGGTGTTATATCTAAATAAAGATAACTAAGATGTCGGCAGGTTTCTATCTTTGGTCTTGGAGTTTTGATAATGGACCTACCCTATTTAGGTATGTTCACCATTTTGCAAGACAACCTAGTGGTGAATGTCGTGGAGATCTCGATGCTAAGACCACATCTTCCACCATTTATACCTCAGGGGTGATATGTTGTATAGGGTCTCATGTTAGGTGAATGTAACTATGTGATTCATGTATGAACCTTAATAACTGATGTGGTCTTTTTGGTATGATGGTAATGAAATGTATTCTATTTTATACATGTGTATTATTTGACGCTTGGATTGTGATAATTGTTCCCATATTAAACCTAAGAGATTGAAAAAAAAAGAACCAGCACTTACAATACCTATGTGAAGAATTTTTGAATTTCAATTATTTGAAGCTGTAGAGCACAAAATAAAGATTTAAGTAAACCAGTTGGTTTTAAGAAAAGGCTAAAAAAAGCTAGTCCAATTAGAGCTCAAAGTTGGTGAGTAAATAATATAAAGTATAACATGAGTTTGTATTTATCGATTCTAATGCTATAAGTGTTATCATGGTACTTTTGGAAGCTAGAGTGTCTATATCTATGGAAGATATAGTTTTATTTTTGGGTGGTCTTTGATTGGATTTAGGTACTTTATAGCAAATCATTACGAAAGGTTTTGAGGCATATTATGTAAGTAAGGAAATTAATACAGGTGAATGTTTTAGAGTTTTTGCAAAATTGGATTAGGTAAGTTAGGTATTAGTATTAAGAATGGTTAAAGACATACAAGATCAAGGATGAGTTGCTAGATTTTGAAATGGTGCTATACAGTGAACATCTTTGATTTCTTATAGTAGACAAGGGCAAGCATTCTTGTGAATGATTCTTAGATGAGTATAAGATGATATATTTTGGAATGAAGTCTTTTATGGTTAATCAAACTAAGAATGTGTAAACTAAGTATTATGGTAAAGAATTGCTAGAAAGGTATATACTTATAGCATATGAGTTGAATTAAAATGGAATCTTTTATGGCTAATTGTTAAGATGTTTCATGGAGTGTGATATTGAAAAGAATAAGATTAGTATAGGTAGGATTTACTTGAATATCCTGAGGATGGAAGAAATTACTTTAGAGTAGAATTTTGATGATAATATAAGTAATTAAGGATAAGTATAAGTGCCATCTTGGCTGAATAAGTTAGGATTCTTTTTATGAAATGGAGACTTCAATTATAAATGTTCTTAAGGTGAAATCCTTAGGATTATTACAAAATTAGGAATATGTAGGTTAAGTTTTATTTGTGGAGAGTTAGAGGGCCATAGTTATGTAGTGTATGGAATAACTTTAGGACAATACTAAGTGATAACATAATTAATCAAGGATAAGCAAGAGTGGCATCTTGGTTAAATGAATTAAGACTTTTTATATAGATATTATAATATGTCAAAGGAGCTCGAGTTTTGAAGAAACATAATTTAATTTTATTAATGTTGACTTAGTTAAATTATGAATCGCTTTGAGAAGAGATGTAAGTTAAGATTTAGAAATTTATAGATCTATATAAGTCATAAAGTGTTAACCATTTAAAGACTTCTGTGAATATATTTATTTTAGGTAGAAATAAAAAAATATGATTACATTAAGTCTACTTTATACAATAAGATATGAGTTGCTCTAAAGGCTTTGGTATATAATCCTATGTGTAAGTATTTAATGAAAACAATGTGTTCCTTTAAAGTTTGTTTAAATGAAATCTTGAATGATACTGAGCAATCAGAAGGGGATGTGAAACTAAATGGAATTTATGATTTTACTACCCAATGTGGCAGTTATATCGATCTGATATAAAATCAGTGATATGGCATTGTTCATATTTGTATTCTTATTTGGAAAGAAAGAGTATATTATATAGAATTGTCTTCCTTAATGTTTGCATTATAAGTAAATGAATAGATAAATAATTAATTAATTAAACTTCAAAATATTTGGAAAGGATTCTTGTCAAAAAAACCATCAACTAGCAGTGACAAATGCTAGCCTTGTTGCACCATGTAACCCTAGCTAGTTGAGGGGTTGCTAGCCTGTGTGAAGAGCAACAACACATGATGATATGAGAATGGAATAATTAGAGAGTTAAATAACCACAAGCGTACAGTGTAGTTGTATCTAGTGAATGGAATGGTGTTGTGTGTGTTTTATAAATAACCACAAGCGTATAGCGTAGTTGTAGCTAATTTAGCGAGTACGGGTCGTATCTCACAGAGAACAATAGTCAATTACTAGAATTTCACTAAACAAGCTATCTAAATCAATGCAATTTGATGAGAGAGTGTGTCAGAATTAAGTAAATAAGTAATTCAATTAATAAAAGCCTAGGGTTAGGGTTTACCACACTAATGATATTCAACAATCAATATATATACTTCTAATTGCAATTATCTAGGTAATTGTGATGGTTTAGCCTTAATTAACTAATAACCTCTTTCAAGCATTACTAATCGTACCTAGGTTAATCCAATTGTCTACTTTTGTGGTTATTAGTTCAACCTAGGTCCATTAAGTTCTATGCCAACCATGGAATGCAATTAATCAATTTTCTCATGCCCACTAATTGATTCAATTCCTAGAGAACCTTAAACTACTTTCATGATTAAGATATCCCTAATTAACTATTAGGTTCTGGTATTAACTTTTACCTTTTAGTTCATCGGTTAATAACCTAAGAAGTGATAGATTGGTGATCAGGAATTCTATCAACTCTTAAACATGAACATAATAGTTAATCCTAATTAACCATGGATAATAAAATTAGGGTTCCAACAATTTAATTTAATAATTCAGTATCATCATACCATAAGTGGGTTTATCAAAACCCTAAATCAATATCTACTCACACATAATTGAAAGTAAACTCACAATCATATTCATTAAAGAAATCCTAAGTGTTCAATACAATGTAAAAGAGAGGTGTAGAAGTAGAAGTAGAAGTAAAGATGGAAAGACAAAACCTGGATGCTATAGATGAAATAGGAATACAAACTTCAATCAATGTAAATTCTACTCTAAATGCATAAAGTAATCACTAATCCTACTTCAAAACTAATATACTGGTGTTTCCTAAGCTCAAAACTGAGTAAAAGTAGGTATGTCTCGGTCTCCCTTGTCTTGGCTACACTTCCCCATGTATTTATATCCCTTTTGGCTGCTAAAAACCCTAAAAACAAGGAGTGTACTGACACGAAGCATGGCCGTGCTTGATGCTAGAAATCTGGGAGAAAATACATTCTTTGCACAAAGCACGACCTGGTCGTGCGTCATGCAACACCAAGCATGACCTAGCCGAGTTTGAGGCTGCCAGACTCTTTTGTTGCCAATTTCTTCAAGGTTGCCTCCTTTCTTCCTCCTCTTCATGTTTCATGTCCATATGGCTCCTCACATGATTGTTTTCCCTTGCTTCTTGGCCTCTTTTGCTCACCTGCAAAGATAAAACAAACCAAAGCAGTATCCAAAGCAAAGCATAACCAAAAGCAAAGAAATAATCACAAGTTTACTATTAATTAGGGGATAAAATATAACCATTAAACACTCAATTTTCCCCTTTATCAAATGGTTAAGGAGATGAGGAGAGCTCTCCCCAACCTTATATAGAGATTTAAGATGTGTAAGGAGTTAAGAAAATATCATCCTATTGTGATTATGAGAATGGAAAGGTTAAGAAGTTAAGGAAATCTCTTCCCAACCTTTTATTGATTGATAAGAAATGGTAACTTACCCTCCCTTGCATTATGCTTGAGAATGGCCTATGGTAATTTACCCATATAGACTATGTGTCTGATCGAATGGTGATTTGCCCTTTCCTTTCTTTGTGTTTGGGAAAGATCATATGGTTTTGATATAGGATACTCCTAATTGAATAATATAATATCACAGCATAAACTAAACTAAAAATTTGATCTTAATGTATAGTTAATAGTTAAAAATGTTTAAGATAAGCTTTAGTATTAAATTACATTTATATATAATACAGCATAGGACTTTTATACATATTAACATTAGAAATAGAATCTTGTTTGATAGGTGGTATACAAATTATTGGTAGGAAGATAAATATTGAGTGGGTGTTAGTTAAAATAATTTATGTATTAAATTGATATATTGGCAATATATTTAATGAATATTGGGAAGTATAAACTTATCCAAACCTAATGCTACATATGGAATCTCATGTTCTAAGTGAGATTTATGGAATGTACAGCTAAAGGAAACTAAGAAAGGGTATATGTTTGAATATGTGAAAGGGTTAACATTAAGAACCCTATTGTTATTGCAATTGATTGTAAATATATTGAGGAAAGGATAATGACTAGAAAACCTAGACATGGTCATGAAAATATACAATCTTAAAATAATGCTTAATTGGTTCTAAATAATATGCTAGAGGATGTTACAGGGATTTATATGAATAATGTTGCCACAAAGACCCTAGTGGGCTAGAATATATAGAATATAGTATTTGAAAATAAAATGTTAAATTTTGAGTTTATTATAGTTGTATGAATGGAATGAATACATATATGGACCTATATCTAATTTGGACTGTATATGATTAAATACAACCGTATTAAACTATTTCTTTTGCATGTTATAGTTGTATAATTTACTGACTGAGTTGCAAGACTCATTCCCCTTTCTTTCTCCTTATTTTGGACAAAGTTGAGATTAGAGTGACACAGCAGAAGCGCTTAGAAGATAAACCATTCTTATTGAGCCCAACTCATTCTTAGGCCTTAATTTATTTTATTATCTATCTATTTGTTGGAAATCTAGAGTTGCTCTATTACCAGAGGTAGGATTCATGTTTTTGGTGTGTGTTGATAGAATTATTTATGAAATTTTGTATTAATTATGAATGGATTTCTTGATGTATTTAAAAGTTAGAGCTTAAGAAAAATGGTGGATGATATTGCCTGTACGAGTAATGGTTTAAGTTATGTTCATAGATTATTTGAAGCTAGTTCTTTATTTATGCTTTAAATAAAAAATAAAATTTTAAAAAATTGTTTGATTAATTTGTTTAAAAAAATATCATGCTTTCAATATGTTGAAAATTGCGACACATTCATGGTGTGAGGAAACCCCACATATTTTCTAGTGAGCCTATTTTGTTTCTAGGGCTCGTAGATTTTGGTTATATTATACTTGTACTCTAGAGTATGCTCTAAACTCTAGAAGCAGGATCCCTGCTTCTACTGTTACTTTTATAGTTATAGACTTGGTTTGTATATTGTGTATACATGGGAATACCTATGTGTAACTATTTTCAGTGATAAAGAAGTGTATTATGCATATTATGGAAAACATATCTTTGTAAATTATATGTTTCACGTGCCCTTAAATTAAGGGTGAGGCAAGTTTGTATTAGAGCATTAGATTTTCCAATGGCTATAGGAGCAAATGATTCATTAGTATGACCTTTAGTATAGATATGAGTAAGACATATTTATACTTCAGATGCTGCAAGGGATTCTATAGGGTCACAATTTTATTTCAATTCTAAGTTTGCTAAATTTCCTAGTATATGGTTGATTGAATATTGTGGCATCTTAAAGAATTGAGATAAATGCCAAATATGCCTGTTTCTGAATATGATATCTGTTTTACCCGTTTGTCTTAATATGGTAGACTTTGATGTGATACAGGAAATGGATTGGTTGACATCATGCCATGCCATTTTGGAATGTCATCTTAAGGTGATTAAATTCAATATTCCTAGAGAATCTTCTTTCTTGATACAATGAGACCATAGTGAGGTACCCAATAATTTAATTTCTCCTTTAGCATCCCATATAATATTACAAAGGGCGCCAAAGATATTCAGCATTGGTGAAAGATGTTGATATAAAGTATACCAATATAGATAAGATTCCTGTGGTTTGGGAATTTCCTGATGTATTTCTAAAAGAATTGTTAAGATTACCCCCATAATGATAAAATATAATTTGGTATTGATTTACTTCCTGGAACCTAACCAATGTCTATACCTTCATATAGAATGGCACCCATTGAACTTAAGGAACTGAAAAAGAATTAGTTGTCAGAATTGTTAGACAATGGAGTTATACGCCCTAGTACTCTCCTTGAGGTGCTCTAGTCCTATTTTTGAAAAAGAAGGATGGATCGTTGTGGTTGTGCATAAATTATAGACAATTGAATAAAGCGACAGTGCGTAATAAATACTCATTACCTTGTATAAATGATCTATTTGACTAGCTATAGGATGCTGATGTGATCATAATTAAGCATGGTTTTAATACCTTTATGCTTACCTTTTGTTTGATTTAAGTAAAATATAATTACGAATTAGCTTAGTTTTGTGCTTTGTGTTGTATGAACAAATGAAGAAGAAAATGGAAGAAAAAGATAAGAAATTCATGGAAAAATGCTACATTGCAGCGATTCCAGACCTTTCATCACTGTTTTGAGCATATCTCCCTCTTATGTACTCATTTCAAAGTGATTCAAGTGGCTGTGAAACTATAACACAATCCTCTACAACTTTTATGTTGAACACTTGGTCCAATTCGGGAGATTTCATAGTGTTACAGAGCTTGTAAATCAGAATCATAGTGCAGCAGGGTGAATTCTGACCTTTGGTCACTTATTTTATCATATCTCCTTCAATTTAGATCCGATTGAGGTGATTTCAGTGGTTATGGAAAGAAGAGACATAGAGCTACAACTTCCGTGTTCCACACTTTGGCAAAATTCTGGAAATTTCTGGGCACCGCGGTGCTTGCAAGTGAGCGCCGCGGCGCTGAACAACCCAGCCAAGTTTCGCAGCATGTGAGCGCCGTGGCGCCTGCCGCCGCACCAGGTCGCTGAATTCATGATTTTAAGGTTTTTTTTTACTCCAATTGAAGCCCGATAGGTCAAAATTTGACCTAGAAACACTCCTACATCAATTAGGAGGAGTTAATCTATAAAAAGGGAGCAAAACAAGCAGAGAAGGGAGCCAATTCTTGATCCAATCTTTCACCGAATTCTTCATCTACATTCTTCAATTCTTCTTTTGTTTATCTTATGGCCCTACGTGGCTAATTCTTTTTAGTTGGTTGAGGTGAGTTGAAACCTCAAGGGATTTTTATATATTGTGAGATGTGGATTTGTTATTATTATTTCAATTTGTTTTGAATATTGATTGTTCATCTGTTCTTATTCTTAATGATTATGCATATGTTTGCTAGGAGGCCTACTAGTATTTTGTCTGTTTTAATCTACCGCTGAATTTTGTTTTGAACAAAGTCTTTAATTCTGTGATTCGTGAGGCAAATATGTTTGAGGGTTTTGGATTATAAATCATTGAACCTATGATGAATGATTGACTAAATTAGATATAGCCGATGTGTTTATATTTGTTTAGCTCTGTCAGTTTCTCTAGTTCTTCATGCGGTTAACAAGTTATATTTTACCGATGTGCTAAAAGATGGCTTGTTGATTAGGGTTTAATTAGTGCGATTGTCATTAATTTGCTAGGCTTAAGGAGAAACGGGGTTAAAACCCCAATGATAGATATTCATTTGCAGATTGATTATGTTGTCGATGATCAATGTAATCCCTTGACGGTGGATACCAATTGAAATCAACGTCTTTATCATTAATCACTTTCGCTTATTTATTTTCATTATTGTTTACTTTACTTAACTTGCGATTATCAATTCCCCCCTTTTTAGTCACATAAGGTAATTCCAGTCTCTGTTGGATCGACCCTTACTCCCACTACTACAGGTTCGTTTTGAGGTAAGGTATTAATTTGGGTGCACCTGCGACAGTGCGCACCAAATTTTGGCGCCGTTGCCGGGGGCTGTGTCTATTTACCTTTTGTGATTTTTTTTTCTTTTCTTTTTGTTCATAACTTTGAATATGGCAGCCAATTTTCAACAATTTGGCACTAGGCTGGGCTCTCCATTAAGATATGCTGGTGAGGTATGTAGTTCTTCCCTTGAAGAGAAACTTGCAAATTTAACTTCTCTTGTTCGTCAATGTGTAGAAAATATGCAAAGAGAGAAGTGTTATGGAAATTATTCAGCCATAGGGCATCCTTCTTTTGGGTACCCAACTTTCTATGATGAGTCATTTGAGCAGGTAAATATAGTTAATGGTTTCCATGAACCACAACAAGTGAGGTATGATTCCTATTCAAACATGTACAATACTAGATGGAAGGATCATCTCAACTTCAGGTATGAGAATGCACAAAATAGTCTTGTAGAACAAAATTTTGCAGATTTTCAGCATACTCAACAGGCCTATTATCGTAGACAGAATACATCTCAGGATTTTCAGGTAAGTACTCCTTTAGAAGATATTGTTAAATCTCTTACACAAAGTACTCATCAATTTCAACAAGAGGTAAGGGCCAGCATTGAAAGCTTAACAAATCAAATTGGGCAATTAACAACAACAGTCAGCAGGCTAGAGTCTCAAAATTCAGAAATTGAAAGTCTAGCCTCAGCATCGTTAATGCAAAAGGAAGAAAATTATGCACTAAATGAAAAAGATGACTTGGAAGTTGACACTAGTAAGCCTACTAGGAAAGAGGTTATGGAATGTACCCTAAACGTCAAATTCGACGAGAATGTTATAGTAGGAGAGGAAGCACCAAAAGTGCAGCAAACAGGTAAGGATTTTTCTATGTTGTTATCAATTTCTAATAAGATGCCTGTACCTTCTATTTTGCAGTATTCTGACCTAGGCTTAAAGAGCCTCCCTAGCCATTTAAAGGGCATATACAGTGGAGAACCACCCGTAGTTATAACCTCAGATAAATATGCCCTACTCAAAGATAGAGGAAAGTTACCGCATGCTTTGGTAGAATCTCAAAAGGATGAAATTAAATTAGATGCCAAAAGCTACTCAAGACATCGGTTATTTCCAGGTAAGTTGAGTTCTCATTTAATTAAATCTTTGACTAATGCTAACTTCCCTCTTCATAATGCAGCTGAACCTCATAATTCTGTACATTCAAAGGCAAGCCAATTGAAAGTTGACATCAAGGATCCTCCTTGAATGACATAAGGAGCCTTGAGTCGAGCCAACGACGTTAAACAAAGGCGCTTATTGGGAGGCAACCCAACATAAAAAGAAAAAGAAAAGTGGGAATCAGAAATATTCATGGTCCAGTAATGCAACATGCGCATTCCACTCCAAACAAATTCAGGGAAGTTCACTTAACTCATTTTTTTTTTCTATATCTTTCCCTAATTCTTATCTTTCTTTTACATTGAGGACAATGTAAAGTTTGAGTGTGGGGGTGGAAGTTTATTTGTCTGAATCATTGTGACCCTATTATGAGCATCAATTTTTTGTTTTTCACTATTTATGCACTTTTATTGCGTTTAGCAAGTTGAGTGATTGTGTGAGTATTCAATTTATGTTTTGGGATGTTAGGCACAACCAACAGCCAATGATATGACTATCCAAATTTTTTTTTAGCTCTTGAAAAATGTAGAAACTTCATGGTTGTATGCGATTTTATCCCTTTTGCAATTTATTACTTTTGACTTTAGAATCCTGAAATATTTTGCCCAATAAATTTGGGCATTCGATTTATCTTTTACTTAGAAAAGGTTTATATAATTCAAAAATATGTAATGATCTCAACAGGATTCTAGAACTTATTTGAATGCTGCTTGAGGCAAAATCCTAGGTTAATACTATTATTTAGGAGATGATTTAGGCATTATTGGATAGATTGAGCCTTTCTAGCCTAACCTACACAATGAAATATCCTTAGTTCCTCTATTTTGAGCTTAATGAACTTTTTCTTCTAAAAACCACAAATGAGTCGAAAGCCAAATTTTGTATGAATATCCTTATTTTTTATCCTATTCACTCACTCCATTATTATTTTTCTGAATACTTGTGTTGTAGAGCTTTATTTACAGAAGAGTGGAAAGGTGGAGCAAAGAAAAGAAAGGAATTATGCAAAAAAGAAGAAGAGAATTATGCAAAGAAGAGAGAAGAAATATCCAAAGAGGATAAAAGCAAATTTTATGGCTGAAAGAAAAAAAAATTGAGAATCGAAGAAAATGATGGATCAAATTCAATTGAAACAAGAAAATGAGTGTGGGGGGAAAATCTCCCCAAATTTATAAAAGCTCAAGAGATCATATTTAATCATGTGGTGCTGGGTGATTGAGCTTAAATTTGTATCCTTTATCCCACCTTATATCCTGGCCACATTACAAGCTAAATAAAGTCCTATTGATCCTAGAGGTAGTTTTGGCCTACATTAGTGGAGAGTGGCATGAAAAATAAGCATATGGAAATCCTAAACTATTTAGAGATCTACAACCAAAATTTTGAGATATATAAACTCATCTGGGTAAAAGAAAATTTAGTGACCCAAAACACACACACACATTCGGGATTCAAGAGAATAAAATAATGAATTGCATTTGAGTTAATCTTGTGTATGATTATGATCTTTCAAAATTTTTCTTGAGAATATTTTTAAGATATGAGGCAAAAAGTTTGGGAAGCCTAACACTCACCACATATATTGATTTTTGATTTTGTCTTTAGGGATTATTTTGCTTGAGGACAAGCAAAAGGTTGAGTGTGGGGGTATTTGATGTGATCATAATTAAGCATAATTTTAATACCTTTATGCTTACCTTTTGTTTGATTTAAGTAAAATATAATTACGAATTAGCTTAGTTTTGTGCTTTGTTTTGTAGGAACAAATGAAGAAGAAAATGGAAGAAAAAGATAAGAAATTCATGGAAAAATGCTACATTGCAGCGATTCCAAACCTTTCAGCACTGTTTTGAGCATATCGCCATCTTATGTACTCCAATCAAAGTGATTCAAGTGGCTGTGAAACGATAACACAATCCTATACAACTTTTATGTTGAACACTTGGTCCAATTCGGGAGATTTCATAGCGTTACAGAGCTTGCAAATCAGAATCATAGTGCAGCAGGTTGAATTCTGACCTTTGGTCAATTATTTTATCATATCTCCTTCAATTTAGATCCGATTGAGGTGATTCTAGCGGTTATGGAAAGAAGAGACATAGAGCTACAACTTTTGTGTTCGACACGTTGGCAAATTCTAGAAATTTCTGGGCACCGTGGCGCTTGCAAGTGAGCGCCACGGCGCTGAACAACCCAGCCAAGTTTCCCAGCATGTGAGCACCGCGGCGCCCCGTCCCTGATTCTCCACAGCGCCGCGGTGCTCCACTTGAGCGCCGTGGCGCCCGCCGCCACACCAGGTTGCTGAATTCGCGATTTTAAGGTTTTTTTTACTCCAATTGAAGCCCGATAGGTCAAAATTTGACCTAGAAACACTCCTACATCAATTAGGAGGAGTTAATCTATAAAAAGGGAGCAAAACAAGCAGAGAAGGGAGCCAATTCTTGATCCAATCTTTCACCGAATTCTTCATCTACATTCTTCAATTCTTCTTTTGTTTATCTTATGGCCCTGCGTGGCTAATTCTTTTTAGTTGGTTGAGGTGAGTTGAAACCTCAAGGGATTTTTATATATTGTGAGATGTGGATTTGTTATTATTATTTCAATTTTTTTTGAATATTGATTGTTCATCTGTTCTTATTCTTAATGATTATGCATATGTTTGCTAGGAGGCCTACTAGTATTTCGTCTGGTTTAACTACCGCTGAATTGTGTTTTGAACAAAGTCTTTAATTCTGTGATTCGTGAGGCAAATATGTTTAAGGGTTTTGGATTATAAATCATTGAACCTATGATGAATGATTGACTAAATTAGATATAGCCGATGTGTTTATATTTGTTTAGCTCTGTCAGTTTCTCTAGTTCTTCATGCGGTTAACAAGTTATATGGGTGGCAGAATTTTAAGCTTTGGTGTTTTAATTTCTAGGAACAATCTATAAGGAATTAAAATAAATGGTTAACATATTAATTATATATATATGTGTCACAGATTTTTAGCCACTGGAATCATTCAATTTAGAGTTCATATGAGGTAGATATGTTCCGATTAGTAGACAAAGGTCAGAAAATGGTTAATTAGGGAAGAATATGTTAGGATAGCTTCGGTGTTTTAATTTATGGGAAAATTATATAAGGAATTAAAATCAATAGTTAACATGTGAATTATATATTTATGTGTCACGGATGTTTAGCCACTTGAATCACTTAATTTGGAATTCTTATGTGGGAGATATAGTCCGATTAGTAAGTAAAGGTTAGAACCTACCCGAGAATAAATAATATTGAATTTAAGGGAGTAATAACACCAAGATTTATTACTATTTTACTGATATGATTAACATAATAGTTTTAGATAATTGTCTTATCTTTCCATAGACACCAAGATCACCTCAATCGGAGTTCAAATGACGGCGTTATGCTCTGATTAGTGAGCAAAGGTCACAAAACACGGCCAGGCCATGTTCTGGGTGCGTTAAGCACGGGTTAGCCGTGTTCGGGGCTGTTTTTGAATACATTTGAAGTAATTTTAAAGCATGGCCCTGTCCTGGAACATGGCCAAACTGTGTTGGAAGCTGGTGAAGCCTATTTTTAACATTTTTCTACCCTAGATGAACCTCTTTAACTATAGGGTAATAGTAGAAATCAAATTGGAGAAAAATGCTCTATAAATTTGTAAGAACATGTGTTAGAAATGATATAAATAAGAAGAAATTGACTAAAGGCCAAGCATAAAGAAAATGAAGAGATGAAATTAATATTAAAAAAAGAAGACGAATCTTATAAATGAAAATAATAAATGACTAGTATATGCCATAGCCATTGCCATTGTATGAACTTCTTACCATCTTCAGTGTGACATTCTGACATGGAAATATTTTATAAAGTGATATTTGAAATGGTTATGTTCATGGCATGATTACCAATGATTTATGGTAATAGTTATATTTTGATGAACATACTTGTTATTGAAAGCATATTTTTTGCTATCATTTTGAAAAGAAAAGAAATGAGCACGGTCACATGGCAATCTGTGTGGTGCACCAGTAGGGGACGCCCTACCAACAGTTATGATTATGATTATGAGAAAAGAAAGAGAAAGTGTGCCATGTCGGACGGAGCGAGAAAAGCCCGTACCGGAGAGTAGAGGATACTCACCTTGACCGGGGTAGCTTGAAATGAGAATAAGTTGATGGCCATCATAGGATATTCTGAAAATAGTTAATCCTATCATACATATCATTACTATATGATTCTTATGTGCATAGATATAATCCTATCATACATATCATTACTATATGATTCTTATGTGCATAGATATAATTCTCACTATATTTCCATATCATGTTCAGAAAATTAGTTATATAGATTTTCTATAGCTCTGGCTTTTAGTGCACGTTGGATCGAGTTATTCTATGATGGGCGGATCTTAAATAAAATATTTGTGGGCGAGTTGGCATAGATCCCGGTTAAGGTACAACCACCCGCACTCGAATCTCCAGAATTGGTCAACCAGAATAAATAAGATGTAGAAATTTATGTGTTTGAAATGTTGTATGTACGTTTTGATTAATGATGTGTATGTGAAATTTATAATAATAAATAAAAGAAAAAAAGTTGTTACAAGAATGACCCCAAACCCAAGAGGAAACATAAAAATAAAAATAAAATAAAGTGATGAAATAATGGTGTAATCAAGATTACGTGACATGGCATTATGACAAAAATTTAGCAAGTGGTGTGATATCCTACATTCATAATTTTAGCAAGTGGTATGATAATACATGGAATTAGGACAAAACATCTATATCCTACACTCATAATTTTAGCAAGTGGGTAATAATACATAGCATTATGACAAAACATCATTATTCTACACAAATAATTTTAGCTAAGCAAGGACGATTCAAGGGTTGGAAATTTGCCACCTAAAAAGGCAAACCTATCATAATTGATTAAGACAAAAGAAAAAGGAAATGAATCCCTAAATCAAAGGGACCTTGTCCCTTATCTTAAGAATATATTATCATAATTTTCAAAATACAAATTTCCTTTTTCTATGCATATTTTGACTAAGGAAGAGGAAGACAAGAACATGAGTTGTTTGTTTTCCAAAAATTCAACCAAGTACAGCGATAAGGTAGACACATGATTATGAAAGGTGAATTATTTGATAGTCTATAAAAGTAAAACCCACCCTTATAACATTAGAATTTTTGTCCAAGTGAGGAGATGAAAAATAGAAGCAAGGTAGAGTGAGGAAAGGAGAGGAAGAAAGGATGAAAGAGGAAGGAGAAGTCTAGAGGACTAAGTACTCAAGGTAAGTTTAACAATATTTCTTTTCGAAGAAAAGATTTGAAACTTATAATATTTATATGAGATTTTGATCTTAGAAATTTGATGATTGGTCATGGATTTTGCTATATCATGTTACATATTATGTATGTTTGAATACTTAGGCTAGTGTAGATAGTTCTGCATATGTATGGCTATGGGTGACAAAATTTTATGCTTCTATTTTTAAAATTCAAGGAAGATTTGATAAGGAATTAAAACAAATGGTTAACATGAAAAATGTAGATCTATGTCTCACGGATTTTAAACCACTGAAATCACTGAATTTGGAGTCCATATGAGGTAGATATGGTCAGATTAGTAAGAAGTGGTCACAAAATGGTTAATCAGGGAAGAATATGTTAGGATAGCTTCTGTGTTTTATTTTAAGGGAACATTCTGTAGGGAATTAAAATAAATGGTTAACATAAGAATTATAGATATATGTGTCATTAATTTTAAGCCACTGAAGTCATTTAATTTGGAGTCCATATGAGGTAGATATAGTCCGATTAGTAATCAGTGGTCAAAAAATGGTTCATCAGGGAACAATATGTTAGGATAGCTTCTGTGTTTTAATTTCTGAGAACATTCTGTAGGGAATTGGAATAAATGATTAACATACGAATTATAGATACATGTGTCAAGAATTTATAGCCACTAGAATCACTCAATTTGGAGTCCGTATGTGGCATATATGGTCTGTGATTAGTAAGTAGTGGTCAGAAATTGGTTAATCAGGGAAGAATATTTTAGGATAGCTTCTGTGTTTTAATTTCTGAGAACATTCTGTAGGGAATTAAAATAAATGGTTAACATAAACATTATTTCTATATATGTCATGAATGTTTAGCCATTAGAATCACTTAATTTAGAATTGTTATGAGAGAGATATGGACATATTAGTAGGTGGAGGTCAGAACCTACTTGAGAAGAAATAACCTTTACTTTGAGAGAGTAATATCACCTTGATTTCTTAATATTTTGCTAAATTGTTTAACATAATAGTTTTAGATAATTGTCTTATCTTAAAATTGACACCAAGATCACCTACATTGGAGTTAAATTGAGGGAGTTATGCGCTGATTAATAAGAGAAGGTCAGATAGGATTAAAACCCGCATCAAGAAAATAAAGAAAGAAAATTAATATTTTAAAAATAAGAAGAATCTTATAAATGAAAATAATAAATGATTAGTATATGCCATAGCCATTGCCATTGCCATTGTACGAACTTCTTACCATCTTAAGTGTGAAATTTTGACATGAAAATATTTTATAAACTAATATTTAAAATGGTTATGTTCATGGCATGATTACCAATAATTTTTGGTAATAATTTTATTTTGATGAACATACTTGTTATTGAAAGCATATTTTTTGTTATTATTGTGAAAAGAAAAGAAATGAGCACGGACACATGGCAATCCGTGTGATGCACCAGTAAGGGACACCCTACCAACGATTATCATTATGTTAATGAGAAAAGAAAGAGAAAGTGTGTCATGTCGGACAGAGCGAGAAAAGCCAGCACTGGAGAGTAGAAAATAATCACCTTGACCGGAGTAGCTTAATATGAGAATAAATTGATAGTCATCATATGATATTCTGAAAATAGTCATACATGTCATTATTGTACGATTCTCATGTGCATAGATATAGTGCATTCATGTAACCAAAGATATTTTTTTTAGTTTATACAAATGAACATGACGTGATGAGCTATATTGATGATGATTTATTGTTGAACTTACTAAGATTTAATTCCTACTATATTTTCATGTCATGTTCAGAAAATTAGTTATGCTGATTTTTCTATGGCTCAGGCTTTTAGTGCACGTTGGATCGAGTTACTTTTTGTTGGGCAGATCCCAAAATCAAATAAAATGTTTGTGGTCGAGTTGGCTCAAATCCCGGTGAAGGTGCAACCACCCGCAACTGTATCTCTAGAATTGATCAACCAGAATAAATAAGATGTAGATTTTTTTGTGTTTGTTATGTTGTACGTACGTTTTGATTAATGACGTGTATGTGAACTCTATATTGTATAATAATAATAAAAAGGTTGTTACATAATTGGTATCAGAGCAGGTCGATCCTAGATGGCTAGTGGGTGGATGGTTATCTGAATCGATCTTATAGTGTCTTGAGTATGTTGTGGTTGTGCTATGTAGGGGATCAGTGATTTCATATAGGTAAGAAATTACTAGTGTTTCCTATCTACATGCCTAGGTGGTGTTATGACTACTGTTAATGTAACAACCTTTTTTTTTCCTTTATTATTATACAATATTGAGTTCACATACATGTCATTAATCAAAACATACGTATAACATATCAAACAGATAGATATTTACATCTTGTTTATTTTAGTTGACCAATTCTGGAGATACAGGTGCGGGTGGTTGCACCTTCATCGGGATCTGAGCCAACTCGACCACAAACATCTTATTTGATTGTAAAATCTTCCCAACATAAAGTAACTCGATCCAATGTGCACTAAAAGCCAGAGCCTTAGAAACAAAAGCTGCATAAATAATTTTTTGAACATGATATGGAAATATAGTGAGAATTAAATCCTAGTAAGTTCAACAATAAATTATCATCAGTAAAGCTCATCACGTCATGTTCAGCTGTATAAACTACAGAAAATATCTTTGGTCACATGAATGCATTATATCTATGCACATAAGAATCATACTGTAATGATATGTATGACAGGATTAACTATTTTCAAAATATCATATGATGGCCATCAACTTATTCTCATTTCAAGCTACCCCGGTCAGGGTGAGTATCCTCTACTCTCCGATACGGGCTTTTCTCGCTCCGTCCGACATGGCCCACTTTCTCTTTCTTTTCTCATTATCATGATCATAACTGTTGGTAGGGCGTCCCCTACTGGTGCACCACAAGGATTGCCATGTGACCATGCTTATTTCTTTTCTTTTCACAATGATAGCAAAAAATATGCTTTCAATAACAAGTATGTTCATCAAAATATAAGTATTACCATAAATCATTGGTAATCATGCCATGAACATAACCATTTCAAATATCACTTTATAAAATATTTCCATGTCAAAATTTCATACTTAAGATGGTAAGAAGTTCATACAATGGCAATGGCTATGGCTATACTAGTCATTTATTAAGATTCATCTTCTTTTTTAAATACTAATTTTATTTTCTTTATTTTCTTGATGCAGGTTTTCATCCTATCTAACCTTCTCTTACTAATCAGAGCATAACTCCCTCAATTTAACTCTGATGTAGGTGATCTTGGTGTCCATTTCAAGATAAAACAATTATCTAAAACAATTAAGTTGAATATTGTAGCGAAAAATTAAGAAACGGAGGTGATATTACTCCCTCAAAGTACAGGATAGTTCCTCTTGGATAGGTTCTGAGCTTTACTGACTAATTAGACCATATCTCCCAAATTGTAACTCCAAATTGAGTTATTCCAGTTGGTAAAAATCCATGCACCATATATCTATAATTGTTATGTTGGCGCGCTATTTTAATTCTCTATAGAATATTCCCAGAAATTCAAAAACTAAAACATTAATAACATACTCTTCCCTGAATAAACATTTTCTGACCTCTGCTTACTAATCGAATCATATCTACCTCATACGAACTCCAAATTGCATAATTCCAGTGGGTATATTTCCATGAGACATAGATATATAACGTTCATGTTAACCATTTATTTTAATTCCATACAGATAATTCCCAGAAATTAAAATACAAAAGCTGTCCTAACATAATCTTCCCTGATGAACCATTTTCTGACCTTGGCTTACTAATCGGACCATATCTACCACATGTGGACTCCAAATTGAATGATTCCAGTGGCTAAAAATCCATGACACACATATCTTTAATTCTTATGTTAACCATTTATTTTAATGCCCTACCAATAAGTCCCAAAAATTAAATTACCGAAGCTATCCTAACATATTCTTCCCTGATGATTCATTTTCTGACCTTTGAATACTAATCAGACCATAGCTACCTCATATGTACTCCAAATGCAATGATTCCAGTGGGTGCAAATCCGTGACACATATATCTCTAATTCTTATGTTAACCATTTATTTTAATTCCTTATAGATTGTTCCCAGAAATTAAAATACCGAAGCTTAAAATTCTGTCAACCATAGCCAAACCCATGCAGAACTATCTACACCAACCTAAGTATTCAAACATAGATCACTTGCAAGATCAATATGTAACATGATATAGCAACATCCATGACCAATCATCAAAGTTCTAAGATCAAAATCTCATATAAATATTATGAGTTTCAAAGGTTTTCTTCAAAAAGAAATATTGTTAAACTTACCTGGAGCACTTAGTCCCCTAGACTTCTCCTTCCTCTTTCTTCCTTTCTTCCTCTCCTTTCCTCACACTACCTTGCTTCTATTTTTGCTCTCCCTCACTTGGACGAAATTCTAATGTTGTAAGGGTGGGTTTTCTTATATAGACTACCAAATAATTCACCTTTCATGATCATGGGTCTACCTTATCACAATTAGGATACACTTTGTTGAATTTTTGGAAAACAAACAACTTATATTCTTGTCTTCCTCTTCCTTAGTCAAGATATGCATAGCAAAAGGAGATTTGTATTTTGAAAATTATGATGATATGTTCTTAAGATATGGGGCAAGATCCCTTTGATTTAGGGATTCATTTCCTTTTTCTTTTGTTTCTTCCTTGGCCTATCCTATTGGCTTGCTAAAAATTCATGTGAAGTAGAAAAAACTCTATATGAAGTGTCTATAGGTTAAAGCCCAATTACGGGTGGAGATACTAAACTCAATAACTTTTGCTCTTAAATTAAGAAAAAGTACCCTAATCCGATCTTCTTGAAATTTTAAGACCTTTACTTACTTCACAAAAATTTATCTTTCTTTACCTAAGAATTTCACCTTTCTTTAACATGTTTATTTCTAATATTTCCTCTTAGGTTTTCTTTCTTTACCTATTCCATTAATATTAGAACATTTCTATGCATATATGTAAGGTGAAGAATTTCTAAGGAAAATATCTAAAAATTACGGGATGTTACAGTTAAATATTTTTGAACTAACTATTAGGCTTGATCACCTCAATAACAGCATAACTTTGTTTTTGCCATAGTAGTAAATGGCACCACTAAGGAGGAATCTGGCAAACAATGCGGAAGAAACCCTACACAACCTGGCCACAGCAATTTGAGACGAAGTCATGACCAGTAACCAAATTCTACAATACCTCCAGAATGCTAATAACTCGAATGGTGCTAACAGCCGGATGGCTCGAAATGATAACTGTATATCCGAGTTCCTGAGGACTAGGCCACCTTGTTTTCAAGGCGGCTTTGGCCTGATTGTAGCTGAAAGATGGATAAGGGAGTTAGAGAAAATCTTTGAAGTGATAGGCTATATTGAGGAGAAAAAAGTAATCTTCGCTGCATATATGCTAAAAGATGAAGCCGAATACTAGAGGCATGAAGCTAGAGCACTTTTAGCTCACTAGGGAAAGCAAATCACTTGGCAGGTGTTTAAAGAAACCTTTTTGGAAAAGTACTTTCCAAGTACTGTGCTGGTCAATGTGAAGCTAGTTTCTAGAAGCTTAAGACAAGACTGACCACTCCTTCTGTTTTAATTATTCCAAACCCTACAGGACATTTTGAAGTGTATAGTGACACTTCAGAGAAAGGGCTAGGGTGTGTGCTGATGCAAGATAAGAGAGTAGTTGCTTACGCCTCTAGGAAACTAAGACCGCACGAAGGAAACTATCTAACCCATGATCTTAAATTGGCGGCAGTGGTGTTTGCCTTAAAGATTTGGCAACACTATTTGTACGGGGCAACCTTTAAAGTATATTGTGATCATAAGAGTCTTAAATACCTCTTTGATCAGAAGGAGTTAACTATAAGGCAACGAAGATGGGTGGAATTCCTCAATGACTATAAGTTTGAGATAAAGTATCATACAGGAAAGGCGAATGTTGTAGCAGATGCCCTAAGTCAAAAATCTCTACACATGGGTCAAATGATGGTGTATAAGATACAGATGCTAGAGGAGTTTCAAAATTTGAAGCTAGCCACTACTCTTACCCTAAAGAAGCTAATCATCCATAGGTTAAGTATAGAGTGTGACCTTAGAGCCCAGATTAAAGAGGCTCAAGGCCACGACTAATACTTACGAGATCATAATGATCAGGATGATTTTTTTGTTTTAGAAGATGGAGTATTCATGTACCAAGGAAGGGTCTGTGTTCCTTAAGACCGAGATTTGAAGATTAAGATCCTACAGAAAACACATTAGAGTAAATACTCAGTCCATCCTAGATCCATTAAAATGTACTAGGACTTAAAGAGGATGTATTGGTGGCCAGGGATAAAAAAGGACATTGCTAAGTTTGTGGTGAAATGTCTAATTTGTCAAAAGTTGAAGGTAAAGCATCAAAAGCCAGCAGGATTTTTACAACCTCTTGAAATCCCTAAATGGAAATGGGATAGTATTTCAATGGACTTTTTCATAGGCTTACCTAAGACTTCAGTTGGACATGACTCTATTTGGGTAATAGTTGACAGATTAACCAAATATGCTCACTTTTTGCCCATAAAGATTAACTATTCACTGGACAAATTGGCCCAGTTGTACGTCCAAGAAATAGTTAAACTACATGGGATTCCCTTAAATATCGTTTTAGTTAGAGATCTGAGGTTTACGTCAATGTTTTGGAAGGCGTTGCAGGAAGCTTTTGGAACCCAGTTGCGGTTCAGTACTGCGTACCATCCTCAAATTGATGGGCAGACAAAACGAACCATTCAAACCCTAGAAGATATGTTGAGGGCCTTTGTGATAGAGCAAGGTAAAGGATGGGATAAATACCTACCTTTAGTGGAGTTTGCTTATAATAATAGTTATCACTTTAGTATTAAGATGGCCCCCTATGAAGCTTTATTCGGTAGAAAGTGCCGATCTCCACTATGTTGGTTTGAGGTAGGAGAAAAGAACTTGTTTGGTCTTGATCTAGTTCAACAAACCACTGAACAAATCAAGATTATACTAGACAAAATGCTCATAGCTCAAAGTCGACAGAAGAGTTACTATGATAAGAGACATAAACCTCTGGTGTTTAAGGAAGGGGACCATGTATTTCTAAAATTTTCCCTGACCATTGGAGTTGGTAGGTCTCTCAAGACCAAAAAGATAAATCCGCGATTTTTGGGACCCTACCAAATTCTGAAGAAAGTAGGGACATCAGCATATCAAGTTGCTCTCCCACCTAATTTTTCCAACTTGCATAATGTTTTCCATGTATCACAGCTCTGGAAGTATCTTCCAGACTCCACACATGTGATACGAGATAAACCAATCCAAATAAAGGAGAACATAACATACCAGCTAGTACCAACATCTATATTAGACACTGACGTGAAGCAATTGCGAAACAAAACTATTCCCGTGGTTAAGGTGTTATGGGAAGGTTCGACTCCAGAAGAATCAACTTGGGAGCTAGAAGAAGTCATAAGGAAGAAATATCCGAAATTATTCGTAGGTAATTTCTAAAATTTTGAGGACAAAATTTCTTTTAGGGGGAGAGAAATGTAACATCCTTAATTTCGTTTCATGTATTTAAAGTAACATCCCTAATTTTGTTTCTTTTGTTGATAAAGGTACATAAATATTTAATTAAGGAAATAAAATTTATTAGACAATTTTAAGATATCTAAGGAAATATAATCCTTAGAAATTCTTCACCTTACGTGTATGCGTAGAAATGTTCAAACATTAATGAAATAGGTAAAGAGAAAAAATCTAAGAGGAAAAATTAGAAATAAATATACTAAAGAAAGGTGAAATTCTTGGGTAAGGAAGATAAATTTCTGTGAAGTAAGTAAAGGTATTAAAATTTCAAGAAGATTGGATTAGGGTAATTTTTCCTAATTTAAGAGTTAAAGTTATTAAGTTTAATATCTCCACCCATAAATTGGGCTTTCACCTATGGACACTTCATATAGAATTTTTCTACTTCACACGAATTTTTAGCAACCCAATAGGATAGCCCAAAGAAGAAATAAAACATAGACTTGGACTAGGATATAGAAATTGGACCGGTAGCCCAAAAATCATGAAAATGTGACTAAGCCCATTATGGAAGGTAGAATTTTAACCAAAGTAAAGAAAATGGGCAAGAATGAGCCCAAACCCAAGAGGAAAAATAAAAATAAAAATAAAATAAAGTGATGAAATAATGGTGTACTCAATATTAGGTGACATGGCATTATGACAAAAATTTAGCAAGTGGTGTGATATCCTACATTCATAATTTTAGCAAGTGGTATGATAATACATGGCATTAGGACAAAACATCTATATCATACACTCATAATTTTAGCAAGTGCGTAATAATATATAGCATTATGACAAAACATCATTATCCTACACAAAATAATTTTAGCTAAGCAAGGAAGATTGAAGGGTTGGAAATTTGCCACCTAAAAAGGAAAACTTATCATAATTGATTAAGACAAAAGAAAAAGGAAATGAATCCCTAAATCAAAGGGACCTTGTCCCTTATCTTAAGAACATATTATCATAATTTTCAAAATACAAATTTCCTTTTCCTATGCATATTTTGACAAAGGAAGAGGAAGACAAGAACATGAGTTGTTTGTTTTCCAAAAATTCAACCAAGTGCATCCTAATTGTGATAAGGTAGACCCATGATTATGAAAGGTGAATTATTTGATAGTCTATATAAGCAAAACCCACCCTTATAACATTAGAATTTTTGTCCAAGTGAGGAGAGGAAAAATAGAAGTAAGGCAGAGTGAGGAAAGGAGAGGAAGAAAGGAAGAAAGAGGAAGGAGAACTCTAGAGGACTAAGTACACAAGGTAAGTTTAACAATATTTCTTTTTGAAGAAAAGATTTGAAACTTGTAATATTTATATGAGATTTTGATCTTATAAATTTGATGATTGGTCATGGATGTTGCTATATCATGTTACATATTATGTATGTTTGAATACTTAGGCTGGTGTAGATAGTTCTGCATAGGTATGGCTATGGGTGGCAAAATTTTATGGTTATATTTTTAAAATTCTAGCAAGAGTCGATAAGGAATTAAAACAAATGGTTAACATGAAAAATGTAGATCTATGTCTCACCGATTTTTAACCACTAAAATCACTCAATTTGGAGTCCATATGAGGTAGATATGGTCTGATTAGTAAGCAGTGGTCAGAAAATGGTTGATCCGGGAAGAATATGTTAGGATAGCTTCTCTGTTTTAATTTATGGGAACATTCAGTAGGGAATTAAAATAAATGGTTAACATAAGAATTATGCATATATGTGTCATGAATTTTTAACCACTGGAATCACTCACTTTGGAGCGCGTATGAGGCAGATATGGTCCGATTAATAAGTAGTTGTCAGAAATTGGTTAATCAGGGAAGAATATTTTAGGATAGCTTCGGTGTTTTAATTTCTGGGAACATTCTGTAGGGAATTAAAATAAATGATTCACATAAATATTATTTCAATATGTGTCAAGAATGTTTAGCCACTAGAATCACTTAATTTGGAATTCTTATGTAAGAGATATGGGCAGATTAGTCGATAGAGGTCAGAACCTACCTAAGAAGAAATAGCCTATACGTTGAGAGAGTAATATCACCTTGATTTCTTAATAATTTGCTAAACTATTCAGCATAATAGTTTTAAATAATTGTTGTATCTTTAAATTGATACCAAGATCACCTACATCGAAGTTAAATTGAGGGAGTTATGCTCTGATTAGTAAGAGATTGTCAGATAGGATGAAAACCTACATCAAGAAAATAACGAAATAAAATTAATATTTAAAAAAAAAAGAATCTTATAAATAAAAATAATAAATGACTAATATATACCATAGCCATTGCCATTGCATGAACTTCTTACCATCTTAAGTGTGAAATTTTGATATGGAAATATTTTATAAAGTGATATTTGAAATGGTTATGTTCATGACATGATTACCAATGATTTTTGATAATAATTATATTTTGATGAACATACTTGTTATTGAAATCATATTTTTGGCTATTATTGTTAGAAAAAAAAAGAAATGAGCACGGTCATGTAGTAACCGTAAAATTTAAAGAAAATTCCAATTAAAGAAAATTTGGAATAAAAGAGAGAATTTCAAAAATGGGGATAAGAACCTTAGAAAATATGTATATTTACTACATGGGTTAAAGAAGTACAAAGAAAATATGAGAATTTACGTTTTGGCGCATAATTTTTATTTTCAAATGATAGTATTTTGCTATAAGCAAATATATTTTTATTTGTTTAAAAATGATTATGTCTTGCTAAAGGTAAGTAGACTTTTAAGCAAAATAATTATTGTGTTGCTTAAAATAATTATACCGGCCACTAATGAATTTTTATTGTATTTTTAGAAATATTCTTTCTTTTAATATGAATAAAGACATTTATTTCGAGATTTTTTTTATTGCATTTTTTGTCAAGAAAAATTATGATTTAAGAGTTTAACCAAAGGTTTATGAGAATGTAAGTAATGTCATTTGGTTTGCCAAATGCCCAGTTGCATTCATAGATTGGATAAATAAAGTAATGAAGCCATCCCAGGATCAATTTATTATTACATACTAGAATATTCTAAGAGTTCAAAGGATCATAAGTAACATTTAAAGATAGTTTTACAAACTCCAATGGAGTATCAGCTATATGCTAAGTTCTCAAAATATGAATTCTGACTTAGTAGTGTTACTTCCTTAAGGTATGTGGACGGTATCCAAGTTCATTTTGAGAAAATAACAGTGGTACAACAATATCCACATCTTGTTACAGTTATATATGAAGATCTAAGTCTAACTAATGCTTTCCACGGTTGTTTGTCGTCCAATTTATTCGAGCCATAGTTGGATTAGATACATGAACATATGCTTGTAAAGCATCAATCAACTCCTCAACATTTGAAGCCGAGATAAGAATTCGTCGTGCTGAGTGTGGCCTAAACCTTTGTTCCACAACATGATCAAGAAAAGACAACAGACCATTAAAGAAGTTGCATTATGTACATTTATGGAAAATATATGTGTATGGTATATGGGTTTCACGTGCCTTAAAGTTAGGGGCGTGACATGTCACATGGCAATCCGTGTGGTGCACCAGTATGGGACGCCCTACCAACGGTTATGATTATGCTAATGAGAAAAGAAAGAGAAAGTGTGCCATGTCAGACGGAGCGAGAAAAACTTGTACTGGAGAGTAGAAAATACTCACCTTGACCGGGGTAGTTTAATATGAGAATAAATTGATGGTCATCATATGATATTCTGAAAATAGTCATAGATGTCATTATTGTACGATTCTCATGTGCATAGATATAGTGCATTTTTGTGACCAAAAATATTTGCTATAGTTTATACAAATGAACATGACATGATGAGCTATATTGATGATGATTTATTGTTGAACTTACTGAGATTTAATTATCACTATATTTTCATGTCATGTTCAGAAAATTAGTTATGCAGATTTTTCTATGGCTCTGGCTTTTAGTGCACGTTGGATCGAGTTACTTTATGTTGGGCAAATCCCAGAATCAAATAAAATGTTTATGGTCAAGTTGGCTCATATCCCGGTGAAGGTGCAACCACCCGCACCAGTACCTCCAGAATTGGTCAACCAGAATAAATAAGATGTAGATATTTATGTGTTTGTTATGTTGTATGTACGTTTTGATTAATGACGTGTATGTTAACTCTATATTGTATAATAATAATAATAAATTTGTTACAGTCACTATTCATGGTCGGAAAATACTGTTCATGTTAGGGAAATCACTATTCACTATTCACTATCGAAAAATACTATTCACCAAGCACAAAAAGTTGTCAAATAGCTGAAAAATTTCATATTCTAAGGTTTATCTAACTCCTGAATCCATCTACGGTGTTAGATTTCCAATTTGAGGTCTCTAAGTAAGAGTTTCAAAGTTTACCTTCTTCTAAAGTTTTCTACTTCCGATCTATGGTGATTCAACGGCTGATTTGAAAAATTGTTCGGTTAAAATCGTAGTATTCTCCGTCTGGAATCTAGTGGTGCCCTTAGTTTCGAGATCGAAAGCCAATAGACACTCCAGATCTAGAAAGAAAAATGAAGGTTACTATTCACACTATTCATCAATTTCGTAGAGTTTGGTTTCCGTCTCCGTTCTATCTCCCCTTTCGCCTTTTCTCTTTTATTTTTTTTATAATAATAATAATAATAATTTAATAATTGAATAATAGGATTTTATTTCATATATATTCATATAAATACTGTTTTTCATCCTAAAACATCCCAAAAATTTCTAAAAATTTACACTCTCATAAATCTATAGTTAAACTCTTAAATCATGACTTTTCTCGATAAAAATCTTAATAAAATAAATCACAAAATAAATATCTTTATGTATAATAAAAGAAAGAATATTTCTAAAAATAAAAAAAAATTTTATTAGAGGCAAATATAATTATTTTAAGCAAAACAATAATTATTTTAATTAAAAGTATACTTGCTTTTAGCAAAACATAATCATTTTTAAACAAATAAAAATATATTTGCTTATAGAAAAACACTATCATTTAAAAATAAAAATTACGGGATATTGCACCATTTGTATATTGGCTTGATTATTATTGATATGAGAAAATTCAACTAAAGACAAATAACTTCTCCCAACTTTTACCAAAATTATATAAAGATACCTGAAGCATAACTTCCATTGTATAAACACATCATTTATATTTACTATCATCCATACTATAATCTAACAAAGATCTTTTGGCTTCTTGAATAGCTCTCTTGAAACAAAATATTCAATTTTTACTTGATGACACACCGAACAACAAAAGAAATATCACTTGTATATTCTTTTTACCATTATGCTAATACAATTCTTTCAGATCTTAATATAACCTTGTTACCTTAAGTTTATCTATATTCATAATCTATGACTTCTTCTGAAATCTCCTTTCTCAACCATTATTCACATCCTAGATACTAGAATCAATTTAGCATGGTATAAACCCTTAACACAAATATCTTGATCCCTTACATTATTTTCAGACATGGTTCTCAAAATATTCTCCATATTTTCAAATTAAGAGTTCCAAGATTAATTTAAATTCTACATCTCGTATTTTATTTCTTAAGTACTTCAACACCACTAATTCACTTGATTACATTCGTCAAAGTACCATAAGGCCATCATCCGTCTATTTCTTTCAAACTTTTTATTACTTTAACCGACTAACCACTTGGACACCATAATAATTGAGTTGCAAAGAAATAAAATTAACCCTCCTTGTAATAAGGAAAAGAACCTTGCATTTAATGCCAATTATTAATCAAGGATGATGTAGTAGAAATAGAGGAATACTTATTAGAGTATGGTGCCAAAATAGAAAGTCAGAATTTTGGACAAAGTATTGAAAGAAAATTAAAATCAGTGGCCGTAATTGTTGAAAATTTGTAAACAAAATCTAGCTACTATATTCGGCAAGAATCAGTGGCTGCAAGTTTTGAATATATGTGCCAAAATTTAATTTAAACCTACTGTTATTCGGTGGAAGAATATCACATGGAAAAGAAGCATTTCTGAACTTATAAAAGTTTGTGAAGAACAAAAAGCATGTAGTTAACTGGTAGGATACAGTTGGTTGCTTCAAAATAGATGTAATCAATCAACTATAAAGTAAACCAGTCCAAATTAAAAATTCTCAAAAAAATTAGTCAACTTAATAATACCGATAGTCGACTGGCAAGAATATTGGGAAAACAAAATAAATCATTTGATTGTCCCTCTTCAATAATTAACTTGTTTGCATTTTCACTCTTCTTTTTTTTACAATTACGTCTATCACCTACAACTTTTCTACAAGATTCAAGACATAAATGCTTTATCAAGGACAACACGGAAAAAACAAATTTCTAGTAATATCTTAACCTTATTCTCTTTATGTTCTTAATATGAGCCACAATCACAACTACTGTACATATGCATGCGTGCCGTGAGTTTTGAAATTCACCTTCAATTTAGCTTTTTTCCACCGACCACTCACATAACTATTCTAATCATATATAAGTATACTCTTCTCTAAGTTCCATAAATACACGCATTAGTATATTTACCTTAATACTCAAAGTTTAGGGTGAGTGTAGTTATGGAGGGAACCGCCTTCCATCAATTTTGAAATATTTGTATCTTTTGTAGTTCTAGTCCTAGAAAAGATGGAGAGTATGTGAAAACTGGACAAAATCTGGGTACGGTGCTAGCCAGGAGAAAGATTCATTTACTCTATGGTGGGGACAACCGTGGGTTAATAGGGTATGTGTCTATAGCTGCACATGTAGGAGGATGTCAAGTTCTAGGTATTATTCTCATAGCTCTAACTATATCAAATATCATAGGAAAGACAATTGGGGAAGAGTTTAGGGTAGCTTCCTTGCATAAGCGAATGGCTAGAATGATGAGCAATGCTAATGCTTTCATTGCCTTACCAGGTGGTTTTGGTACTTTAGAGGAGATTTTCCAAATAGTCTCTTGGGCACAACTGAATATGCATAACAAACCTATAGGTTTGTTAAATGTTAATCACTTCTTTGATATTCTATTGTCTTTTCTAGATTAAGTTGTGAAACAAAGGTTTATCCCACACTCATCATGACGAATTCTCATCTTAGCTTCAAATGCTGAGAAGTTGATTGATATTTTAAAAGCATTTGTTCATGTACCTGATCCAACTATGGCTCAAATATAATGGACGGCAGACAACCACAGGAAGCGCAAATTGGATTTGGATCTTCATCTTTAAATGTAGTAAAACGTATTCATTACTGTACGACTTTTACTTTCTTAGGATCTACTTGGATACCATTTTTACCAACTATACTCCCTTAGAGTTTGTAAAATTATCCTCAAATGTTGCTTATGATCCTCTGAACTCTTAGAACATATTAATATATTTTCAATAAATATATTTACAATTTAATCTAAGAATGGTTTAAGTACTATATTCATAAAGTCCATAAATGTAGCTGAGGCATTTGTCAAACTAAATGACATAACTAAAAACTCAAAGTGCTCATACCGAGTCTTGAAAGCAGTTTTCAGAATATCCTCTTCCCTTATCCTTAATTAATGATATCTAGATCTCAAATCAATTCTTTTTTTTAAAAAAAATATTGAGCATACTATAGTTGGTCAAACAAATCATCTATACTGTCACTTTATTCAATTATTTATAATCTACGTATGACCGTAGTGATCCATCCTTTTCTTTTTACAAATAGGCCTAGAACACCTCAAGGAGAGTACTAGGACGTAAAAATCATTTGTCTAACGAGTCTTGTAATTATTATTTTTAGTTCCTTAAGTTCAATCAATATCATTCTATATAGGGATATAGATACTAGTTGGGTTCTAGGAAGTAAATCAATACTAAATTCTATTTTACGTTTTGGGGGGTAATCATGATAATTCTTCAGAAAACACATCGAAATTTTTTCTAACCACTGGAGCTTAATCAACACTAGTGTACTTTATATCAACATCTTTCACTACTGCCAAATATCCTTGGTACCCTTTTGGAATAACAAATGGGCTGCTAAAACAGATATTAGATTACTGGATACCTCACTATGGTCTCCTTGTATAAAGAAAGAAGATTATCTAGGAATATTGTATTTAATCACCTTAAGGTGACATTCCAAAATAGTATGGTATGATGCCTACTAATCCATTCTCAATATCACATTAAAGTCTACCATATCTAGACAATGGGGTAAAATGGATATAATATTCAGACACCGTCATATTTGGTATTTGTCTCAATTCTTTAAATTCTTTGAAACACCTATCCTTTTCACTTTAGGCAGTAATTGACCCATAGATACCTCTTAAGATGCTACAATATTCAATCAACTTTATACTAGAAAATTTAACAACTTGGAATAGAAAGGAAATTGAAACCTTATAGAATCCCTCAGCAATATCAGAAGTATAAATATGTCTGGCTCATATTCATACTAAAGGTCCTACTAACGAATCTTTTACTCCGATAGCCACAGTGAAACCTAATGCTCTGATACCAACATGTAATGTCCCCAACTTACAGACACGTAAAACAAACATTTTTTTTTCCGTAATCAGATATTTACCATAACATGTATAGCACTATTCTTTTTCATGGAAATAGATACATATAGGTTCTTTCATGTATACACATTATATAGACCAAGTTATAAATGTCAAAGTAACAACAGAAGCAGGGATCCAACCAGTGGCATTCAATGTACACTCTAGAATACAAACACGAAATAATTTAATAACTATGAGTCTTAAAAGCAATGTAGACTCACCCAAAGAATATGTCGTCTAACTTATCACCTATCTGTAGAATCAGACTTTGTATTTTTATATGAAAAATGAGAAAATATCGTGTAGTGAGTTTGACAACTCAGTGAGCAGATAATACCTCCAATGACCTCTTAGGTCAGCATATGGATGTACTCATGTTTTAAAATTTGTCACATAGCAAATACAGTTCAGAAGTACATCCATATGAAACCCGTATTTCAAATATTCTCAAATAAAAGGATATTTGGATATCCAAAACAATATTAAGCACTATATGATTATTAAACAAATGTTGCTATGCTCAACTCTATAAGCTATAGTAAAATATTAAACTTTTGAAATAAAGTCATAACTTTTGTTCATGCATAATTATCATATTATAAATTCATTGAAAATATATTCTTTTTACATAATACTCAAATATGTTACAGGCCTCAATACACTTAATTCACTTATGTACTATACGCATAGTGACTGATCAACTATAGTCACAATAGTGAGAAGGGAATGTGAGTTTATCATCTATCTGTCTCCTCACATTACCACTGTCACCCGGTTGGAGTAGCCCTCCCTTGACTCACTCAAGCTAATAGGGTGTGCCCTACTTAGTACCGTCACAAGCCATACAACTCGTCGATATTCATCTTTACATATAAATACATATATACAAATACATATTCATCAAATGCAATGTATAATTATCAAGTAACTCGTCATGAGCTTTACGCATGCCATTTAATCATAATTAGCAACTATATAGTTTTGCAAATCAATGTCTCAAGCACATAATTTTCACTTTACCAAATAATGATAAATACATTTAGAACCACATATTCAATGAGTTTAAAAATCTAATTGTAAAACCATACTCTTCTTGAACTATGTGCAAGTTCATAAGAAAAATAGATATTTTAACACATTTCATAAATTTATGATACCTTAAATAAATTGTAAACATAACCAATTATACATTTTAAGTCAAGAAGAGCGTGGAGTAAGTCATAGAAAGAATTATCTACTCACAGATCAAGGCTCCAGATTGGATAGCCCCAAATGTATTTTTCCAAGCAAAATCTAATCAAATGAATCTCAAAAATGAGTCTGGAGGGTCTAAAAACCTAGGAAATGACTCAAGAATCGCAAAATTTGGCCTTTGGGAGGTTGGTCAACACTAGTCAACTGATGGGGTACTATTCATGATCAAAATTATTATTCACCATCTAAAAATACTATTCATGCCAGTCGAATTTACTGTTCATGACACAAAAAATTGTTAGATGACTATGAAACATCACATCCTATAATTTATTTATCTCCTGAATCTATCTACAGTGTTAGATTTTCAATTTGAGGTCTCTAAAAAAGAGTTTCAGATTTTATCTTTTTCTAAAATTTTCTACTTCCGATGTGCGGCGATTCTGTAGCTGATTGGAAATTTTTTTTAGTGAAAATCGTAGTATTCTCTGTGTTGAATCTAGTGGTACCCTTAATTTTTAGATCGGAAGATAGTAGACACTCTAGATCTAGAGAGAAAACATTGATGTTACTATTTACACTATTCATTCATCCCGCAAACCTTCCGTCTGTCTCTCTTTCTTTTTTAAATAAATGATGAAGGACCAATTAGCAATTTGCTAATTGTTATAGAAAGTCCTTGCAAATTTTATTATTTACATTTTGACCACTAAACTTTTAAGAAATTACAATTTGACCCAAAAAATATTAACAATTTTTTTATTTTCTACCTTAAAACCTTTCAATTACATCCTTACTCCTTTATTTCTTTTAATAATCCATACATAAATGAGAATTACTAAATTTTAGGGATGTTACATTATACAGATGAACATGACATAATGAGCTATATTGATGATAATTATCATTTATTGTTAAATCTATTGGGATTTAATTCTCACTATATTTTTATATCATGTTGAGAAGACTAAATATACATATATTCTCTATTACCGACTTTTAGCGTACATTGGGTCGAGTTGGCTAAGATCTCGGTGAAGGTGCAACCAACCACACCCGTATCCCCGGAATAGGTCAATATGGATGAATAAGATGTAGACATATATGTGTTTGATTTTTATACGGATGTTTTAATTAATGATGTGTATGTGAACCTAGAATTGTATCAGTATTAAGGTATACCATAAACCTTAATTATGCTTGGTTAATTTATTTGAATGTTATTATGAGTTAAATAGTTAGAAGTAAAGAGGTAATGACTTTGTGGAATTTTAAAAATATATATATGTATATATGTATAAAAAAATAGAGTTGTTACCTTTGTGGTTGAGTTGGCTAAGATCCTAGTAAACGTGCAACCACACTCACCCATATCTCCAAAATTGGTGAACATGGATGAATAAGATGTAGATATTTATGTGTTTGATTTTTGTACGGACATTTTGATTAATGATGTGTATGTGAACTCATAATTGTATCAGTGTTAATGATAGATCTTAAACCTTGATTATGTTTGGTTAAATTAATTGAATGTTATTATCAGTTAAGTAGTTAGAAGTAAAGAGGCAATGACTTCATGGGACTTTACAAATATATACATTCGATAAAAATGGAGTTGTTACATCATCCTTCATTAATGTTTGGCATTTAATGCAAGATTTTTTTTCTTATTACAAGGAAGATTAATTTCTTTTCTTTGAAACTCAGTTATTATGATGTCAAAGTGGTTAGTAGGTTAAAGTAATGGAGAATAATTTTAGAACCATGTCTAAAAATAATGTAAAGTGATTAAGGTATTTGTGTTAAGGGTTTATACCATGCTAAGTTGAGTCTAGTATCTAGGATGTGAATTATGTTGAAATTGACAATTCATGTGAGAACAATTGTTAAGAAAGGAGATTTTAGAAGAAGCCATAGATTGTGAATATGGATAACCCCAAGGAAATAAGGATATACTAAGATATGAAAGAATTGTACTAGTATAATGGTAAAAAGAAGATACAAGTGATATTTTTGTTTGTTGTTTGGTGTGTTAGCAAGTAAAAATTGAATATATTGTTTTAAGAAAGCTATTCAAGAAGCCTTAGGATCTTAATTAGATTATAGTATAGCTGATAGTAAATCGAAATGATGTGTTTACACATCAAAAGTTATGCTTCAGGTATCTTATATAAATTTTGGTGAAAGTTAAGAGGAATTATTTGTCCTTAGTTGAACTTGCCCATATCAAAAGTTATCAGGCCAGTATACAAATGGCACCATTTGAGGTTTTACATAAAACAATATAGGTCTCTAAATAAGTGGATGAGTTGAATAAAGTTAAGCTTTTGGAATCTAATTTGGAATAACATGCAATAGATAGAATATGACTAACTTAAATTGATGATGCTAGTTTGGAGAGCATACTTCAAGTATATGTCATCGAGTTTGGTGAGAGATCCTTTAAAAGAATTTGCCTATAATAAAGTGATATTGGATAACTTAAAGCCTTATGTAAGAGGTGTTGTAAACTTTTAGTAGATTCAGTTGGGTCAAACTTATTGTAAAATGCCATTGATAAAGTGAAATTGATTAGAAAAATAATACAAACAACTTAATACAAGCCAAAAGTCTATAAGGACCATGAATTTTGAGCACAAGAAATTTTTAGTTGGTGACCAAATATTCTTGAAGAACTCACCCATGAAAGAGGTAATGAGGTTTGGAAAGAAGGAAAAGTTCAGCTCTAGTATATAGCCTATTTTGAAATCTTGAACAAAGTAGGTATAATAGTATATTGCCTAGTCTTGCCATCAGAATTAAGTGATGTTGATACAATCTTTCTTGTATCAATGCTAAGGAAGTACCTATCAGATTCTTCTTATGTTATTCAATTCTAAGAAATTCAATTGGATAAGAATTTGGCTTAATTATGAGGAAAAATCGATGTTGATTGTTGATCGACAAGTGGAGAATTTAAAGTTAAAGGAAATCCCTATGGTTAAGGTTATATGGAAAAATCACTCAAGTGAAGAGATTTCTTAGAAAGTAAAGATGATATACAAAAGAGATATCCCCAATAGCTTGAGTAGTGAGGTTAATAATTGTAATTTATGCCTTTGCTTCATTCCCTACTTGTGATAGGATAGTTTGAAATTTGGGGACCAAATTTCTTAACGGGGGAAGAATATAACACACCTAAGATTTAGTAATTTCCATTTATGTATGGATTATTAAAAGAAATAAAGTAGTTGTGATGTAATTAAAAAGGTTTAAGGATGAAAATTAAAACTTATTAATATTTTTGAGGTCAAATTGTAATTTCCTAAAAATTTAGGGGTCGAAATGTAAATAATAAAATTTGCAAGGACTTCCTCTAACAATTCGCAAACTGGCAATTGGTCCCTTTATCAATATAAAGAAAAAAGAAAAAAAATGTTCTTCCTGTAATCGATGAAATCAATAGTAAATAGTAACCTTCTCTCTCCTTATTTTCTCTTTCTAGATTTGGAGTACCTTCGAGCCTCTGATCTCAAAACTAAGGGTACCATTGGATTCAGGACAAAGAGTACTACGATTTTGGCCGGACAATTTTTCAAATCAGCCGCAGAATCACCAAAAATTGAAAGTAAAAAATCTTAGAAAAAAGTAAGTTCTGAAACTCCTATTTAGAGACTTCAAATTAAAAATCTAACACTGTAGATGGATTCAGCAGATAGAAAAATATAGTATATGAAGTTTCTCAGTCATTTGGAAACTTTTGGTATCATAAACAATAACTCTGACCGGTGTGAATAGTAAATCAGATCGGCATGAATAGTGATTTTTGGTAGATGTGAATAGTATTTTCGATCATGAATAGTGACTATTGGTTAACTAGTGTTGATCAAGCTCTTGAAGTCATTTTCTACGTTTTTAGACCCTCTGGACTCGTTTTTAAGGTCTATTTGGTCAAATTTGGATTGGAAAAGTGCATTTTGGGACTGTCCAACCTGAAGCCTTACCTTGTGAGTAAATAATTCTTTCTATGACATACTCTATGCTCTTCTTGAACTTTAAATGTAAAATTGATTTTGTTTACAATTATTTATGCTATGATAAGTTTTTGAAATGTGTTAAAATATCTACTTTGCTTACTAACTGGCATATAGTTCAAAAAGAGTATGATTTTGCAAATAGATTTTGAAACTCATTAAATATGTGGGTCTAAATGTACTTATTATCATTTGGTAAAGTGAATATTATGTGAACGAGGCATTGATCTATAAAGCTATAAATTTTCCGAATATGATTGAATGACAAGTGTAAAACTCATGGCGAGTTGCTTGATAATTAGGCATTGCATTTGATGGATATGCATTTTTAGTAATAATTTATGAGCTGGTATCATAAAAGAAGATTCTCTTAAAATATTGAATTTAATCACCTTAAATGATAGTTCAAAATAGCATGAAATGATGCTAGCTAATCCATTCCTAATATCACATCAAAGTCTACCGTATCTAGAACTATCAGATCCAAAAACGTTTCTTTATGTGCTATCAAAATCTCACACAATTTATACACATAATTCACTAACAATAATTCTTCCAATGAAGTAGCAACTATAAAAGAATAGTTTAACTTAGTAAGGTCTTTACCTAACTGCTTAGTAAAACATGGAGACACATAAAAATAAGTATAACCAAAATTAAACAATACATGTGCTTTATAAGAAAATACTGGTAATGTACTTGTCATTACTGCATTCAAAGCATGAACATCCTGTCATGTCAAAGCAAATATTCGTGCTTGTCCTCAACCTCGACTTCCTAATCCTCTACTAGAACCACTACTACTTACTTAGCTTATAACTGCTATAACTGGTCATGCTAGAATAGATACAATGGGTGAAATTGGTTATACTGATGCTTAACTTGAATCTCGTAATTGTGAAAAAAATTTCACCATATGCCCTTCTTGTCCACACTAAAAATATGCACCTATTTCTCTATGACACTGTCCAATATAGGGCTTACTACAAGTGGGGCATAATGGAATCAATCTCGAGTCCTGTGAACCCATGGGCATTCTATCACTCCTTCATAATAACACACCCCTTGTTTTGGCTATTACATGAGGCTAACAACACCTCTACTAGCTGAGGTTTAAAGTTGCACCAAGGCTAGCATCTATTGTTGCTAGCAAACAATGTTTTTGAATATAATTCCTCCCAAAGAAATAATGTATGAAAATAGTATTTTATCCAAAACAAGAAATGCTTTCTATGTTCAATTCCTTTGTCAAACAATCTTTAATCAAATCTTAATACATATATATATATATATATATATATATATATATATATATATCAATTCCATTCATACAAAAAATGTACTCTTGTCAATAGGTGTAATATTCCACAAATTCTTATTTCCAATTACTTGGTTGTAAAGTTTCTAGTTGACAACAAATAAATCATAATTACCTTATAACAAAACATTTTCTTTCACACATACTTTAATTATGAGTTGTTTGAATATATGTTCGAATCCAATTATGCCCAATTCTACATTCTCAAATATAGTGAGAGATTATATGAAATATATATATTCAGGGGATTCTAAATTCAAGGAGGTTTAGACATTGAAACCTCATCATGTTTAAAACAATACTATACTAGAAAACTATATCAATTAGTAAACAATAATGGAAGTTTATCCATTCTGAAGGTTTGAAAATAGTTAAAAGTAATCACATACTAGATCAAATTCACACTTAAAGTTGAATAAGTGTATAAAATAAATCATAGTAAGAATTATCTGCTCATAAAGTAATGGTTCCCAAGTTAGACAGCCATAACATGCATGTTTCGAAGCAGAATTTGGCAAAATAGACCTTAAATTTAACTGGTGCGCACTGTCGCAGGTGCACCCAAATTAATACCTTACCTCAAAACTAACCTGTAGTAGTGGGAGTAAGGGTCGATCCCACAGAGACTGGAATTAACTTATGTGATTAAAAAGGGGGGAATTGATAATCGCAAGTTAAGTAAAGTAAACAATAATGAAAATAATAAAGCGAAAGTGATTAATGATAAAGACTTTGGTTTCGGTTGGTATCCACCGTCAAGGGATTACATTGATCATCGACAACATAATCAATTTGTAAATGAACATCTATCATTGGGGTTTTAACTCTGTTTCTCCTTAAGCCTAGCAAATTAATGATAATCACACTAATAAAACCCTAATCAACAAGCCATCTTTTAGCACATCGGTAAAATATAACTTGTTAACCGCATGAAGAACTAGAGAAACTGACAGAGCTAAACAAATATAAACACATTGGCTATATCTAATTTAGTCAATCATTCATCATAGGTTCAATGATTTATAATCCAAAACCCTCAAACCTATTTGCATCACGAATCGCAGAATTAAAAACTTTGTTCAAAACACAATTTAGCTATAGATTAAAACAGACGAAGTACTAGTAGGCCTCCTAGCAATCATATGAATAATCATTAAAAATAAGAACAGATGAACAATCAATATTCAAAACAAATTGAAATAATAACATCAGATCCACATCTCACAATGTATAAAATCCCTTGAGGTTTCAACTCACCTCAACCAACTAAAGAGAATTAGCCACGCAGGGCCATAAGATAAACAAAAGAAGAATTGAAGAATGTAGATAAAGAATTTGGTGAAGGATTGGATGCCTTCTCTGGTTGTTTTCCAATCTTTTTATAGAATTTCCCCTTCTAATCGAAGTCAGAACGTATTTTAGGTCTGATTCCCGTCCATTCCCTTCAATTTTGAGCGAAAACGACCTAAAATCGCGAAATCAGCAAGTCCCCTATGGCTCACGGGCGCTGCGGCGCTACGAAGATTCTGCCACGGGGCACCGTGGCGCTCCCTGTTAGAGCCGTGGTGGGCTATGTCGAACATGATCGGGCGCCGCGGCGCTCGCTCCTGGGTAGCACAGCGCCGCGGCGCACCGAATTTCCTTATCGTGGCACCGCGGTGCTCCCTTGTGAGTGCCACGGCGTCTAGAATATTCTGGATTTTGTCGAAGTACCAAACGTGAAAGTTGTAGCTCTATGTCTCGTCTTTCGATAGCCGCTGAAATCACCTTAATCAGAGTCCGAATGAGTGAGATATGCCTCAATTAGTGACAAAAGGTCAGGAATCAGCATTTTTCTATGATTTTCTCTTTATTTTTCTCTTCTTTTCTTCTTTATTATTCCTAAAACACAAAACACAACACTCAATCAATTCATATCTATTTTCTACTAAAATTAAATAAAAAGAAACTTAAATTATGTCAAAAACATGCTTATTTTATAGCATGTTAAATACCCCCACACTTACTCTTTTGCTTGTCCTCAAGCAAACATTGATTCATGTAAACATAATTCAATATATGAAATGAGTGAATGGCTTACCAATATGCTGCCTCATAGTGAAAATTGTATGCTCTTGAAGAAATTTCAGAAAATTTCATGACCATGTGCAACATTTAATTCAAATGCAATTTATAATTTTATTCCTTAAAATCGATAGTGTGTGTGTGTCTTTGGATAATTTAATTTTCTTTTACCTAAATGAGCTTATATATCTTAGGAATTATAGCATGGCTCTCTATTTAAAATTTCCGTAGGCTTATTTTTCATGCTACTCTCTACTAATGTAGGCTAAAACTACTTCTTAGGATCAAAAGGACTTAACTCAGCTTGTAATGTGGCTAGGCTATGGGGTGAGATAAAAGATATAATTTTAAAGCTCAATCTCCCAACATCACATGATTAACTCTGATCTATTTGAGCTAAATCTCAAGATTGGGGAAGCTTTTCCCCCACACTTATTTCCTTGCTTCTCTGCATTCTACTTTTCTTTAATTCTCTATTTCTTCCTTTTTAATCACTGGATAGACTTTCATTAGTCTTTTGAGAATATATATATATATATATATATATATATATATATATATATATATATTTTCCTTTCTTTTGTCCTTACTCCACCCTTCCACCCTTTCATTAATGTAGATCTATAAAACAAATATTCAGAAATTAATCATGGAGTGAGTGAATCAGGTAGAAAAAATAAAGGTATCAATCACAAAATTTGGTCTTGGCTATTTTGTGGGTATAGAATAAAATGTTAATTAAGCTCAAAATGGAGGTTTTAAGGATATTCACTTGTTTGGGTTAAGCTTGAAAGGCTCAATCTCATAAAAAAAATGCCTAAACCATCTCCTAATTGTTAGTATTAGCCTAGGATTTCGCCTCAAGTATCATTTAAATAAGTTCTAGAAATTTAAAAGAGATCATAAAATATTTTTGAGTTATATAATCTTTTTCTAAGTAAAAGACAAATTTAATATCGAAAATTACTGTGCATAAGAATTTCAGGATTTTTAGAAAATAGGTAATCATAAATTGAAAAGAATTTAAAATTACACATAATTATGACTTTCCTACATCTCCCAAGAGCTATAAGCAATTTAAACAATTATATCATTGGCTATTGGTTCAGCTATCACATACTCATAAATTGAAATTTTGTTCACATGCTCACCTCATGACAAGATTAAAAATGCACTTATCATAAAATTATAGTTATGCATCAAAGTAGGAAAGTGCACAAGTGTATGATTTATTATACAGTCATCCAGCTGAATCATAAAGTGACCCCCCCTCGTACTTAAAAACATACATTGTCCCCAATGTAAGAATATAAAAGAGAATATAAAAGGGACAAATAAAAACATAAGGAGGGGTTCAGTGAAACTTCCCTGACTAGTGATCACCATCCATCTCATCATGCTCAGGTGCAGGCCTAAAGGGTGGTTTAGGAGGTGCCGGGAAAGCAATCGGGAGGTTCAGGGCATGAGCTAATTGGCTAAAACATGCATGATGATGTTGTGCAATGGAGTGCTGATAGAGGGCCAGATTGTTCATTTGATGGCTCAGATACTCTGTGCGCTCCCATAAATCTTCAATGGTATGCTGGGATGGTGGTGGAGCTGAGCTGCTTCCCGGTTCCTCTGTAGGTATTGGCTAAATCCCTAGCTCCTCCTCTGCTGCTTCTTCATGGACCTTGTATTTTTGGATGTCTGCATAGGAAATAGGCTTCATCGGGTGAATGAGAGCCTCAGTAGAATCCCATCTTACGCCCGCTTTTTGACATAGACCAGTAATTAAACTAGGGGCAAATAGGGATCCACCTCTAGCACTGATACAGCCGAGTAGCTAGCTATGAATAACGTTGCCTACATTAATAGAAAGCCCTTTTAGTATTACATAAAGCAAAATGGCCCTTTTCCGCCTGACTTGACTCATGTTGAGGCTGGGCATGAATCTGGCTGACACGAAATAGTGCCATGCTTTAGCCACTTTAGTCATGTCAGCTCTAGCAAGGTATAACGGATGGCCATTGCTATCCAATTTCTAGGAGGCCCCCCTGTAGCATAGAGTGCAAATAACGTCGTCAAAGTCAATATATGATTGAAGAAGCGTCGTATATTCATCATCCTCAATATCAGGCAGGGAATAAAATTCATTAATAGCGTGCGGAGTGAATGGCACCATCTTGCCTCTAACCCGTGCTTGATGACGTTCGTGAACTGTAGCATTGGAGTAGAACTCTTAAACTACGGGAATAACTCCTGGTTCTGGATTCCTGCAGAAAATCTCCCAATGCCTATGGAGGATATTGTCTCTGTGAGGTAGCCCTTCGGTGATAAGAAATCCACGTTCTGGAACTATAAGTTTATACACCACCACTTTGATGTGGTGTTAATAAATCGCTTCAGTCACAAAAGCTACGGTGTCGAATGCTGGAGGGTCCTCAGCTCTGTTCTTCCTCTTAGAGATGCCTAATTTAGAAGTTTTTGGGGCCATTGCACTTGGCAAACTCACTGGGGCGTTTTATCAAACACCTAGTGTGCACTCTTGAAAAATAGAGAGAATGGATGGTAGATTCGTAGCTTGAAGTCCTAATGCAGTAAAAAGCAGTAACAATGAAGTATAGAGATCAACTTCAGCAGGAAAAACAAAGTAAATCGTACCAAATTTAGTGTGATTTGTGGCTAGAAAGTGTGAGATCAAAATTGCTTGAGAACCCTAGAAAATTGCCATTGAATCCAAGCCAAAAGCTGAAAGAAGTGTATAATCCTACAAAAGAAGATGAAAAATCATGTAATTTCAGCAAGATAACGTAGTAGGAGGTGGATATGGTCGATTCCACGCAAGAAAGTGGAGTGGGGATGTGAGAAGCAAGCAAAAATGGAGGGGGGAAAGAAGAGCATCACGATGCTCTTATAGAGAGCGTCGCGGCGCTCTCTGCTGCAACGCGGAGCGCCGTGGCGCTGTGGGTGAGCGCCGCAGCGCTTGCCCAATCTGGGCGACGAGCGCCGCAGCGCATATGCACGTCTGCAGATCACAAAAAAAAAATTTTTTTAACAGAAAAAATAAACCATGAAAAGAAAAATTAAGAAGAAAAAGAATGGATGTTGGGTTGCCTCCCAACCAGCGCCTTTGTTTTATGTCGTTGGCTCGACATAGATCCAAAAAATATCAATGAGGGTCTTGAAAAGTTATCCATTGTGCTTCCTCTTGCTGAAATCCTTCATAGTAAGGTTTAAGCCTATGCCCGTTGACTTTGAAGCTATGCTGGTTATCCATGCTCTTTATTTCAACTGCACCATGAAGGAAAATATCAGTAACAATAAATGGTCCCTCCCATCTAGAACGAAATTTACCTGGAAACAATCGGAGCCTAGAATTGTAAAGGGGAACTTTTTGTCCTTTGCTAAACTCCTTACGTGAAATCATACGATCGTGTAGGAGTTTAGTTTTGGCCTTATAAATATTTGCGTTTTCGTAGGCCTCGTTTCTAATTTCCTCTAATTCCTGAAGTTGTAATTTCCTGCATTCTCCACTTTCTTTCACATTCATGTTAAATTTCTTTATAGCCCAAAATGCTTTATGATCCAATTCAACTGGAAGATGACAAGTTTTACCAAATACTAACCTGTATGGGGACATACCAATTGGGGTCTTATAGGCTGTCCTGTATGCCCATAGAGCGTCATCTAATCTGAGACTCCAATCCCGGCGGTTGGGATTTATTGTCTTACTAATGATATTTTTGATTTCTCTGTTGGATACCTCAGCTTGCCCATTGGTCTGGGGGTGATATGCAGTTGACAATTTATGAGTGACATTATATTTCTTTAATAGGGCTTCAATAGTCCTATTGCAAAAATGTGTTCCCCGGTCACTTATCAAAGCTCTTGGAATCCCAAATCTTGAGAAGATATGAGATTTAATGAAATCTGCAACCACTTTAGAATCATCAGTCCTAGTAGGTTTAGCTTCTACCCACTTTGAGACATAATCCACAGCCAACAAAATATAATCATATCCAGCTGATAAAGGAAAAGGTCCCATGAAATCAATGCCCCAAACATCAAAAATTTCACAAAACAATATTGGTGTTTGAGGCATCTCATTTTTCCTGGAGATATTACCTGTTTTTTGACAGTTTGTACATGACTTACAAAAATGGTATGAATCTCTGAATATGGTAGGCCAGTAAAAACCGCAATCTAAAACTTTCTTTGATGTCCTTTTTGCTCCAAAATGTCCACCACATGCATAAGAATGGCAGAAGGTTAGAATGGATAAAACTTCAGAATTAGGAATACACCTTCTTATAATTTGATTTGAGCATTGCTTCCAAAGGTAAGGATCGTCCCATATGTAGTATTTGGCGTCACTCTTGATCCTACTTTTAGCTACCCAGGTCAAAAGAGGAGGTAACTGATTAGTAGCCAGATAATTTACAATGTTTGCATACCATGGCATATGAATTGAAATTGAAAATAAATTTTCATCTGGAAATAATTCTTCAATTTTCAATTTTTCTTCCACATGTGTCAGGCGGCTTAGGTGATCTGCTACACTGTTTTCAGACCCTTTCTTGTCTCTAATCTCCAAATCAAATTCTGTAAGCAGTAGCACCCATCTGATTATCCTAGGTTTAGCCTCCTTTTTCATCACCAAATACCTCAAAGCTGCATGATCAGTAAAATCAATAATTTTAGTGCATATTAAATATGATCTAAATTTTTCTAATGCAAAGACTATAGCTAAGAGTTCTTTTTGAGTGGTGGTATAGTTCTTCTGGGCATCATTCAGTATTCTGGAGGCATAATATATCATATGGGATGTGTTTCCAATCCTTTGGCCTAGTACTGCTCCAACTGCATGGTCACTGGCATCACACATAATTTTAAAAGGGATGTTCCAATCTGGTGCTTGGATGATTGGAGCTGAAATCAAGGACTCTTTTAATTTGTCAAAAGCTTCCCTGCATTCTCCATCAAATTCAAAAGAGACATCCTTCTGAAGCAATTTGCACATAGGTGCTGCTTTCTTAGAAAAGTCCTTTATGAATCTCCTATAAAAACCTGCATGGCCAAGAAAAGAACGAACTTCCCGCACACAAGTGGGATAAGGTAGAGTTTGTATAATATCAATCTTTGCCTTATCTACCTCTATTCCTCTTTTTGAGACAACATGGCCTAAAACTATACCTTGTTCAACCATAAAATGACACTTTTCAGAATTTAAAACAAGGTTAGTTTCTTGACATCTTTTCAAAATTAGTGAAAGGTTATGCAAACAATCATCGAATGAATTCCCATAAACTAAAAAATCATCCATAAATACCTCAATAAATTTTTCAAGGTAATCTGAGAATATGCTAACCATACACCTTTGAAAAGTGGCAGGGGCATTACAAAGCCCAAATGGCATGCGCCTATATGCGAATGTCCCAAATGGACAAGTGAAGGTTGTCTTTTCCTGGTCTTCCGGAGCAATTGCAATCTGGAAATAGCCTGAATAACCATCAAGAAAAAAATAGTAAGGTTTACCAGATAATCTTTCAAGCATTTGATCAATAAAAGGTAAAGGAAAATGATCTTTTCGGGTTACAGAATTTAATTTTCTATAATCTATACAAACCCTCCACCCATTTTGAATCCGGGTGGGTACCAATTCCTCATTTTGATTTTTCACCACAGTTATTCCTGTTTTCTTGGGAACCACTTGCACTGGGCTAACCCAATGACTGTCTGAAATAGGGTATATTATCCCAACCTCTAACAATTTAAGAATTTCTTTCTTCATTACATCCATCATAGGTGGATTTAGCCTTCTTTGGGGCTGTCTAGATGGTTTAGCTCCTTCTTCCATCAATATTTTGTGCATACATGTAGAAGGGCTTATTCCCTTAAGATTAGCTATGGTCCAACCTATTGCAGTTTTGTGTTCTTTAAGAACTTGGATCAGCTTTGCCTCTTGATCATTTTCAAGCTTGTTGGAGATGATACCATGAAGTGTTTCTTCTTCTCCCAAGAATACATATTTGAGGTGATCAGGGAGTGGCTTCAGTTCAGGAGTAGGAGCCTGCACAACAGAAGGTACAAGAGAAGTATCAGAAATTGGTAATTCTATATAAGAAACATTACCTGTTGGTGGTTCTTCTGAAAAACCATTTAGTGCAGCCAGTTCCTCTTTCGTTTCTTCATCCAATTCTATCTCACCATCATCCTCTTCTATGGATTTGCTCACAATCACATCCAATTTATCATGTCCATCTAATTCAAATACATCATGTGCTAGGGAATCAAAGATATCTATAGAATAAACAGGAGTATCATCACCTAGATGTTTCATGGCTTCATACATATTAAAATTTATTACTTCACCATCAAATTCCATAGTGAGTGTGCCATTGTGAACATCTATCTTTATTTTTGAGGTTTTCAAAAATGGTCTCCCTAATAATATTGGGGATGTAAAATTCCCATTTTCCATGTCTAGAACATAAAAGTCTGCAGGGAAAACCAAATCATCTACCTGTACTAAAACATCCTCAATTACTCCCTTAGGATATGCAGTGGACCTGTCAGCTAATTGAATAACCACATTAGTAGAGTTCAATGGTCCTAATTTCAAGGAAGCATATATAGAATATGGCATGACATTTATGGAAGCTCCTAAATCCAACATAGCTTTTTCAACATGAGTATCCCCAATTTTACATGGAATGGTAAACGTACCTGGATCCTTGCATTTAGTGGGGAGTTTTGTTTGTATCATGGCAGATACGTTCTGACTCATTTGAACCTTTTCAAACCCCTTCAATTTTTGCTTTCTTTTTTGAGTGCATAATTCTTTCAAGAACTTTGCATATCTTGGTACCTGCTTAATAGCATCTAGGAGGGGAATATTAACTTCACATTTTCTAAAGATATCATACAATTCAGAAGTTTTCTCATTTAGCCTATTCTCTTTAAGAGCTTCTGGAAAAGGAGGCACTACTTTATAATTTAAATTAGAGGGAGACTTACCTGTAGGTGTTTCATTCTCCTTAATTGATTGTTCAGTTTTCTTAGGAGAAGAGGGTGCTGGTGGACTTTCAATCTCCTTACTACTCCTTAAAACAATTGCACTAGCATTCTCTCTGGGGTTCACCACAGTTTGTGAAAGTAACTTACCTGAGTTTAGAGCATCCAATCGACTCACTGTGGTTGCTAACTGACCTACTTGAGTTGTCAGGTTCTGAATGCTAACTCTTGTCTCTTGCTGAAATTGATGAGAGTTATGTACAAGAGTTTTCACAATGTCTTCCAACGGATTACTTACCTGTTGATCCTAGGGTGCACTCTGTCTAGGATAATAGGCTTGCTGATTTTGTTGAAAATTTTGTCCTGCAGGCCTATTTTGTGCACTCCCATATCTGAAATTGGGGTGATCCTTCCATCCAGGATTGTATGTATTGGCATATGGATCATACCTTTTTGGTTGGCCAGGAAAACCTCCTATAGCATTCGCTTGTTCTGTGGATTCCTCTTGAAATGTAGGACACATGTCAGTTGGGTGCCCTGTGGCTGAGCATATTCCACATACTTTAACTTGCTGTAGTGTACCTGTAGCCATTTGGCGCACAAGAGAAGTAAGTTCAGATATTTAATTCTGAAGAGAAGTAGTACTTACCTCCTGGGCATGTCTAATAGGAGGATCATGCCTAACGCCAAATTGTTGTGAATTGGCAGCCATATTTGATATCAAGATTCTGGCTGCCTCAGGAGTTTTATCTACTAGTGCTCCTCCACTAGCTGCATCTATCATGCTCCTATCTCCCTGCAAAAGACCTTCATAAAAATATTGGATTAGTAGCTGCTCACTAATCTGATGATGTGGGCAGCTTGCATAAAGTTTCTTAAACCTTTCCCAATATTCATAAAGTGTTTCACCAGAAGGCAAATAATACAACCAATCTTTGGCTGAATCTTTTAAGGAAAAAGGAAAAGCCCTGAGTTTTATTTGTTGCTCAGTTACTCCAGGGGGCTTCATACTGGTACATACTACATGGAACTCCTTCAGATGTTTATGCGTGTCTTCACCTGCAAGACCATGAAAACTTGGTAAGAGATGAATTAATCCAGATTTCAACTCAAAATTAACATTATCATCAAGATTAGGAAAAGTAATACATAAGGGTTGCTGATGCAAATCAGGAGCTGCAAGCTCCTTCAGAGTGGGATGCCTGGCCATGATCACTTCCTTCGTATTCTGATGAATGTCTTCTTGAATTTCTCTTCTGTGCCTGTATACAGATTTTCCAATATCTGGATTGAACTGTAAATCTCGAGAATTAGAAGAACGAGTTACAGGCATAAATAAAAAAAATCACAAAAAGTAATGACGCAATCCCAGGCAACGGCACCAAAATTTGGTTCGCACTGTCGCAGGTGCACCCAAATTAATACCTTACCTCAAAACTAACCTGTAGTAGTGGGAGTAAGGGTCGATCCCACAGAGATTGGAATTACTTTATGTGATTAAAAAGGGGGGAATTGATAATCGCAAGTTAAGTAAAGTAAACAATAATGAAAATAAATAAGCGAAAGTGATTAATGATAAAGACGTTGGTTTTGGTTGGTATCCACCGTCAAGGGATTACATTGATCATCGACAATATAATCAATCTGTAAATGAACATCTATCATTGGGGTTTTAACCCTGTTTCTCCTTAAGCCTAGCAAATTAATGATAATCACACTAATAAAACCCTAATCAATGAGTCATCTTTTAGCACATCGGTAAAATATAACTTGTTAACCGCATGAAGAACTAGAGAAACTGACAGAGCTAAACAAATATAAACACATCGGCTATATCTAATTTAGTCAATCATTCATCATAGGTTCAATGATTTATAATCCAAAACCCTCAAACCTATTTGCCTCACGAATCGCAGAATTAAAAACTTTGTTCAAAACATAATACAACTGTAGATTAAAACAGACGAAATACTAGTAGGCCTCCTAGCAATCATATGAATAATCATTAAAAATAAGAACAGATGAACAATCAATATTCAAAACAAATTGAAATAATAACATCAGATACACATCTCACAATGTATAAAAATCCCTTGAGGTTTCAACTCACCTCAACCAACTAAAGAGAATTAGCCACGCAGGGCCATAAGATAAACAAAAGAAGAATTGAAGAACGTAGATGAAGAATTCGGTGAAGGATTGGATGCCTTCTCCGGTTGCTTTCCTCTCTTTTTATAGATTTTCCCCTCCTAATCGAAGTCAGAACGTATTTTAGGTCTGATTCCCGTCCATTCCCTTCAATTTTGAGCGAAAACGACCTAAAATCGCAAAATCAGCAAGTCCCTTACGGCTCACGGGCGCCGCGGCGCTACAAAGATTATGCCACGGGGCGCCACGACACTCCCTGTCAGCGCCGCGGCGGGCTATGTTGAACATGATCGGGCACCGCGGCGCTCCCTCCTGGGTAGCACAGCGCCACGGCGCTCCGAATTTCCTTATCGTGGCGCCGCGGCGCTCCATTGTGAGCGCCACGGCGTCCAGAATCTTCTGGATTTTGCTGATGTACCGAACATGAAAGTTGTAGCCCTATGTCTCGTCTTTTCATAGCGGCTGAAATCACCTTAATCGAGTCCGAATGAGGGAGATATGCCTCAATTAGTGACAAAAGGTCAGGAATCAGCATTTTTCTATGATTTTCTCTTTATTTTTCTCTTCTTTTCTTCTTTATTATTCCTAAAACACAAAACACAACACTCAATCAAGTCATATCTATTTTCTACTAAAATTAAATAAAAAGCAACTTAAATCATGTCAAAAACATGCTTATTTTATAGCATGTCATTAACTCTAGAGGGTTAAAAAACCTAAAAAATGACTCCAAAAGCATGAATTTTAGTCTCCGGGAGGTCGATCAATGTTGGTCAACAAACTAGGGCCCGGAACATGTGTTGCACATACCATCGCTTAGATCCATGCATAGGATTCACATTTCATTTTGAGAACTCTAATTAAGAGTTTTAGAACTTGCTTTTTTAGGGTTTTCCTTTCTACTTTTCAGCTAATTTTTGGCTAGTTTGTGAGAAAATAATTAGATAGATTTGTAGTTCTTGGTGTTCTGAATCCATTAGTAGTGGTGGTGGTGGTGGCATTAAAATCTGTGGTCCAAAAGTTGTACAACTTTTAGAGAGAGAAAATAAGGATTTTTAGAGAGAGAAAATGGAGATATAGGAAAAACTTCAGGTTCTACATGCCTCTTTTGTAGCTATTAAGATAAAAACCATGTTGTGGTATAAACATTAAATTTTAATTATTGGGGGATGCCCTTGCAATTTTTGTAATTTACATTTTAACCACTAAAATTTTAATAAATTATATTTTGACCTCAAAATCTGAAATCTTAATATTTTTCATATAAACCTTCATAACTAGGTGATAAATAAGCAAAATTCTTTGACCCAATGGTACGTTTCTCTAACTTACAGTAATTATTTCTTTAGTTTAGGGCTTTTCTTTAATTTAAGGTCATTACAAGTGAAGATAAACAACATAAGCATAAACAATTGCATTTTCTTCTTAAAATCTAACAATTCTTTATGCAGCAAATTATTAAACCCAAGCTGCTTAACAAATTAGATGGATCAAATAATTATGTATTTGACATCTAATTTAGCAATAGATTGTAACAAATAATAAACCAAAGGCCCTTTCTAATTGTCAAATAAGAAAATCATAAGAATAAACTTAGAAGAAAAATTTATGCCTAAATCATAAATTAAACATTAAAAACAAATCAAATCTCACAGTGTATCAAGTTTGATGTTTCAGTCTCTCACGACCAATTAAAAGGACCTAGCCACACAAGTCCATGATGAAACTCAAGAGAAAGTCTAAAGAAGAAGAATGAGGAAAGAGGTTTGCCAAAAGATATCTAAAATAACCCTAACTCATATATTTAAAAAAAAATATCTAAAACAACTCTTCTTTTTGGTGTCACAACTTTGAGTTTCCACTATCGCGACCTAAACATTCAAGACACAAGATGCTTGATATCGTGTTTCTAGCATTGCAACTCCACAATCCACAATCACAATGCTAAATTCTCTAGAATCTTACATTTTTTTTGGTCAATTCTAACATGGCATTGGTAGCTTTCCACTATCATGACCCTGGCTATTATGTCCTGAATTTTGTATCTTTAGCTCTTTTGTTCTAATTTCCTTCAAATTATCTTTATTTTTCATCTAATGCCTTTAATTACTTCTTGAATCAAAATATGTGATTAGTGAATTCTTTAAATTAATAAAGATATAAAAGACTAAGTATTAATGGAGAAAAGAAAAACATATTAGATTCACATCAAATACCCCTACGCTTAACATTTGCTTGTCCTTAAGCAAATACTCAAATTCAACATCAAAAAATTATCGATGTTATAATGCCATCAACAAGAAATAATCAAGCCTTCAAAAAAATCATAACACATCATGAACAAATATTCCTTTTAATTTACTTAGCAAGAAATTCCACTAAAAGAAGATAATTGACTAAATATGCAAACCTTCAAATAAATAAGCATTATTCTCTAATGTGTTTGTGATGGTACATATTGTGCTCAAATTTATTCCAATGGAAATGCTCTCTAGTAGGTACTATCACGGGTACAACAAATTTATACCTTACCTTTATACTACCTGTAACAGTGGGAGTAAAAGTCGATCCCACAAAGACTAGTATTACTTTTTTGTGAAACATAATGAAAAAAGTTTGAATGATGTAAGTAAATTAGCAAAATAAAAAAGAATAATCACAATTAAAAAATAATAGATTTTTATTAATGATGAAAGATTTGGTTTTAGTTGATATCTACCATTAACGAATTGCATTTATCATTGACAACATAATCAATATTGAATTGAGTTCTACCATTGGGATTTTATCCCTATTATTCTTTAAGTTTAGTCAATTGATGACAATCGCATCAATTAACCTTAATTAACAAGTAACCTTTAGCACATCGGTAACGTTTAACTTATTAACATCATGAAGAATTAGAGAAATTGATAGAGCTAAACAACACAAACACATCGATTGCCTTTAATCTAGTTAATAATTCATTATCATACAATTATTAATCATATTTTCCTCTTAACTTAAGTGATGAAAACTTTGTTCGATATATGATTCAATAGTACATTGAAACAAATAATATACTAATAGGCATTTTAGCAATCACATGAACAATCATAAAGAAGAAGAGCAAATGAATAATAAGTACTTAATTAAAATTGATCAAATAACAAATCCAAATCTCAAAATGCATACAAAAACCTTGAGGTTTCAATCTTCCTCAACCAACAAAAAGGAAACTAGCTACACAAGGCCATAAGAAAATCTAAGAGAAGAAGAGAAGATGATGCTTGAGTTGGATGATGTTTTACTTATTGATTTCCCTCTTATGTGTATATTGGAGAGTCCTGAATGAAGTAAGATTACTTCTAGGTTAGTTCTTGGCCTTTTTTGCTTCAATTAGAGTAAAAAAACCCTAAAAATTGCATTGAAATCCTTACTGCATTAGCGAGTACCGTAGCAGTATAGTCATTTTACTTAGCAGGTTATGTAATGTCATGGCTAGGATTTGCAGGTGTTGAGGTGGTTTGATATTTCAAGAATTTGTAAAACTGGTCAACATAAAAGTTATAACTCTATCTCTTATCTTCCCATATCCTTGAAATCACCTTAATTAGAGCTAATATGAAATATATATACTTCAATTGTTGATGAAAGTTTAGGATTCAACTTGTTATGCTGCGGTTCTGACTTTTGAGCATTGTAACACTCTGATTTCTCCTGAATTTTGTAACATCCCTAATTTTGTTTCATTTGTTAATAAAGGTATATAAATATTAAACGTAATATCCATAATTTTGTTTCTTTTATTGAAAAAGGTACATAAATAATTAATTAAGGAAATAAAATTTATTAGACAATTTTTAGATATATAAGAAATATAATCCTTAGAAATTCTTTACCTTATGTGTATGCATAGAAAATGTTTCTAACATTAAGGGAATAGGTAAAGAGAGAAAACTCAATAGGAAAAGTTAGAAATAACATACTAAAGAGAGGCAAAAGTTTTGGGTAAGGAAGATACATTTTTGTGAAGTAAGTAAAGGTCTTAAAATTTCAAGATTGGATTAGAGTAATTTTTCCTAACTCAAGAGCTAGAGTTACTAAGTTTAACATCTCCACCCATAAATTGGGCTTTCATCTATAGACACATCATATAAATTTTTTACACTTCACATGAATTTCTAGTAAGCCAATAAGATAGCCCAAGCAAGAAATAAAACATAGACTTGGATTAAGATATAGAAGTTGGATCGATAACCCAAAAATCATAAAAATGCCCTGCATGAAAGGTAGAATTTTAGCCAAAGCAAAGGAAATAGGTAAGATTGAGCCCAAATCCAAGAAGGAAAAATAAAAATCATGTGAAGAAATAGTAGTGTAATAATAATCAAGATTAGGTCACATGGCATTAAGACAAAACATCTATATCCTATATTCATAATTTCAACAAGTAGGTAATAAAACATGGCTTTAGGACAAAACATCTATATCCTATATTCATAATTTCAACAAGTGGGTAATAATACATAGCATTATGACAAAACATCCTTATCCTACACAAATAATTTCAGCTAAGCAAGGGAGATTCAAAGGTTAGAAATTTGTCACCTAAAAAGGCAAACCTATCATACTTGATTAAGACAAAAGAAAAAGGAAATGAATCCCTAAATCAAAGGGACCTTCTCCCTTGTCTAAAGAAAATTTTGACATGATTTTCAAAATAAAAATCTCTTTTTACTATGCATATTTTGACTATGGGAGAGGAAGAGAAGAACATGAGTTGTCAACATTGGTCACTATTCACAGTCAGAAAATACTATTCATGACGCACAAAAAGTTGTCAAATGGCTGAAAAAATTCATATCCAAAGGTTTATCTAGCTCTTGAATCCATCTACGGTGTCAAATTTTCAATTTGAGGTCTCTAAGTAGAAGTTTCTGAACTTACCTTTTTCTAAGATTTTCTACTTCCAATCTATGACAATTCTGCGGTTGATGTGAAAAATTGTTCAGTCAAAATCGTAGTATTCTCCATCCTGAATCTAGTGGTACGATTAGTTTTGAGATTGGAAGCCAATAGACACTCCAAATTTAGAGAGAAAAATGAGTTACTATTCATAAAATTTATCAGTTATAGAAATTTTTGCATTCCTCTTCACGCATCTGTCTCCCCCTCCCTTTTTTTCTTTTATTTATTTATTTATTATTTAATAATTAAATATTTAAAATTTATTATTTTTATTTTTATTATATACATATAAATACTATTTTTCATCCTAAAATATCCCAAAAATTTCTAAAAATTTACATTCTTATAAAACCTTAGTTGAACTCTTAAATCATGGCTTTTCTTTATAAAAATTTTAATAAAACAAATCACAAAATAAATATCTTTATACATAATAAAAGAAAGAATATTTCTAAAAGTAAAATAAAAATTTATTAGAGGACAATATAATTATTTTAAGTTAAAAAAAATTATTTTAATTAAAAATATATTTGCTTTTAGCAAAACATAATCATTTAAAATAAAAATATATTTTTTTTATCAAAAAATATTATTATTTAAAAATTACGGGATATTACAATTGAAATAACTTGTTAACATAAAAAATGTAGATATATGTCTTATGGAAATTTAGCCACTGGAATCACTCAATTTGGAGTTCATATGAGGGAAATATGGTCAGTTTAATAAGTAAAGGTCAGAACCTATCCGAGAAGAAACAACGTTTAACTTGAGGGAGTAATATCACCAATATTCCTTAAGATTTCACTAAAATGTTCAACATAATAGTTTTAGATAATTGTTTTATCTTTAAATAGACACAAAGAGCACCTCGTTCGGAGTTAAAATGAGGGAGTTATACTCTGATTAGTGAGAGAAGGTCAGGAAAGACAAAAACCTGCATCAGGGAATAACACAACATAGAGTATGCCGTGTTTTAAGGCACGAACATGCCGTGTTCTGTGCCAGAAAGGGCATTTTGAAGCCTAAAGCAAGGATGTTTTATAGGAAATGGGCAAATCGTGTTATAAGATACGTTTAGGCCGTGTTGGAAGCTGGTAAAGATTATTTTCAACATTTTTCTACCCTAAATGAAACTCATTAACTATAAGATATTTGTTGTAGCTTATATAGAAGAACATGACAGGATGATCTATATTGATGATAATTGTAAATTATTGTTGAACCTATTGAGATTTAATTCTCACTATATTTCTATATCATGTTCAAAAAACTAGTTTTGCATATTTTTCTTTGGTTCTAACTCTTAGTGTACATTAGATCAAGTTACTCTATGTTGGGCAGATCCTAGAAATTAATAAGATTTTTATGGTCAAGTTGGCTAAGATCCCGGTGAAGGTGGAACCAACTGCACCTGTATTCCCGAAACTAGTCAATATGAATGAATAAGATGTTGTTAATTAATGATGTGTAAACCTTAATTATACTTGGTTAAATTAATTGAATGTTATTATGAGTTAAATAAAGGTAACGACTTCATGGGAGTTTAAAAATTTATATATATGTATATATGTAAAAAAAATGGAGTTGTTACAAATTTGCCAAAGTGCTCAACATAAAATTTGTTGACTATTGTTTTATGTTTCCATAGGAATCTGAATCATTTCAATTTTAGTTCTTAGTAGGGAGCTATCGTTAGATTAGTGCTAAAATGTTTAGAATCACTACAATTTAGCATTTTTTTCACGAATTTCTTATCTTTTTCTCCTTTTTTCTTCTTCCTTTGCTCCTACAATACAAAACAAACAATTAAGTTAATTCCTAATCGTATTTTACTTAAATAAAAAAGGTAAGCTTAAAAGTATTAAAATCATGCTTAATTATGCATACATCAAATGCCCTCACCTCAACCTTTTGCTTGTCCTTAAGCAAAATAATCTTTAATAACAAAAACAAACATCAATGTATTTAGTGAGTGTTAGGCTTACCAAGCTTTCACCTCATAACCTAAAGATATGCTCAAGAAAAAATTTAAAAAGTCATAACCATGCACAAAATTAACTTAAATACAGTTCATAATTTTATTCTCTTAGAACTTGAGTGTGTGTGTCTTTGGGTTAGTTAATTTTCTTTACTCGGATGAGTTTATGTTTCCCAAAAATTGCGGTTTATGTTTCCCAAAAATTGCGGTAATTTAGGATTTCCATATGCTTATTTTTCATGTTGCCCTCCGCTAATGTAGGCTAAAACTACCTTTAGGATCAATAGGGCTCTATTCAGCTTGTAATGTGGCAAGGGTATAGCGTAGTGTAGATAATATAATTTTAGGATCAATCGGCCAACACCACATAATTAAATATGATCTCTTGAGCTCAAGCTTGGCGAATTTTTCATTACACTCATTTTTTTACTTCAATTGAATTTAATTTATTCTTTTTTCTTGGTTCTATATTTCTTTTCTTTCACCCACTACATAGGATTTCATCATTTCTTTTTCTACACTTCCAACCTATGGTCAGTAAAGCTCTACAAAATAAATATTCAAAAAAATAATCATGGAGTGAGTGAATAGATTGAAAAATAAGGATATTTATCACAAATTTTGGCTTTTGGCTCTTTTGTGGATATAGAATAAAAGGTCAATAAAGCTCAAATTGAGGAGCTAAGGATATATAATTGCCTTAGGTTAGGCTTGAAAGGTTTAATCTATCAAATAATGCATACATCATCTCCTAAATAATAATGTTAGCATAGGATTTAACCTTAAATAGCATTTAAATAAGTTCTAAAATCCTATTGATATCATAAAATATTTTTGAGTTATATGAATCTTCCCTAAGTAAAATATAGATTAAATGCCAAATTTTATCATGCAAAAATGTTTTAGGATTCTAAAGTCAAAAATAAATTTCAAAAAGAGTTAAAATTGCACAAAACCATAAAATTTTTTCATTTTTCAAGAGGAAAAAAATTTTGGGTAGTCATATCATTGGCTATTGGCTTAGTCTAACAACACAAAACATATATTGAATGCAATCACACAACTTACTAAATGCAATAAAAGTGTAATTATAGTGAAAATTAGGAAATTGATGCTTAAATAAGGTCACAATCTTTTGGTCAAATATACTTCCGCCCCCGCATTCAAACTTTATATTTTCCTCAATGTAAAAGTAAAAATGAGAATAAGGAGGGTTGATATGAAGAGATATGAGATAACTGAACTCCCCTGATTTTATTATTTGGGGTAGGATGAAGATGTTGCAATAGTAGACCCTGAACTTTTTTTATTTTCACCATTCCTCTTCCTTTTTTTTCGAGATACTACGAAAGATTGTGTTGGGTTGTCTCCCAATAAGTGCTTTTGTTTAAAGTTGTTGGCTCGACTTAAAGTTCCATTTTTCGTTTAAGGAGGATCTTGATGTGCACCTTGGTCTTAACTGCATCAAAGGTTGCTACACCATGATGAGAATTATTAGTAATATATAACGGTCTAATCCAATGAGAACTTAACTTACTTTGAAATAACCGAAGCATTGAATAATTTTTGGCATAAGTTTCAATCTCATATTTTTAGCCTTAATCAATTTAGGGGGCAACTTTCCTCTATTGTTGAGTAGGACATGCTTTCTAGAGATTATCACAAGTATTGGTTCTCCTATATGCATGTCCTTTAAGTGGCTCAGAAGAATACTTAAGCCTACATTAGGATCCCGCAAAATAGAAGACACATGCATCTCATTAGAAAATTGTAATAAAGTGGAAGGATCCTTACCTATTTGTTGTACTTTTAAGGCTTTCTTTATTGCTATAATTTTTTCCTAGCATTCAATATTTAGAGATGATTCTTTAACCTTTTTCTCCATAAGCTCACTAGCAGCTACTTCCCCTTTATCCTTTCTATTAAGTGTTGAACTTTTATCTCTTTGATTTATTGGCAGAAGTATGTCCTTTGAAGCCTTAATTTCCTCATCACTTTTTAGATTAATTGGAATTATATTTTCTATTGGGTTTGCAATTTTCTTAGAAGTCAACTTACTTAAATTTGAAGTTACTAATTGGTTTATTTTTCTTGTCATCTTAGCCATTTAATTTTCTAAATTTTGCATACTGGTCCTTATCTCCTGTTGAAATTGTTGTCTCTCCTGTAACAAAGTATTAGTCTCAAAGAATTTAACCAAATCCTCTAATGACATACATGAATTAGTATCTTAGGTTGGTTACTAGTTGGGGAGGAACAATTGCTAATATTGCTAGTAATATGAGTAGTTTTGAACCTTATATGCTTATGGAGTTCATAGTTAAGGTATGATTGATCCTCCATGCAAGAGTATACATTTTTTAATATGAATTATACTTCACTTATGGTGGTCCAGGGAAACTACTAACCATATTTACTTGCTCAAATAGTTCTTCATGACAAATTGAGTACCTACTAGTAGGATGCCCCAAGACTGAATGATTTCCATAAGACTTTTCTCTTTGCATATTTTGTACACATTGGCAAAGAAGAGAAGTCAAATTTACAATTTTCTATTCAAGGGATGAATTGCATACCTCAACAACATATCTTAATGGAGTGTACAGACTAGTGCCAGATTATTGAAAATTGGCTGCCATATTTTAGGTTATAAACAAAAAGATAATAAAACCCACAATAGGAAAATATACATAGTCCCTAGCAACAACACCAAATTTTGGTGAGTATTGTCATGAATACACCAAATTAATACCTAACCTTAATACTACCTATTGCAATGAGAGTAAAGCTCTATCTTATATAGACTAGTTTTATGTTTTGTGAAATAAAATAAATGGGGTTTGAATGCTGTAATTAAATTAGTAAAATAAAAGAGAATAATCACAATTAACAAAATAAGATAGTGTGATTAATGATGAAAGAGTTGGTTTTGGTTGATATCCAACATCAAGGAATCACATTGTTCATTGACAACATAATTAATCTTAAAATAAGTATCTACTCTTGGGATATTATCCATGGTCTTCCTTAGGTTTAGTCAATTGATGATGATCACCTTAACTAACCTTAATTAACATGCAACATTTAGCATATCGTTAAAGTTTAACTTACTAATTGCATCAAGAATTAGAGAAAATGATAGAGCTAAACAACACAAATAAATTGGCAGTATTTAATCTACTTAATCATTCACCAGAGGTTAATAATTCATAATCATACAATTATAAATCATATTTTCTTCTTAAATCAATGTGATGAAAACTTTGTTCGATATATGATTTAGTAGTAGATTAAAACAAACAATATACTAATAGGTCTCCTAGCAATGATATGAATACTTATGGAGAAGAAGAGCAGATGAATAATCAATACTCAATTAAAATTGAACTAATAAACTTAAATCCAAATCTCACAATGCATAAAAGAACCTTTAGGTTTCAATCTTCCTCAACCAACAAAAAGGAAAATAGCCACACAAGGTTATAAAAAAACCTTAGAGAAAAAGAGAAGATGATGCTTAAGAATTTGGTGATTGGATCCTTGGATGATGTTCTATTGATTAATTTCCCTTTTATTCATAGATTGGAGAGTCTTAAATGATGTAGGATTGCTTTTAGGTTAGTTCTTGGCCTTTTGAGCTTTAATTGGAGTCCAAAAATTCTAAAAATCACGTTCAAGTCCTTGTTGTGGTAGTGAGTATTGCGGCTCTCTTCTGGATCGCCTCTGTGGTATCGACATTTTATTGAGCTGGTTATGTAATGCCATGATGCTAAATTGTGGGCATCGCTATGATTTGATATTTCCAGAATTTGCAAAATAGGCTAACATAAAAGTTGTAACCCTATCTGGTAGCTTTCCATAACTACTAAAATCACCTTAATTGAACCTAATATGAGAGATATATTCCCTAGTTAGTGATTAAAGGTTAGATTCACCTTGCTACACTGCAGTTCTAACTTTCGAGCACTGTAATGCTATGATTTCTCCTAAATTTTCCAAAGTGCTTAGAATAAAAGTTTTCAACTATTGTCTTATCTTGCCACAAGGACTTGAATCACTTCAATTTAAGTTCTTATGAGGGATTTATAGTCTTATTAGTGTCAAAATGGTTTGGAATCACTGCAATTCAACATTTTTTAAATGAATTTTTTCTCTTTTTCTCCTCTTTTTTTCTTTCTTTTCTCTAACAAAACAAAACACAAAACTAATCTAATTTTTAATCATTTTTTACTTAATCCAAACAAAATTTAAGTTTGAAGCTATTAAAATCATGCTTAATTATGCACTCATCACTCTTCCATGGGATTGAATGTCTTTTCTCTTTCCATCATTAGGATCTCATGCATAACACAAATCATAAGAATTTGTCCAACAGTTGTAATGGAGTTAGGATTAAGGCAAGATTTATTTACGAATGTAGCTTAGAAGCCATATAACTAGTAGAGAAAAATATAAATCAATTTAGCTCAAATATTAGCTTATTTAATTTGGCTCTTAAGCCTTTGTAAAATTTTTGCATAGATTGAGATGTTTCTCATTTACATCACCTAATAATTTTTCTCAATAACTTCCACATATTGAATATAATTTCTCTTAATTTTCCTTTCATAAAAAAGGAACTCAAAATTTAGAATGAAATTCATATTCCCTTTTTCCACCAATCATAGCTACACCACAATTTTAAACACCTCTATAGTAATTTCTTTTTCTATACCTATACATATCTTAATGATGTACAATGCTCCTCTAGCTCTATGGCCTAGTTAAATATATTGCTTGTTAGGTTTATAAGCTTCTTATGTTGGTTCATAAAAACAATTAAAGCTAAGCTCAAATGAGGTTCGACAAGAAACAAAATTAAATGCAAGATAGTCTATTTAGGTTATATAGCTTACAAAAAAATAGCCTTAATCATGTTTATACATGTATGTGTCAATATGATTTTGAAAAGAATCAATGCAAGCCCTAGAGAAATAAATCCATGGATGAATATCTCATATGAAAGAATTTAGGGAGATCAAATTATATCAATTAGTCTAAAGGATCAAAGTTTCACCAGCTTTCATCCATTAAATTAAGTCACTACCATTCTTAAGGAAATTTACTAGAGTACTTAATTTTCAAGATACTTATGCAATCATGTTATGGAATTTTCAAGCTATAAATGAACCTATCTTATGCCGTAAACAACCAAATTCTATTTAAAACCTTAAAAGTAGAGCAAAAAATATTAAAACATACCTAAAAGCATTTTGAAATGCTTCAAAATACACCTAAATCCCATTTCCCACACTTAAAAGGTTAAATGCAAAAAAAAAATGGGTAAATTAGGAAATTTTAAAATTTAAAAGTAAAAGAAAAGGAGAGAACTCCCTTTGGGTTGCTTCTTAAGCAAGGCCTTTGTTTATTGTCACTAGCTATACACAATTCCTCTTTAATTAGTGTAAATTGGACCCTCAAGGTTCACTTTGATCCTAAATACTTTGGAGGTTGCTAGAAATTGAAATTCAACTACACCATGAGAAAACATATTAGTGATAGCTAAAGGTATAATCAAATAAGAACACAACATGCTTGAAAACTACTGAAACGATGAACGATGTTTGGCATCAAACTCTTAATCTCATCATTTTTATCCTTAACCAAATTAGTAGGTGGCTTCTCTCCCTCTTCAATTAGGGCATGATGCTTGCATGTGAATGGGTCAATTCCATTAATATTTGTAATTTTTGAACCAATAACAATCTTATGCTTTTTAAGGATTAGCACTAGCTGTTCTTCTTGTATTGCACTAAGATTTCTAGAGATGATCATAGGTAGTGTGCTTCTTTCCTAAGAAATATGTACTTGAGGTGGCTAGGGAAGGGCTTCAATTTTGGAATAGGTGCCTACAAAATAGATGGTAAAGGTTTTTCATTAGAATTAGGCAATGTAATATGAGGAGTCTTACCTAATTGTTGTAGTTTTAGGACTTCATGTAATGTTACAATATTATCCTTCAATTCAATACTTGAGGTTAGCTCTTCAGTCTCTTTCTTAACAGGCTCACTGATTGCTACTTTTAATTCATTCTTTTCATTAATTTTAGAAACATCATGTGCTAATGAATCAATCACATTACTAGCATAAACATCCTTATCATCATCAGTGGGATATTCATCAAAATCCATAGTAATTATTCCACCATAAACATCTATCTTAGTTTTGGATGTCTTTAAAACTGGTTTTCCTAACAAAATAAGAGCATTTTGATCATCATTCTCCATATCAAAGAACATAGAAATTAGCAGGGAAAATCAAATCATTTACTGTATAAAGACATCTTCAACTACACCCTTTGGATAAGTATTAGATTTATTAGGGAACTGAATTACTATACTAGTTTCATTCAAAGGTCCAAGTTCCAAGGAAGCATATGTAGAATATAGCATTATATTAATAGATACTCTTATATCTAGCATGGCCTTCTTAATTCTAGTCTTACCTATAGTGCAAGGGATACTAAATAAACATGGATCTATGCACTTTTTGGGGTTTTTCTTTGGGTGACAACAAAAAATTCCCCTGCCCTTAACTTTCTATATTGCTTCAGTTTTTGTTTCCTCTTATATGTACACTGTTCTTTAAAAAATTTAGCATAATGAGGTACTTACATAATAGCATATGAAAGTGGGATATTTATTTTGCATTTATGAAAAGTCATATAAAAAAAAATTATCATATTTTCTATCCTCTATTGAAGATTGAGGGAAAAAGGGCACCAATTTATAATAAAAAAGAGGAGGAAAATTAGGTTTAGGCGTGTCATCATCATTAGGGGCATCATTCTTTTCCTTTTCTAGCTTTGATGGTGCAAATGTCTCCTTTGTCTAAACATCTTCGCCATTCCTCAACATGATTACACTTACATTTTCACTTAAATTTGCTAGTGTTTGAGAATGTGATTTACCTACTTTTGAAACCTCTAACTGTCTTATTGTAGTTTCCTTCTAGCGTATTTGATTTTTTAAATTTTGCATACCCGCCCTCCTATCCTACTAAAATTGCAAAGAATTATTGGCTAATATTAAGGATTTCCATAGCTAAGATATACCTAAAGTAGAGGTTTGGCTTGGTTGTTGTTTAAGAACGTATGGTTGCTAATATTAAGGATTTCCATAGCTAAGATTTGGATGCTCTCTCCATCCTAAATTATATATGTATGAATAATGTAACGCCCCTAATTTACGGGCACGGGAAACAAACATTTTTTTTCGCAATCAGATATTTACCATATCATGCACAACACTATTATTTGTCATGAAAATAGATACATATAGGTTCTCTCATGTATACACATTATACAAACCAAGTTATAAATGTCAAAATAACAACAGATGTAGGGATCCTGTCTGTGGCGTTCAAAGCACACTCTAGAATACAAACACAGTATAATTCAAATATTGTGAGCCTTGTAAGCAACGTAGACTCACTCAGAGAATATGTCACATAATTGATCACCTATCTGCAGGATTATACTTTGTATTCTTATATGAAAAATGTGAAAATATCGTGTAGTGATTTTGACAACTTAGTAAGCAAATAATACCTCCTATAACCTCTTAGATCAGTATATGGATCTACTTATGTTTTAAAATTTGTCACATAGAAAATACAGTTCAGAAGTACATTCATATAGGACCTATATTTCAAATATTCTCAAATCAAAGGATTTTCAAATATCCAAAATCATATTCACCATGGTATAATCATTAAACAAATGTTGTTATGCATTAAAATATTTCACATGAAAATATTGAGAGGATTCCATATCAGAACCATCAAATATTCCTAAGCACACAACAAGGGATGATGTTATGATTAGCTGTATAAGCTACAGTAAAATATTAAGCTTTTGAGATACAGTCATAACTTTTGTTAATGCATAATTAACATACTATATATGCACTGAAAATTCACTCTTTTACATAATGCTCAAGCATGTTACAGCTCTTATATATATATATATATATATATATATATATATATATATATATATATATATATATATATATATATATATATCTAAAATTCCATTAAGTCATTACCTCTGTACTTATAACTATTTAACTCATAATAACATTCAATTAAATTAATCAAACATAATTAAGGTTTATGAAATACCATTAACACTTATACAATTCTGGGTTTATATACACAATGTTAATCAAAACATATGTACAAAAATCAAACATATATAAGTCTACATTTTATTCATCCATATTGACCAATTCCGAAGATATGAGTGCAGGTGGTTGCACCTTTACCGGGATCTTAGCCAACTCGACCCAACGTACGCTAAAAATTGATCATAGAGAATATCTACATAACTTGGTTTTTTGAAAATTATATAAAAATATAATGAAAATTAAATCTCAGTAGGTTTAATAATAAATCATAATTATCGTCAATATAGCTCATCATGTCATGTTCATCTATATAAACTACAGTACATATCTTTAGGTCACATGAATGCACTTTATCTATGCACATGAAAATTGTACAGTTATGACATGTAAGGCATGAATAACTATTTTTAAATATCATATGATGGCTATCAACTTATTTTTTATAGTAGTCTTAAAATTTAAAGGAAATCCTAAATTTAAAAAAATTTGAATAAAAGTGAGGATTTTGAAAATGGAGATAAGAACCATTGAAAATATGTTTATTTATTACATTGGTTGAAGAATTATAAAGAAAATATGAGAATTTACGTTTTGGGGAAAAATGCAATTTCTTAAAAGTTTAAGGGTCAAAATGTAAATAAGGAAAATTTGCAAGGATCTCCCTCAAAAATTGAATTTTTGTAGAAAGGTCCATCGGGATATTTTACGAACCTTAGCCACACAAGGAGCTACAAAATTTGGATTTCTCTATCTCTCTTCCAAATTTTTCTCTCTCAAAGCCCCAAAACTTCTCTCAAGAATTCTACTACTTACAGACTTCGGATTTCGACACCACCACCACCAACAAAGTCAGAACGAAGAGTTCTACAAATCCATCCAATTGGTTTCTGGAAAATTGGTCGGAGATTGGCTAAAAATGGAGGAATAATCACCTAAAGACGTAATTTCCAAAAATCCTATCAATGGTTCTCAAACACCATAGATGGATCCAAAAGATACCAAAACCTTAGGATCTCAAATTTCAAGTTGATCCTCTCTTACACGCAGCCCCACGCGTTACTTCTTCCTCAACAAGTAACGCCTACACGCAGCCCTTGCGGTAGTACGTGTCCCAGCACCTTATTGCGTTGACCAAGCTCCCAGAGGCTAAATTTTGCAAATCTAGAGTCATTTTCAAGGTTTTAAGACTCTCAAGACTCATTTTTAGGGTCTATTTGGCTAGATTTGGACCAAAAATGTGGATTTTGTGGTTGTCCAACTGAGAACCTTAACTTTGTGAGTGGATAATTCTTTCAATGATTTGCCCTATACTTTTCTTGAACTTTAATTGTGTAATTGATTATGTTTACAAGTTATTTATATTTTTATATGTTTCTGAAATGGATTAAATTATCTGAATTGTTTATAATATGGAATATAGTTCAAGAAGAGTATGGTTTTGAAAATGGATTTTTGAACTTATTGTATATCTGATATTAAATGTATTTCTCATCATTTGGTAAAGTGAATATTTATTCATGTTGCATTGATTTATAAAGCTATATGACTGCCTTGAAAAAGGGCATGCACATGTGATAAACCCTGATTAGGAAATTTATGACAAATGAATCTATACTGAGACTGAAAGTCTATATTATACTGAAAACTCTGTATTGGATGATATGGCATATGTGCATATGATATTTTTGTGGAGAAATCCTATTAGAAACATTGTTCACTAACAGCATGTGATGTTAGCCTTGGTGCACCTTGATACCTCAGCTAGCAAGGGTGGTGCTAACCTCGTGTGAGGGCCAACACATGGGATATAATAAGTTATGGAGAGCGGGATGCCTCCTATTTGGGCAAGATGCCAGATATATGATATGTGATTTTCCTTCTCTTACTTTGTTCTTGGGAAATTGCCCATATTAGAGTCCTTTCGCGTATCCTCTTTAATGGTGGTAAGGCAAACCTTATCTGGGATGCTAAGTATAGGCAAATCCTACACCACCAAAGTACGGAAGGGGTTGAACTTTGATGTGGTGGTTCTGATATGGGATCTCCATAATATTTTTATAAGAAATGTTTTTGATGCATATCAATATTTGATTAATGATTATATTGTACCATATATAGTTACAGATATCTGAATGTGATTAAAACTGAGAATATTTGAAAATACGAGTCCCATATGGATATACTTTTGAACTGTAATTTTCGATGTGATAAATTTTATTATATGAGTACATCCATATATTGATCTGAGAGGTCATAGGAGATATTATCTGCTCACTGAGTTGTTAAACTCACTATCCAATGATTACATTTTTGTTTCAGATAAAGATACAGAGTTTGGCCTTACAGCTACGTGATTATCTAGGTCTCATATTCTCTGGTTGAGCTTACGTTGCTTCCAAGGCTTGCAATGTTTTAAATATTATGACATTGTAATCTAGAGTATGCACTGAATACCACAAGCATGATCCCTGCTTCTATTGTAATATTGATATGTGTAGACTTGGCATGTATAATTGGCTATATTGGAAACTTATAAACATATGTTATTTATGTTATTCACTTTTCATTAAATTGGGGCGTGACAAGTTAGTATTAGAGTATTCGGTTTCCCTATGGCTATCAGGGCAAAGGATTCTTTAGTAGGTCCTTTAGTATGGATATGAGCTGGACATATTTATACTTCAAGTGCTGCTGAGAGATTCTATAGGATATTAACTTCCTTTCTATTCTAAGTTTGCTAAAGTTCCTAGTATAAGGTTTGATTGAATATTATGGTATCTTAAAAAGGTGTTTTGTTCTGTATAGTCTATGATGCCACCAAGAACTAGAGCGGTTACTAGAGAAGCTGTAGATCGTGCACCCTCTATAGAAGAGTCTGCACAATCTACAGTTCCAATACAAAGAGCCCGTGGTAGAGGCTGACCTAGAGGAAGAGGCAGAGGCTGAGGGAGTGCATGGGGTATGAGAACCCCGAGACATGATGAACAGGCCCATGTATCTGATAGAGTTCCTGAGGAGAAAGTAGAACCCTTTTAGAAGCCACATGATAGAACAACTGATATGATTGTTGGCATACATAGGAGTTTAGAGACATTGGCTAGATTTATAGTAGAAAAAGGTAGAAGAGATGGCCAGCCACTAGAAAATGCTCCTAAAGCATAAGAATTGGGAAGAATAGCTGAGTAAGAAGATAAGTTTACAAGGATTGAGGTGACATTACCGCAATTCTTTAAGTTAAAACCTCTAACTTTTTTCAGGTCAGATATTCATTGATGCTGTGGAACGAGTTCTCAGAGCTTTGAGGTGTTCTACTAGAAGATCTGTTGAGCTAGTATCCCTTCAACTATCAGATGTGGCCCAAGTTTGATTTGAGACACTGGTACAAGGAAGAGCAGTTACTTTGCCACCAATGGAGTGAGATGAATTTAAGGAAGCATTTATGAATCATTTCCTGCCAATGAGTGAAAGGGACAAGAGGGCCAAAGAATTTGAAGAATTAAGACAAACATCAAACTTGACAGTTTCTGAATATGACATCCATTTTACTTGGTTGTCTAGATATGCACCATATCTGGTTCTTACTGAAAAAGATAGAATTAAGAGATTTTTTTCAGGATTGATACGTCCATTATCTAAATCGGTGGATCCTCAGATGAATCATTTTCCAACTTATTCAGCAGTTGTGGATTATGCTAGAATGATGGAAATACGAGAGCAAGCAGACATAGAAGGTATAAGGAGAAGAAAGAGAGATTGAGATAGTAATTTCTAGACTAGTTATAATCCTAATGTCAGAGGACCAAGATTTCAAAATCCACATTGTTTAACTTAAACAGGATCTGGTAGCTTTAACTAGACATCTGCTAATATCAATAAGCAAAGAATGAATCAAAGAGATATAAGACCTATTAGCCAATAGGATTCAAGATCAATTCCATTATGTCCCATTTGCGGTAGACCTCATACTGGACAATGTCGCAGAGAAACTGTTGCATGTTTTAAGTGTGGACAAGTTGGTCATTTGATGAGAAATTGTCCATAATTAAGAAATTTTAGTCAAGCATTAGTACAACCAACTTTACCCCCTACATCTGTAATAGCACGACCAAATAGAGCAGCCTCAGTTCAAGCAAGTAGTTGTGATACTGGTAGAGGATCAGGAAGCCGAGGCCGAGAACAAGCTTAAGTTTTTGCCATGACACGACAGGATGCTCATGCCTCAAATGCAGTTATAACAGGTACATTATTAGTATGTTCCCATAAAGCATATATATTGTTCAATGACGGTTCTACTCATTCTTATATATCACCCTACTTTGCTAAGAAATTGAATAGAGATTCTACTAGTTTACATTGTTCTTCCGTGGTTGCTACTCCAATGGGAGAATTCTTACTAGTAAATTATGTGTATAAATCAGGTGAGATTTCGATAGAAGATAAGAAGACTCTTTTAGATTTGATAGTTCTAGATATGGTAGACTTTGATGTGATATTGGGAATGGATTAGTTGTCATCATGCCATGCCATTCTAGACTGTCACCTTAAGGTGATTAAGTTTAATATTCCTGGAGAATCTTTCTTCTTGATACAAGGATATCGTAGAGGTGCCTAGTAACTTAATCATTACTTTAACAACTCATAAGCTATTACAAAAAGGATGTCAAGGGTATTTAGCAGTAGTCAAAGATGTTGATATGAAGTACACCAATGTAGAGCAAGTTCCAATGGTTAGGGAATTTCCTAATGTGTTTCCTGATGAGTTGCCAGAGTTACCCCCAGAACGAGAAATTAAGTAGACAAGGGATTTATATGCCCTAGTACTTCTCCTTGGGGTGCTTCGATCCTATTTGTGAGAAAGAAAGATGGATCGCTATGGCTATGTATTGATTATAAATAGTTGAATAAGGTGACAGTACGTAATAAGTATCCATTACCTCATATAGATGATTTATTTGACCAAATACAGTGTGCTCAATGTTTTTCAAAAATTGATTTGAGATATGGGTATCATCAATTGAGGATAAAGAAGGAGGATATTCCAAAAACTACTTTTAGGACTTGGTATGGGCACTATGAATTCTTAGTAATGCCATTTGGTTTAACAAATGCCCCAGCTGCATTCATGGATTTGATCAATAGAGTATTTAAACCTTTCCTGAATCAATTTGTTATTGTATTCATAGATGATATACTGGTATATTTAAAGAGTTTAGAGGAGCATGAGCGACATTTAAGGATAGCTTTGCAAACTTTAAGAGAACACCAGCTGTATGACAAGTTTTCAAAATGTGAATTTTGGCTTAGTAGTATTACTTTCCTAGGGTATGTGATTACCAAGGATAGTATTCAAGTTGATCCTAAAAAGGTAGAAATAGTGCAGCAATGGCCACGCCCTACAACAATTATAGAGATTCGTAGTTTTCTTGGGTTAGCATACTATTACTACAGATTCGTTAAAGATTTTTCAAAAATAGTTGCTCCTTTGACGAGGTTGATAAGGAAGGGAATAAAGTTTGACTGGTCAGATGAATGTGAAAGAAGTTTCCATAAACTCAAGGAATGCTTAACTACGGTGCCAATACTGTTTATTCCTTCATGTATTAGAGGATACACGGTATATTGTGATGCATAGAGAATTAGATTAGGGTGTGTGTTGATGCAACATAGTCGAGTCATTGTATATGCATCTAGACAGCTTAAACCACATGAGTAAAATTATCCGACTCATAACTTAGAAATGGCAGCAGCAGTTTTTGCTCTCAAAATTTGGAGGCATTATCTGTATGGTGAGACATGTGAAATTTATACAGATCCTAAAAGTCTCAAATACATTTTTCAATAAAAAGATCTTAACTTGAGACAAAGATGATGAATGAAATTACTTAAAGATTATGACTGCACAATATTATATCACCTAGGTAAGGCCAATGTAGTGGCTGATGCATTAAGTAAGAAGTCTATGAGTAATTTAGCTCATATCACAGTGGTAAGGAGGACGTTGGTTAAGGAAATACATAAGTTGGAAAGTCATGGGGTAGTAATGGAAGTAAAGAAGCCTGGGATACTATTAGCTCATATACAGTTTCAATCTTCTTTGATTGAGACGATGAAAAAGGCACAGAAAGAGGATGTCTATTTATGGAAGAAATTTGAAAAAGTGAAAAATGGCAGTGAAATTGAACTTATAGTAGACTCTGAAGGAATTCTGAAATTGGGTAAGCGGTTGTGTGTACCTGATAAAGAAGAATTTAAGAAAGAAATTTTAGAGGAAGCCCATAAATCCTTATATACCATTCATCATGGGATAATTAAAATGTATAAGGATCTAAAAGAAATTTATTGGTGAGAAGGTATGAAGAAAGACATAGTTGATTTTGTGTTTCAATGTTTAACTTGCTAGTAAGTAAAAGTAGAACATCAAAGGCCTGTAGGACTACATTAGTAGATAGAGATACCTGAATGAAAATGGGAAAGAATAACTATGGATTTTCTTATAGGGCTACCACGGACACCAAAAGGGTTTGATTCAATATGGGTGATCATTGATAGGTTGACTAAATCAACACATTTTCTACCTGTGAAAACCATATACAACGTAGCTCAGTATGTAAATTTATATTTGAATGAAATAGTGAGGCTTTATAGAATGCCAATATCGATTATTTCTTATCGTGGACCATAGTTCACAACTCATTTTTGGAGAGCCTTCCAAGAAGCTTTGGGCACAAAGTTAAATCTCAGTACTATTTTCCATCCTCAAACAGATGGACATTCTGAGCGAACCATCCAAATATTGGAAGACATGCTACGGGCATGTGTGCTAGATTTTCAAGGTAGTTGAGAATGATTTTTGCCCCTTGTTGAATTTGCTTATAACAATAGCTACCAAGCCAGTATACAAATGGCCCCTTTTGAGGCATTATATGGTAGACGTTGTCATTCTCCAATTGGATGGTTTGAGATGGGTGAAGCTAAGATTTTAGGGCCTAATATGGTACAAGATGGATTGGTCAAGGTAAAATTAATTAAAGAAAGGTTGTTAGCAGCATAGAGTAGATAAAAAGCCTATGTTGATAATAAACGTCGACCATTAGAATTCCCTGTAACATCCTAAGTCTCTAATAAAGTTAGATAAATCTAAAAATAAGTAAAAAATTCACATGACAAAGAATTAAAGTGTTTAGTTATGTAACAATAATGTATTTATAAAATAGGTGACATATAGTTAATCACAAATCATATAAATAAAATTCTTAGGAGCATAATGGATGGGGAGAAGATATAAATACATTTTTTAAGACATTACTAGTTTAGGATTAGTAGTAAATTAAGGCAATATAAAACAATTAAGGAGCTGCCAAGTAGCACCACAAAATTTCAACCACATAGTATGCCACATTACCCATAGAATTATAGCCACCTTGCACCTACCAAAGCATGCCACATTGCCCACAAAGTTGTAGCCACATAGCATGCTACATTAGCCACAAAATTGTAGCCACCTTGCACCTACCAAAGCATGCCACATTGCCTACAAAGTTGCAACCACATAGCATGCCACATTGCCCACAAAATTGCAGCCACCTTGCACCTACCAAATCATGCCATAATGCCCACAAAGTTGCAGCCACATAGCACGCCACATTGGACACAAAATTGCAACCACCTTGCAGCCACCTTGCACCTACCAAAGCATGCTACATTGCCCACAAAGTTACAACCATATAGCATGCCACATTGCCCACACAATTGCAACCACCTTGCACTTACCAAAGCATGCCACATTGCACACAAAGTTTACCAAAAATCAGCCAAGAAAAATGTCACCTTTCAGCAAGGAAATCCTACCATATAGCCATAATTATTTCAGCAAAATTCCAGCCAAGAAACAGCCACCCACTTCAGCCATGTTTCTTCCCACAATCAGAAAAATAATGCAAAGGCTACTGCCCCACTTCATGCCTATAAATTATCACGCCCTCCCTGCAGAAACCACAAGGGAATCCCTACAAAAATAAAAGGGAATCCCTATAAAACACAACCTCCTTTTCCTCTTGAGTGGTGGAAACCAGCAGCCAAGAATCATGCTGTCTAGGTATTATTTTGGGCAGCAAATTCAAATCTCATTCCTTATGCAATTAGCACCCAAGAGGGAGAGAAGACAGCCAAAAGCCTTAGAGCCAAAGGGGGAGAGAAACTAGAAAAAAAATCTAGCTAAGTTGCAAGGGAAACCAAGAGGAGAAGCAAGTTGAAATTTAAGAACCATAGGAGCATTTCTGCACAAGGTGAGTTTCCTCTCTTGAGGAAAGTTGTTTTGTAATGAGTAAAGCTCATTTTGGGTTCTACATGGGTGATTCTTGAGCATGAGATGCAAGATGTTAAAGTTGAAAACATGGAACTCTAGTGGTAGGGAACAATCTTTGCCATCTAAGTAACAAACATGTTAAAGCAACACACATTCTGCACCTAAAAGTTTTAGGCCCTGTGTTCTTGAAATGTTTTATTGTGTAAATGGCCTTTAAATTTTATAATATTTGGTGAACATTTTTGAAATATTGATAATCAATTTTGGAAATTTTCGTGACTTTTGAGAACCTAAAAATAGGCCATTTACGATCAAAAAAGTGTTGCAAACAATCTGCTGGATAATTTAGGTTGTTGATGAAAATACTAAAAATTTAAGGGGTTAGATGTTGAATATTCGTATGAAAATTTTATGACATGTTATAAGGATCCTAATTAAGGAGCCCACCAAATTTTAGAGAATTCTGGGTAGGTTAAGGCATATAATAAAATACATAAATTTGGTGGGACAAGAAGTGAGTCAGAACATACCAGAATTGGGAAAAGCCATAAAAAGTGTTATTTGAGGGGTCAAATGTATCAAATATCACGAATTTTGAAGAATTTTTACCTATCCAAAGGAATGGAAAATAGAATAGAAATGGAACTGAAACCAATATTCACTGTTCTAGATTATAGAGGTAGTTCTTGGGGTAAATAGAATAGTTAAGGGCTGAGAGAACTAAGAAATAAAATAGACATATAGAGGAACCTCCATGGAAAATTTTATAATTTTTTAGAGGACTTTTTTCATATTTAATATTAACCTCAAATCTCAACAGAATCACAGTTTTGTTTTAGGGAGCATAAGCTCTTAAACTAGAGATTTATGATTTTAGGTGCTAATATGCATGCATTAACCAAAAACTCTTATATATTTTAATTTGAGTTGCTGGTAGTAACATTGGCAGCCTTGGAAAGGAAGTGATTATGTAGGAATTGAGGTAGTTAGCTTTTCCTTAAAACACTCTTTATGTTTATGAACTTGAATTTATCAATTTCACTAGTTTCTTGACTTTCATGCTATGATGAATGATAGTCTAAAGATATGTTATTGATAACTGCATTTCATTATAATTTCTATGTGCTGTCCATGATTGTTTACTGAATTTTTCTGGTGTTTTAAGCACTCTTACCCCCTTGATTTAATTAAATTGGATGACCCTTCTGAATACAATGTTAGCTACCTCATTGCTGCAGCATTTCAGTAAGCATATGCAGCAATGATAACAAAACCCTGGGAGATAGTGGGTAAGCTGCGGCCTCTTTCCTACAATACACTGATACTGTTTGATATGGTGCAGGTGGCAGAACTGCGCAGCAGGAGTAGCCACCATTGAGCAGGGGATAGCAGCAGGGATACTGCAGGCTACTGGTACAGGACTGCCTCCACTACTGAAAGTGGAGAGGAAAAAGCTGCACAGCAATGGTGCCGGCTACAGAGCAGAAGGAATGTCAGCAATCCAGGGCGCTTTACTGGGACCACAAAGGCTGCCTATAAAAGGCCATAAAGCAGCTATTGTAGAGGGAGAGTCCGCCGGGGAGGAAGAGGAGAGAATTGGGAGAAAAATAACACCACAGCCCAGAGTGCTGCTAACACTGGGAGGTGTAGCATGAGGGGATAGTGCGCAATTTTAGAAGGGAATTTTGATCACTGTTGTTGTTTACTGTTTTATCAAAAAGAAAGAACTGCATTTTGTAATTTAGTTTTTATCTCTTAGAATCCACACCAGTGTTTCTGGAATTTCTGTAACTAGTGTACCCATGAGGCTTGGCTAGTTTCCAGCTGGGGTTGCACAAGGGTTGTAATGGACTGAAGCACGTTTTTATTATCAATACATTTTGCTGTAGTTTTGTTTACCATTCAGTTGTATTTCCAGTTAACTTTTCTTTCCTTAGTAATGGAAGTTTAGAGGAAGAAAACCAAGGCCAATATTTACCTGGAAGGGTGATGGAGGCAGGAAAAAGGTTGAATGAAGGGGGCTACCTCATGTAGGGATACACGGGTACCCCATTAGTCCCATAATGTATTTCATTCGCAATTCAGAGGTGAGGACTTGTGCAGGAATGTGTGTCCGAACCTTGGAGTTGTGAGGAATGGTAGTCTGGGAAGACTCCATTCAGGACTGAGTTTGGCACCAGGGACCTTTGCTGCAGGAAAGCCTAGAGTATATCTGAGTGCTGAAGTCCATGGCAACCCTGAGCACCCCAATTCTCCCAATATAGTTTCCTCTTCTATTTCCTAGTACTCTTTATTTTAGTTATAGTTAAAGTCGGTAAATCCACTTCTATTCCAATTTTGTGAACAACTTAGTGTTGCTACAACATTCATACAGCATAAGTCTCTAAACAGTTTTAATTCACTCCTCGTGGGACGATACTCACTCATCACTTTATTACTTGGTCACGACACGTGCACTTGCGTTCTGACATTGTATTCATCTTTGTATGAATCACACACCAACAAGTTTTTGGCGCTGTTGCCGGGGAGTGTCAACTTAAAAATTGCTTTTAGATACCCCACTGTGTGAAGGATTGTTTTGTTTTTACTTTGGTGTCTTGTTAAGCAGGTAACACAGTGCATGAGCAGGGCTGACAGAGAGCTTCTGCCCCTTGATCCAAAGATAGAAAGAACGCTTTTGAGAAGTAGAAGAGGATAGTTAACACACCGGCAGCAGGCAGAGATGGCTAATCCGAATGGAGCAGACAACATGGACGATAGATATAGGGTCTTAAATGCTTATGTTCAACCAAACCTGAATGGGTTGAACTCGAGCATTGTGAGACCAGACATCGAGGCTCTACATTTTGAGCTCAAACCAGTAATGTTCCAGATGCTGCAAACTGCTGGGCAATTCAGTGGCATGCCCACTGAGGACCCTCACATTCATTTAAGAGTGTTCATGGAAGTCACGGATGCTTTCAAAATGAATGGGGTAACAGAAAAAGTGCTCAGGCTAAAGCTGTTCCCTTATTCATTAAGAGACCGAGCAAGAGCATGGTTGAACTCTCTGCCACCTGACTCTATTGCTAACTGGAGTGATTTGGCAGAAAAAGTTCTGCTGAAATACTTCTCGCCCACCAAGAATGCGAGATTGAGAAATGACATCACCTCTTTCCTGCAATTAGAAGGTGAATCCTTGTATGAGACCTGGGAGAGGTATAAAGAGCTATTACAGATATGCCCCCATCATGGAATTCCTTACTGCATTCAGATGGAGACCTTTTATAATGGCCTCAATGCCTAAACTCGTACCATAGTGGATGCAGCAGCTAATGGGGCACTCTTGTCCAAGACATATAATGAAGCACATGAGTTGCTTGAAATAATGGCCAGTAACAACTATCAATGGCCAATGGACAGAGTTTCAACTGGAAAGAAAGCAGCAGGCATGCACGAAGTGACTGAAGTGACTTCTCTCACAGCCTAGCTATCCTCACTAGTTAATGTCTTGAAGAGCCAGCAAGTTACCCGCCCTCAAGCAGCCAATGCAGTCCAAGAAACTGGACCATCTTGTGTACTATGCAATGGACCTCATCTATTTGAAGCTTGTCCCTCAAACCCAGAATCAGTGTGTTTTGTTGGTAATATGAATCGCAATAACAACCCTTACTCCAAAAAATATAACCCAGGATAGAGGCAACACCCTAATTTCTCCTGGAGTAACTATGTTACAGGACAAGGGAGCAACTCTGCCCCACAAAGACCACAGGGTCCACCAGGCTTCCAGCAGCAAAGACAACAGCCTCAGGAAGCCCACACTTCACTAGAATCCCTGCTGAAGGAATATATGGCAAGAAATAATGCTCTAATTTAGAGTCCAGCAGCCTCACTGAGGAATCTAGAAACTCAAATGGGGCAGCTTGCCAATGAACTGAAAAGCAGACCCCCAGGGACACTTCCTAGTAATACTGAAGTTCCTAGGAGAGAAGGGAAAGAGCATTGCAAGGCTATAGCCCTGAGGAGTGGGAAGATGGTGGAAGCACCAAAAGCAAAAGGGCAGGACCAGACAGACTCCACTGTACCCCTGGAGAACAAAAAAGACAAGAAGAAGCAAGAGGAGGAGATAAGCAAGGAGGAAACCATCTCCGGAGAAAATGCTGCAGCTATGCCGCAGCAAAAGTTGGCAACTTTCCGCAGCAGGGCATGTAGCAAACCAAGCCACCTCCCCCTTTCCCTCAGAGATTTCAGAAGCAGCAGAATGACCAGCAATTTTGAAGGTTCCTAGATGTCCTGAAACAGCTACACATCAACATTCCTCTGGTGGAAGCACTGGAGCAGATGCCTAATTATGTGAAATTCATGAAGGACATCCTGACCAAGAAGAGGAGATTTAGTGAATTTGAGACTGTTGCTCTCACAAGAGAATGCAGTGCTGTGCTGCAAAATAAGTTGCCACCCAAACTTATGGATCCAGGCAGTTTCACCATACCTTGTTCAATCGAGAACCAGTATTTTGGCAAGGCACTTTGTGACTTGGGAGCAAGCATCAACCTTATGCCAATGGCCATCTTTAAAAAGCTAGGAATTGGATAAGCTCGGCCTACCACAGTCACACTGCAATTGGCAGACAGATCCATTGCCCATCCAGAGGGAAAAATAGAGGATGTCCTGGTTAAGGTGGATAAGTTCATCTTCCCAGTAGACTTCATAATTCTGGATTATAAAGCTGATGCAGAAGTACCAATTATATTGGGCAGACCGTTCCTAGCAACTGGTCGGACACTGATTGATGTTCAGAAGGGTAAATTAACCATGAGAGTCCAGGATGAGCAGGTTACATTCAATGTGCTCCAGATCATGAGGTTTGCCAGTGAAGAAGAGGAATGTGCAGTGGTGTCTATGATAGACACATTAGCATCAGAACAATTGGAAAAATGCTGCAAGGAGCCACCACCAGTAGCATGGACAGACCACTCAGATTCCGAAGGAGAAGATGAAAAGGAATGGGCCTGGATTGATGTCAGACAAGGCTTCAGGAATAAGGAGCCAATAAAGGAGCCATTGTATGAGACCACGCCAGATTCAACGCTGCTGAAAGCATCAGTGGAAGAACCACCAGCTTTGGAGATGAAGCCTCTGCCAGCACACCTTAAGTATGCATATTTAGGAGAAACAACCACTCTTCCTGTGGTTATCTCAGCACTTTTGACAGAGGAACAAGAGGAGAAATTGGTCCTGACACTGAAGAAATTCAGAAGAGCCATTGGCTGGACACTTGCTGACATTAAGGGAATCAGCCCCTCATTCTGCATGCATAAGATCCTCTTAGAAAGCAACGAAAAAGGGTCCATAGAACCCCAGCGAAGGCTCAACCTAATAATGAAGGAGGTGGTGAAGAAAGAGATCATCAAATGGCTGGATGATGGAATCATTTACCCCATATCAGATAGCTCCTAGGTGAGTCCGGTCCAGTGTGTTCCCAAGAAAGGAGGCATGACTGTGGTGGAAACCGATAACAATGAGCTCATCCCTACTAAGGTTGTAACCGGTTGGAGGATTTACATGGACTATAGGAAGTTGAACAAGAGCACTAGGAAGGATCACTTCCCTCTGCCATTCATTGATCAAATGTTAGACAGACTTGCTGGAAGGGAATACTATTGCTTCCTGGATGGGTACTCAGGGTATAACCAGATTTCCATAGCACCAGAAGATCAGCATAAGACCACATTCACATGCCCTTATGATACCTTTGCATTTCGAAGGATGCCATTTGGGCTGTGCAATGCTCCAACAACGTTCCAGCGATGTATGATGGCAATATTCACCGAAATGGCTAAGCAGTTTGTGGAAATCTTCATGGATGACTTCTCAGTTTTTGGAGACTCCTTTGACCTATGCTTGGGAAACCTCGCTAAAGTCTTGCAATGGTGTGAGGAAACAAACTTGGTGTTGAATTGGGAGAAGTGCCAGTTTATGGTAAAGGAAGGGATTGTGCTGGGGCATAAGTTATCTCAGAAAGGACTTGAGGTTGACAAGGCCAAGGTGGAAATTATTGAGAAATTGCCTCCTCCCACCTCGGTCAAGGGCATTCGAAGTTTCTTGGGACATGCAGGATTTTATCGGAGGTTCATCAAGGACTTCTATAATGTTGCCAAACCTTTATGCAGTTTGCTAGAGAAGGACAGAACATTTTGTTTTGATGAAAGCTGCATGCCAGCATTCTGCGACCTCAAACAGAAATTGAGTACAGCCCCAGTCATCGTGGCACCAAACAGGACCTCCCCATTCGAGCTGATGTGTGATGCCAGTGTAACAACATTGGGAGATGTCCTCAGGCAGCGTAGAAACAAACTGTTTCACTCTATTTACTATGCTAGCAAAATGCTGCAAGGTGCCCAGCTGAACTACACTGTGACAGAGAAGGAATTGCTTGCTGTAGTGTTTTCCTTTGAAAAATTCAGAGCATATTTGGAAGGAGCAAAGGTGATAGTGCACACAGACCACTCTGCCATCAAACACTTGGTTAGGAAAAAGGATTCCAAGCCCAGGCTCATTCAGTGGGTGCTTTTGCTTCAAGAATTTGATCTAGAGATCAGAGATAGGAAGGGGACTGAAAACCAAGTGGCAGACCATCTCTCCAGGTTGGAAGGGCACAGGTCTGGAGCAGAGGACATTAATGAAAGATTCCCAGATGAGCAACTCTACCTCCTGTCCCTAGATAATGTTCCATGGTATGCTGATTATGTAAATTACCTTGTGAGTGGAATGCTCCCACCAGACCTGACGTGGCAGCAGAAGAAAAAATTTCTGCATGAAGTCAACTCATACTACTGGGATGAACCATATCTTTATAAGCAATGTGCTGATCAAATGATAAGGAGGTGCATACCCAGCGAGGAGATGGAGCAAATCTTGCAGCAATGCCATGCTTCCCCTTATGGAGGTCATTTTGGAGGAGTTAGAATTACACACAAGGTGCTATAGGCAGGATTCTAATGGCCCTCTCTATTCAAAGACTCCCACTCTTATGCAAGGAAATGTGACCAGTGTCAAAGGACAGGGAATATATCTCGCAGACATGAAATGCCACTGAACAATATCCTAGAGGTGGAATTATTTGATGTCTGGGGCATAGATTTCATGGGACCATTTCCCTCGAGTTTTGGCAACCAATACATCCTTGTAGCTGTAGACTATGTCTCAAAGTGGGTGGAAGCCAGTGCATCCCAGACCAATGAAGCCAGAGTCGTGACCAGATTCCTGAAGAGGAATATCTTTACAAGGTTTGGAACCCCCAGAGCCATCATCAGCGATGGAGGGACCCATTTCTGCAATTGGCAGTTCAAGGCACTGCTTGCCAAATATGGAGTCAGACACAAGGTAGCAACCCCTTATCACCCATAAACAAGTGGCCAGGTTGAAGTCTCCAATAGAGAGATCAAGAGAATCTTGGAAAAAATAGTAGGTCCCACAAGGAAGGATTGGTCCTCAAGGTTGGATGATGCCCTTTGGGCATATAGAACAGCTTATAAGACACCTTTGGGTATGTCACCTTATAGGTTGGTATTCGGGAAGGCGTGTCATCTACCAGTAGAGTTAGAGCACTGAGCATATTGGGCAGTGAAGAAGCTAAACTTGAACCTGGAAGCTGCGGGTGAAAAAAGAATGCTGCAACTAAATGAGCTGGATGAATTTCGTGGTCAAGCCTATGAAAATGCTAAACTATACATGGAGAAAGCAAAGCAATGGCATGACAAGAGGATACAACCCAGAAACTTCGAAGTGGGACAGAGAGTACTACTGTACAACTCCAGGCTAACCCTGTTTCCTAGGAAGTTGACATCACGTTGGTCTGGTCCTTTTCGCATAAGCAAGGTCTTCCCAGTTAGGACTATTGAATTGGAAGAATAAAAGGAAGGGAGGAAATTTAGGGTTAATGGGAAAAGAGTCAAGCACTATCTGAGGGGTGAGGTGGATAGATAGCACACCTCCATTCAGCTGCAAGAGGAATGAGCAGGAGGAAAGTCAGGCTGAAGACTCTAAAATAAGCGCTCATGGGAGGCAACCCATGTTTAAATTTGTGTTGTTTAAGTTTTAAAATAGTTTAAATTATGAGTCTGATAGCTTTGTGTTTGTTACGCAGGTTAGGAAGCAAAGAAGTTGCAGAACCAGTTCTTGTTTTGCTGCAGCAACGCTACACTAAAGATAGTCCCTGCTTTGTTATAGCAGGATTGATAACAAGCACTCTCTGCTGTAGCAAAAATCCTTGCCAACCCAGTTTCGCTGCAGCATTGTTACAGCAACACAGTCAGCTTAAAACCAAGGGTTCCCCTCTGCTATGCTTCATTTATTGTTAAAAAAAAAAAGAAGAAGGGGAGATTAAAAAGTGGGCGGGAAAACTGGCAGAAGGCCATAAGACACCCACGGTCTTTAAACCTCTGCAACTTCCAACCCACTTCTTCCCTGAGTTAAGGCACCCACGTTTTCACCTCTGCAGCTTCCCTTCTCATTTCACCTCTCCCGAGTTCTCAAGCCCTACAACCTTCTCACTTCCTTCGTTCCAGAAAACCTCTACCTCCAACCTTACGAACCAGTCATGCCAAGAATCAAGACAGTGGCTAGGAAGGCGAGCAAGGTGAAGAAATTCACCTCTGAAGAAAACCGGAAGAAGCACGACGACGAAATCGTGCCCAGAAACTTCTGCACTGAGAAAGGGTTCACCTTCACCTCTGCTGGCGATTTGGGGATGCCAATGTACATTGGCACGGTGGTAAAGCAGAGGGCTTGGGAAAATTTTGCAAGCCATTTGCAAACGGCCCTCATTCCGCTGGTTCGGGAGTTCTATGCGAACTTCTCACCAGAAACTAACAAGTGGGTGAGAGTTCGGGAAACGAAGGTACGTTTTGACCAAGCTGCAATCAACAAGGCCTACAATTTACCCGAAGAGGAGGACAAATATGAGGACTATCTGCATAGTTTGCGGGATGAAGACTGGGAAGCAATGCTCACTCGAGTGTGCCTTCTTGGCACCACCTAGGATAAATCTCCTCAGGGCTCTACCACTGTCAATCGAATCTCCCTGGTGCCGGCAGCGAAAGTCTAGTATTATTTTCTCAAGACCCGTTTGCTACCTTCCACCCATGGGCAGACTGTGAGCCGAGACAGGGTGGCAATGGTGGACGCACTCATCCTCGACAGGCCCCTCAACGTTGGCCACATTATCAGTGGCCAAATCCGAGCATGTGCCAGCTGAAAGAAGGGAAGCCTACTCTTTCCTTCCCTCATCACCACCCTGTGCAAGAATCATGGAGTACCAGTCTCCATTGACGAAGAGGTCTTGAAGGACACCAATCCCATCACTCCTACCACCATTGCTCGCATTGTTCTGGAGAAAGCAGCCCCGCACCCACCAGCTGCCTCTCGAGACCCTCCATCAACTGTTGGCCAACCTGCTTCTTCCTCTGCCACTCAGCCTACGGACAAGACCCTTTAGCACATTCTACAGCAGTAAGCAACAATCCTCAAACAGCAAGCACAGCTACTGCAGGACCAGCAGACCTTCTAGCGCTACGAACAGAAGAGGGACTTTGCCCTCCACACCACTTTGGAGCAGAACTTTAAGCAATTTTTCCCATTCCTGGAGTTTCCTACTGACCTGCTCCATGCCACTTTCGAGGAGTCAGCCCCAGCACCTGCACCTCAACCAGAACAACCTCAGGACTCTGAAGGATCCTCCTCTAGCAAGGAGCCCCATCCCAAACCCCACCAGACACCAGGGGAAACTGAGTCCTCTGATGATGATGAGCCCATTGCAAAACGAGCAGCAATATTGCGCAAAGGAGAGGCCCCACAGCAATCAACACAGCGGAGGAGTGGGCTCAGAAGTTCATCAAGATCTTCTGGGGGTCAATGACCCTAGGGTGCTGTAGTACACTTGCTAGCACCCTCAGGAAGTTCCCTCAACCCTTATTTCTTCTATGCTGTATTTGGAATTCCTTTGCTTCTGCTGCTGTTTTTAGTTGTCTTTTGTTTTTTGGCCATTGCATCAGCAGTGAGGACACTGCTCAATTTAAGTTTGGGGGGAGGGTGTGATATAATGTCTGCTATAAAGTCTGTTGGGAATAATATTGCTGTGGCACTTTTGTGTTTTGATTCATTGTTGTAGTATTGCTGGAGCATATTGTATAGTTAGTCTTGCTTATTTGTGTGCTGTTTATCTAGGTGATTGTTTATATTACTGTCCACTTGCATTTTTGCCTACCTGTGTTGAATAAGTCTGTCTTAGTAATCACTGATTCTGATCGGGATGAATACAGTTATAATTGTTTGATAAAAAGTTACCGAAAAAAAAAGAGAGGGTGAAATAGGTGCATATTGCATAGCCTGCTAAAAGTTTTGGGATACTTCATGAAGAGGATTGGGTAGTCCGCTAGAAACCAGAATAGGAAACCTACAGCCTCACCCAATCACACAGAACCATCTTCTAATGAGCACAGGATTATGGGCAGTTTTCCAAAGAAAAATTTGGTGATCTTTCAGAAATTGGACCTAAGCGTTAGTGCTAGTATTTAGAGCTGACTAGAATCATAAAAGAGGCAGACACATAAAGGTAAAAAAGGCTTAAGTTTGGGGGGGAGTTGGAAATAAAAAGAAAAAATATATATATGTGGACACTCTAATGCTTTGTAGTTCCTTAGTAACCAAGGGTATGCATGAGCCCCATGTGTGCCTTTGCGTAAAATAGGGACATAGTGTGGACACTCCAATGCTTTGTAGTTCCTTAGTAACCAGGGGTATGCATGAGCCCCATGTGTGTCTCTACGTAAAACAGGGATATAGAGTATGAGTGGGAAGCGGTTTATGGGTGATAAGGCTAAGTAGCCGGGTGCCTGTATTAAACATGTTGGCATTCGCGTCAAAAAGCTGTAATGACCTCTGCTAGAGGAAGATCTATGCCCAAAAAAAAACAATAAAGAAAGAAAATCAGTGAGCTGCCACCCCCCACATTTGCTGCCCCGTCTGCACCTATGATGCATAACAGCTTAACCTAGGTAGCTCGATATACTAGCACAAAAGTCTTAGGAACTCTGGTTGTTTTTGACACAAGTAGCTCTTAGGGAAACTGTCCATATCACACACACACAACTTCAAGGAAGGTTTTTGCTGTGATTGGGAGAAGGGTTTGTGGTGTCCTGTATATGGAAGAAATCCTGAGGGTTGAGAGCTATCAGCAGAGCTATGGTGTTTTGCATGAGAAAAGTCTGGAATTTTTGGGTGATAGGTTTGTAGTGAATAGAATAGGATGCTTAGGGACAAGCAACCCTTTAAGTTTGGGGGGATTTGATAACTGCATTTCATTATAATTTCTATGTGCTGTCCATGATTGTTTACTCAAATTTTCTGGTGTTTTAAGCACTCTTACCCCCCTGATTTAATTAAATTGGATCACCCTTCTGAATACAATGTTAGCTACCTCATTGCTGCAGCATTTCAATAAGCATATGCAGCAATGATAGCAAAACCTCGGGTGATAGTGGGTAAGCTGCGGCCTCTTTCCTGCAATATGCTGATACTGTTTGATATGGTGTAGGTGGCAGAACTGGGTAGCAGGAGCAGCTACCATTGAGCAAGGGATAGTAGTAGGGATACTACAGGATGCTGGTACAGGACTGCTTGCACTACTAAAAGTGGAGAGGAAAAAGCTGCACAGCAAGGGCGCCGGCTGCAGAGCAGAAGGAATGTCAGCAATCCATGGCACTTTACTGGGACCACAAAGGCTGCCTATAAAAGGCCATAAAGCAGCTATTGCAGAGGGAGAGTCCGCCGGGGAGGAAGAGGAGAGAATTGGGAGAAAAATAACACTACAGCCCAGAGTGCTGCTAACACCGGGAGGTGCAGCATGAGGGGATAGTGCGCAATTTTAGAAGGGAATTTTGATAACTGTTTCTGTTTACTATTTTATCAAAAAGAAAGAACTGCATTTTGTAATTTAGTTTTTATCTCCTAGAATGCACACCAGTGTTTCTGGAATTTCTGTAACCAGTGTACCCATGAGGCTTGGCTAGTTTCCAGCTAGGGTTGCACAAGGGTTGTAATGGACTGAAGCACGTTTTTATTATCAATTAATTTCGCTGCATTTTTGTTTACCATTCAATTGTATTTCCAGTTAGCTTTTCTTTCCTTAGTAACGGAAGTTTGGAGGAAGAAAACCAAGGCCAATATTTACCTAGAAGGGTGATGGAGGCAGGGAAAAGGTTGAATGAAGGGGGCTACCTCATGTAGGGATACACGAGTACCCCATTAGTCCCATAATGTATTTCATGCGCAATTCAGAGGTGAGGACTTATGCAGGAATGCATGTCCAAACCTTGGAGTTGTGAGGAATGGTAGTCTGGGAAGACTCCATTCAGGACTGAGTTTGGCACCAGGGACCTTTGCTGCAGTAAATCCTAGAGCATATATGAGTGCTAAAGTCCATGGCAACCCTTAGCACCCCAGTTCTCCCAATATAGTTTCCTCTTCTATTTCCTAGTACTCTTTATTTTAGTTATAGTTAAAGTCGATAAATCCACTTCTATTCCAATTTTGTGAACAACTTAGTGTTGCTATAGCAGTCATACAGCAGAAGTCTCTAAACAGTTTTAATTCACTCCTCGTGGGACGATACTCAGTCATCACTTTATTACTTGGTCACGACACGTGCACTTGCGTTCTGACATGATATTCATCTTTGTATGAATCACACACCAACAATTATGTATGCATTCTTAGGAATTAAAGGGTGCCCAAGATGTGCCAATTAAGCCCCATTTCCCCCACGTATTGGCCAATAATAGGAGATGCATAACCCTTTTGCTGGTATGTGATTGCATTGGGTAAGTAGACCAAAATGTTATGGGTCCCTAGTGTAACCAAGATGAAGTATGTATGTTTGGTCAGTGCTTATGTTTCAATAAAATAAATTGAGATGTTTTAAGGAATGTAATGTATACTACTTTTTTTGTAAAATTTGCTAGCTATTGAGATTGTCATCTCATCTTTTTATGTCTACATAATCACATTCCAGGTACTCTGATAAGAAGTGAGCAATAGGGGTCTCAAGGTTGACTCATGTGGTTATGGATAAGGATTGTGCATTTTCTACTTGTACAATATATGTGAGATGGCTTAGTTGAGTGCGAAGTTGGTGCGCACTGTCGCATGTGCACCCAAATTAATACCTTACCTAAAAACTAACCTGTAGTAGTGGGAGTAAGGGTCGATCCCACAGAGACTGGAATTACTTTATGTGACTAAAAAGGGGGGAATTGATAATCGCAAGTTAAGTAAAGTAAACAATAATGAAAATAAATAAGCGAAAGTGATTAATGATAAAGACGTTGGTTTCGATTGGTATCCACCGTTAAGGGATTACATTGATCATCGACAACATAATCAATCTGCAAATGAATATCTATCATTGGGGTTTTAACCCCGTTTCTCCTTATGCCTAGCAAATTAATGACAATCGCACTAATTAAACCCTAATTAACAAGCCATCTTTTAGCACATCGGTAAAATATAACTTGTTAACCGCATGAAGAACTAGAGAAACTGACAGAGCTAAACAAATATAAACTCATCGGCTATATCTAATTTAGTCAATCATTCATCATAGGTTCAATGATTTATAATCCAAAACCCTCAAACCTATTTACCTCACGATTGGCAGAATTAAAGACTTTGTTCAAAACACAATTCAGCGGTAGATTAAAACAGACGAAATACTAGTAGGCCTCCTAGCAAACATATGCATAATCATTAAGATTAAGAACAGATGAACAATTAATATTCAAAACAAATTGAAATAATAACATCAGATCCACATCTCACAATGTATAAAAATCCCTTGAGGTTTCAACTCACCTTAACCAACTAAAGAGAATTAGCCACGCAGGGCCATAAGATAAAAAAAAGAAGAATTGAAGAATGTAGATGAAGAATTCAGTGAAAGATTGGATCAAGAATTGGATCCCCTCTCTGCTTGTTTTGCTCCCTTTTTATAGATTAACTCCTCCTAATTGATGTAGGAGTGTTTCTAGGTCAAATTTTGACCTATCGGGCTTCAATTGGAGTCAAAAAACCCTTAAAATCGCAAATTCAGTGACCTGGTGCGGCGTTGGGCGCCGCGGCGCTCACATGCTGCGAAACTTGGCTGGGTTGTTCAGCACCGCGGTGCCCAGAAATTTCCAGAATTTGCCAAAGTGATGAACAGGAACGTTGTAGTTCTATGTTTCTTCTTTCTATAGCCGCTGGAATCACCTCAATCGGATCTAAATTGAAAGAGATATGATAAAATTCGTGACCAAAGGTCAGAATTCACCCTGCTGCACTATGATTCTGATTTGCAAGCTCTATAACGCTATGACATCTCCCGATTCGGATCACGTGTTCAACATAACAGTTGTAGAGGATTGTGTTATCGTTTCACAGCCACTTGAATCACTTTGATTGGAGTTCATAAGAGGGATATATGCTCAAAACAGTGCTAAAAGGTCTGGAATCGCTGCAATGTAGCATTTTTCCATGAATTTCTTATCTTTTTCTTCCATTTTCTTCTTCCTTTGTTCCTACAACACAAAACACAAAACAAAGCTAATTCCTAATTATATTTTACTTAAATCAAACAAAAGGTAAGCATAAAGGTATTAAAATCATGCTTAATTAAGATCACATCAGAAGTCCTTTTTAGGCAGCTTATAAAGTGGTGTAAAATATGTTATGAATTGTACACTTTTCTTTTTGGCGTGAACGCTTTTTTTTGTAAATAATGCATATCATGCCTAGTTAGTTGCCAATAAGGAAATGAAATTTGAAAATTCTTGGAATTTCCTGAAGCACTTAGATGCTTATCCAAGAAAGATAAATAACAATATAAGTGAATGGATGAATTTATGGGCTAGGTAGACATTGCAAGAAATTTATAGATAAGAAAAAAATAATAATACTAAAAGGTAGTTCGGGGAATATTCTATGAAGTGGATGTATAAAATAAGATGCTAGTCAGTAGGTGTTGACATTTTCCATAGGTGCATATGTCTTTTTGAAAATATCTCCTATGAAAGGAGTAGTAAGATTTGGGAAAAAAAGGATGTTAAGTCCACGGTATATAGGATCATTTGAAATTCTAGATAAGATCGGCCCAATAGCTTACCGTTTCGCTTTACCCACTGAATTGGGTAATGTTCATTCAGTTTTTCATGTGTCTATGCTACAGAAGTATTTACCAAATCCTACACATGCTATACAATGTCCATAAATTTTGTTATGGGAATGTCCACAGATTTTGTTATGGGAAGATTTAACTTATGAGGAACAACCAGTATCGATAATGGATAGACAAGTAAAGAAATTGCATTCAAAAGAAATACTTATAGTGAAAGAGATATGGCAAAATCACTCTTCTGAGAAGGCTACTTGGGAAAGAAAGGATGACATATTCACCAGATACCCACATTTGTTTGAATAATGAGGTTAGTGATTATTTACAATTATGGTAATGAAATTTAGGGACCAAATTTCTTAAAGGGGGAAGAATGTAATAGTCTTAAAATTTAAAGGAAATCCTAAATTAAAGAAAATTTGAATAAAAGTGAGGATTTTGAAAATGGAGATAAGAACCGTTGAAAATATGTTTATTTATTACATGGGTTGAATAATGATAAAGAAGATATGAGAATTTATGTTTTGGGGCTAAAATGAAATTTTTTAAAACTTTAGGGGTCAAAATGTAAATAAGGAAAATTTGCAAGGACCTCCCTCAAAAATTGAATTTTTGCAGAAAGATCCTTCGGAATATTTTAAGAGCCTTAGCCACACAAGTTGCTGCAAAATTCAAATTTCTCTCTCTTTCTCTTCCAATTTTTTTTCTCCCGAAACTCCAAAACTTCTTTGTAGAATTATACTACATTCGGACCTCGAATTTCGATACCACCACCGCCAACGGACTCAGAACAAAGAATTCTACAAATCTATCTGATTGGTTTCTGAAAAATTGGCCAGTGATTGGCCGAAAAATGGAGGGAAAAATAAAAAAAGAGGTAATTTCAATAACTCCTATATGTGGTTCTCAAACACAAAAACTAACACTATAGATGGATCCAGAAGGTACCAAAACCATAGGATCTCAAATTTCAGGTTGATTATCCCTTGCATGTGCCCCCACGTGCTGCTTCTTCCTCGGCGAGTTATGCCTATGCGTAGCCCAGCGATGGCTGTAACGTCCCTAATTTTAGGAATGCGAATAACTCTACTATCCGATAAAATTATCTTTATCTATTTGCAATTAACTTCATATTATGACATAACAGGATAATATCATAAGTTTGCAAGTTTTCATTATAACTAATTATATATGCCAATGCTACACTTAACAATATTACAACAGAAGCAAAGATCCTGCCTGTGACGTTCAGAACAACTCTAGAGTACATTTATATTACAATTTAAACACTGAGAGCTTAGAAACAATTTAGGTTCACAACGGAAGTATGACACTTAGTCTATCAAGAAGCCGCAAAACCAAACTCTGGGTCTTTATCTGAAAAATATATCAACAACGTGTAGTGAGTTTTACAACTTAGTGAGCAGATAATACCTCCTATGACCTCTTAGGTCAACATATAGATGTACTCTTTATTTTAAAACTTTTTACATTGAAAATCACAATTCAGATATACATTCATATGGGACCCGCATTTCAAATAATCTTTGTTCAAATTCATATTCATATTCAGTTCATAAGTAAAGCTGTAAAAACGATAATAAAATCATGATATGCATCAACATAATTCTTATGAAAATATTTGGAGGATCCCATATCAGAACCACCATATCAGAGTTTAACCCCTTCTGTACTTTGGTGGTATAGGATTTGCCTAAACTCAGCATCTCGTTGAGGTTTGCGCTACTACCATTCAAGAGAACACGTGAAGGGACTCTATATGGGCATTTCCCAAGCACACAGCAAGGGAAGGTAAATCACAACTCATATAACTGGCATCTCACCCATATAGGAGGAATCTCGCTCTCCATCACATATCATCTCTCGTGTGTTGGCCTTCACACGAGGCTAGCATCACCCCCTGCTAGTTAAGGCAATCAAGGTGCACCAGGGATAACATCACCTACTGTTAGCAAACAATATTTCCAATAGGATTCCTCCATAAAATCATAATCTCATATATTCCATATTAATCAAAACAGAGGTACTATTATAAAACAACATTTTCATTCTTAGTATATTCCTCTGTCAAAACATCACAATCAGGGGAATCACGTATACATGCCCATATCCGAGGCAAACATATTATTGTATAAATCAATATCATATGCATAACATATTTATTTTTCCATATAATGAAAAATACATTTAAAAATAACATATTCAATGTGTTTCAAAATTCATTTCAAAAGTCATACTCTTCTTGAACTAGATATCATATTGCAACCGTTTCAGATATTCTAAACCATTTCAGGAACATATAAAAGTATAAATAACTTGTAAACATGCTCATTTATCAATTTAAAGTTCAAGAAGAAAAAGGTAAGTCATAGAAGAATCATCTACTCACATGGTAAAAGCCCCAGATTGGATAGTCCTAAAATGCACTTTTCCAATCTCAATTTTATCAAATAGACCTCAAACATGTATCCGGAGGGTCCAAAAACCTAGAAAATGACTCAGGGAGCTAGGTCACTGTTCACGACCGCAAAATACTGTTCACGTGCGGTCGAAAATCACTATTCAGCACCAAAAAAATACTATTCACCCGCCGAAAAATACTATTCACGATGAACAAAAAGCGTGTTTGATATGTTGCATGTACGTTTTGATTAATGACGTGTATGTGAACTCAATATTGTATAATAATAAAGAGAGAAAAAAAAGGTTATTACATTATTGATGGCTGAAAATATTGATATACTAAGGTTTATTTAGCTCCTGAATCCATCTACCGTTTCAGATTTTAAATTGGAGGTCTCTAAGTAAGAGTTTTAGAGTTTACCTCTTTCTGAGATTTTCTACTTCAAATTTGCGGCGATTCAACGACTGATTTGAAAAATTAATCAGTCAAAACTGAAGCACTCTCCGTCTTGAATCTAGTGGTACCCTTAGTTTTGAGATCAGAAGCCAATAGGAACTCCAAATCTAGAGAAAAAATTTAAGGTCACTATTCACTCTCACTATTCCTTCTTCTTCTCGGTTTTCCCGTCTCCCTTTTACAATTCTCCTTTCCCTTTTATTATATTTTTTTAATAATTATTATTATTATTTAATAACTGAAAAATAGAATTTTATTTTATATATATTCATATAAATTCTGTTTTTCATCCTAAAATATCCCAAAAATTTCTAAAAATTTACATTCTTATAAAACTTTAGTCGAACTCTTAAATTATGATTTTTGTTGATAAAAATCTTAATAAAAAAAATCTCAAAATAAATATCTTTATACATATTAAAAGAAAGAATTTTTCTAAAAATAAAAAAAATTATTAGAGGCCAATATAATTATTTTAAACAAAACAATAATTATTTTACTTAAAAGTATACTTGCTTTTAGTAAAACATAATCATTTTTAAACAAATAAAATGTATTTGTTTATAGCAAAAATATTATTATTTAAAAATAAAATTATCTCCATTTTCAAAATCTTCTTTTTAATTCAAATTTTTCTTTAATTTGAACATTATTAAATTTATGGCCATTACAGTGGCACGTGTAGCGCGTGTCCCAGCACTCTGTTGGGTTGACCTGTATTGATCGAGCTCCAAGTGGCCAAATTTTGCAAATCCGGAGTCATTTTCAAGGTTTTTGAACCCTCTCGACTCATTTTTAGGGGTTATTTGGCTAGATTTGAACCGAAAACATGGATTTTGTGGTTGTCCAACTTGGAACCCTAACTTCGTGAGTAGATAATTCTTTCTATGACTTGCCCTATACTCTTCTTGAACTTTAATTGTGTAATTTATTATGTTTATAAGTTATTTATGTTTTTATATGTTTCTAAAATAGAATAAATTATCTGAATTGTTTACAATCTGGAATAAAGTTCCAGAAAAGTATGGTTTTGAAAATAAATTTTTGAACTTATTATATATATGATATTAAATGTATTTCTTATCATATGGTAAAGTGAATAATTATACACATCGCATTGATTTATAAAGCTATATGATTGCCTTGAAAAAGGGCATGTACATGTGGTAAACCCTTATTAGAAAATTTATGATAAATAAATCTATACGGAGATTGAAAGTCTGTATTATACTGAAAAATCTATATTAGAGGATATGGAATATGTGCATATGATATTTTATGTGGAGCAATCTTATTAGAAACATTGTTTGCTAATAGCAGGTGATGATAGCCATGGTGCACCTCCATATCTCAGATAGCTGAGTTGGCGCTAGCCTCGTGTGAAGGCCAACACACGGGATATGATATGTGATGGAGAGTATGATGTCTCCTATCTGGACAAGATACCAGATATATGATATGTTATTTTCATTCCCTTGCTTTGTACTTGGAAAATTGTGTATATTAGAGTCCCTTTGCACATCATCTTGAATGGTGGTAGGGCAAACCTTAGCTGGGATGCTAAATATATGCAAATCCTATACCACCAAAGTACAGAAGGGGTTTAACTCTAATATGGTGGTTTTGATATGAGATCCTCCTAATATTTTTATAAGAAATGTTTTTTATGCATATCAATGTTTGATTAACGATTATATTGTATCATATATGGTTACAGATATCTGAATGTGATTTGAACTGAGAATATTTGAAAATATGGGTACCATATGGATGTACTTCTGAACTGTAATTTTTGATGTGATAAACTTTAATATATGAGTACATCCATATGTTAATCTGAGAGGTCATCTGAGGTATTATCTGTTGACTGAGTTGTCAAACTCACTACATGATGATTACATTTTTTTTCAAATAAAGATATAGAGTTTGGCCCTACAGCTAGGTGTCTTATTCTCTGGGTGAGCCTACATTGCTTCTAAGGCTCGCAATGTTTAAAATATTATGACATTGTAATATAGAGTATATTCTGAACGCCATAGGCAGGATCCCTACTTCTGCTGTAATATTGATATGTGTAGACTTGGCATGTATAATTGGCTATATTGGAAACTTTTAAACGTATGTTATTTTTCTGATATGTGATATTTTGAAGTCATATGCAAATAAATAAGGGTAAAGTTATATGTTATTTATATTATTCGCGTTCCATTAAATTGGGGTGTGACATTTTCATATAAAGCTACTCCAGTCAGGGTGAGTACTTTCTACTCTCCGGAACAGGCTTTTCTTTCTCCGTCCAACATGGCACACTTTCTTTTTATTTTCCCATTAACATAATTATAGCTATTGGTAGGGCATCTCTTGCTGATGCACCACACGGACTGCCATGTGACCGTGCTCATTTCTTTTCACATTAATAGCCAAAAATATGATGTTAATAACAAGTATGTTCATTATACTCACATGCCATAATTTTTCATCAAAACATAATCATTACCAAAAACCATTGATAATCATGCTATGAACATAATCGTTTCAAATATCACTTTATAAAATATTTCCATGTCAAAATTACACACTTAAGATGGTAAGGAGTTCATGCAATGACAATGGCAATGGCATACACTAGTCATTTCCTCTCTCACTAAATAGAGTATAACACCCTCATTTTAAATCCAATTGAGGTGATATTAGTGTCAATTGAAAGATAAGACAATCCTATAAAACCCTTATGTTGAACATTTTAGTGAAATCTTAAGTAATCGTGGTGTTACTACTCCTTCAAATTCAATGTTATTTATTCTCGGGTAAGTTCAGACCTCTACATACCAATAAGACCATATTTCCCTCATACAAACTCCAATTGAGGTGATTCCAAAGCCTATAAAACACTAATACACTTATATAAAACTTTCATGTTTATCATTTCTTTAGATTCATTACTAATTACTCCCAGAAAATCAAAAATTAAAATGCTTACATTAACTACCCTGGGTTCTAGACTGATTCTAACCTTTACTCATTAATCAATCATATCTTTCTCATATAGTCTCCAAATTAAGTAATTTTAGAGCCTATAGATCCATGATACATATATATATATATATATATATATATATATATATATATATTATGTTAACAATTTCCTTTAATTCCCTTCAAAGTTTGCCCAACAATTCAAACAAAGAAGTATACTTAATAGATTCTTCCCTTGTTAGCTAGTTTCTGACCTCTGCTTACTAATCTGACCACATCGCCCTTGTATTGATTCCAATTTGAATGATTCTAGTGGCTAACAATTAGTGAGACATATATCTACATTTATCATGTTAATAATTTCTTTTAATTCCCTACAAATGTATCCTAAAATTTCAAACACAGAAGCCTACCTAACAGATTCTTCCCTAGTTAACCATTTTCTGACACTACTTACATATTGGTCAATATCTCCCTCATCTGGACTCCAAATTAAGTGGTTCTAGTGGCTATAATTTCATGAGACATAGATCTAAATTTTTTTATGTTAACCATTTTTTTTAATTCCTAACCGTTTCTTCCTAGAATTTCAAAAGCAGAAGCTTCCCTGGTTACCCAGAAATCCAATTTCATAACCAAACCTTTCCTAAGGTTTTTTTCATCATCATATTACATCCTCATCCATTTTCTTTACATCTAATCATATTCCATCAATTTTTCACCACATTCAAAAATACAAAATAGTAGCATAAAAATCATAAAAAGTTTACCACCCATAGCCATACTTATGCAGAACTTTCAACACCAACCGTAATGTCCCAAAAGAAATATTGTTAAACCAACCTAAAGATCTCCCTAGCTCACTTATTGAATTCTTTTTCTTGTTTCCTCTTAAAGGAAGTAGCAAGATTTCTCCATTCCCTTAGCTTTTCTAGCAACTTAAATAAGAGAAGGAGGGTGAGTTTTTGAACCCCAAGGATGAAGATGAAAGATGGATTCAAGTGGAGATTAAGCTAACTTACTTTGAGTACTTAGCCCTCTCGACTTTTCCTTCTTCTCCTCTCTTTCTCTCATTTCCTCACTCTACCTTGCTTCTATTTTTTTCTCTCCTTCACATGGAAGAAATTATAATGTTATAGGGTTGGGTTTTGCTTAAATAAACTATCAAATGATTCACCTTTTATGATCATGGGTCTACCTTATCACAATTAAGATATACTTGGTTGTTTTTTTGAGAGAAAAAATAACTCATGTTCTTGTCTTCCTCTTCCTTAGTCAAGATATGTATAACAAAAGGAGATTTGTATTTTGAAAATTATGATAATATGTTCTTAAGATAAGGGACAAGGTCCTTTTGATTTAGGGATTTATTTCCTTTTTCTTTTGTCTTAATCAAGTATGATATGTTTGCCTTTCTAATTGGCAAATTTTTAGCTATTAGATCTCCCTTGCTTGGCTGAAATTATTTGTGTAATATAAGGATATTTTTTTATAATGCTATGTATTATTATCCACTTATTGAAATTATGAATGTAGGATATAGATGTTTTGTCCTAATGCCATGTATTATTACCTACTTGTTGAAATTATAAATGTAGAATATAGATGTTTTGTCTTAATGCCATGTGACCTAATCTTGATTATTATTTCATTACTATTTCCTCATATTATTCTTATTTTTCCCTCTTGGATTTGGGCTCATTCTTACCTATTTCCTTTGCTTTGGCTTAAATTCTAACTTCCATGGAGGGCTTGTTCACTTTTTCATAATTTTTGGGCTATTGGTCCAACTTCTATATCCTAGTCTAAGTCTATGTTTTATTTCTTGCTTAGGCTATCCAATGGGCTTACTAGAAACTAATGTGAAGTAGAAAAACTCTATATCAATTGTCCATAGGTGAAAGTCCAATTTATGGGTGGAGATGTTAAACTTAGAAATTTCTAACTCTTAAATTAGGAAAAATTACCCGAATCCAATCTTCTTAAAATTTTAAGACCTTTAATTACTTCAAAAAACTTATCTTCCTTACCAAAGAATTTCACCTATCTTTAGTATGTTATTTCTAATTTTTTCTATTAGGTTTTCTCTCTTTACTTGTTCCCTTAATGTTAGAAACATTTTCTATGCATACACATAAGGTGAAAAATTTCTAAGAATTATATTTCCTTAGATATCTACAAATTGTCTAATAAATTTTATTTCTTTAATTAAATATTTATATACCTTTATTTATAAAAGAAACGAAATTAGGGATGTTACATCCGACATGGCACACTTTCTCTTTCTTTCCTCATTAACATAATCATAGTAGTGAGTAAGGCGTCTCATACTAGTACACCACACAGACCGCTATATGACCGTGCTTGTCTCTTTTCTTTTCTTTTCATTTTACGTTAATAGCCAAAATTATGATTTCAATAACAAGTATGTTCATTATACTCACATGCCGTAATCATTACCAAAAATCAATGGTAAAATACAATCTTGCCATGAACATAATCATTTTTAAATATCAATTTATAAAATATTTCCTTATCAAAATTACACACTTAAGATGGTAAGGAGTTCATGCAATGGAAATGGCTATGGCATATACTAGTCATTTATTATTTTCATTTATAAGATTCTTCTTTTTAAAAAAAATATTATTTCCTCTCTCACTAAATAGAGCATAACACCCTCATCTTAAATCCGATTGAGGTGATCTTAGTGTCAATTAAAAGATAAGACAATCATATGTTGAACATTTTTGTGAAATCATAAGTAATCATGGTGTTACTACTCCCTTAAATTCAATGTTATTTCTTCTCGGGTAGGTTTAGACCTCTACTTACTAATCTGACCATATCTCCCTCATACGTATTACAATTGAGGTGATTCAAAAGCATATAAAAATCAAAGACACATATATACAACTTTCATCTTTCTCATTTCTTCATATTCCTTATGAATTATTTCTAGAAAATAGAAAACTAAAACCCTTACATTTACCACCTTGGATTTTAGACTAATTCTGACCTCTATTAATTAATTAGATATATCTCCCTCATATGGATTATACATTAAGTGATTTCAAAGCCTATAAATCCGTGGTACATATATCTATATTTATTATGTTAATAATTTCCTTTAATTCCCTATAGATTTTGTCCAGAAATTCAAGCACAGAAGCATACTTAACATATTCTTCCATAGTTAGCTAGTTTCTGACCATTGCTTACAATCTGACCATATCTTCCTAATATGGATTCCAAATTGAATGATTCCAGTGTCAAAAAATTCTTGAGACATATTTATATATTTTTAATGTTAAGTATTTATTTTATATCCCTGTATATTTTTCCCAGAATTTCAAACACATAAGCTTACCTAACAAATTCTTTCCTAGTTAACTAGTTTATGACCTCTGCCTACCAATTTGACCATATCTTTCTAATATGGATTCCAAATAGAATGATTCTAGTGGGTAAAAATTTTTGAGACATATATACATATTTTTTATGTTAACCATTTATTTTAGTTCCCTATATATTTTTTACAAAAATTCAAATACAGAAGTTTACCTAATAGATTCTTCGCTAGTTAACAATTTTCTGACCTCTACTTACAACTTAGACAATGTCTCCCTCATATGGGCTCCAAATTAAGTGATTCTATTGGCTATAACTCTGTGAGACATATATATATGTTTTTCATGTTAACCATTTCTTTCAATTCCTAACCAATTCCTCCCAGAATTTTAAAAACAAAAGCTTCCTTGGTTACTCCAAAATCCATTTTCCTAACCAAACATTTCCTAAGGTTTTAGGTCATCATTTTATTATGTCCTTTTCCATTTTCTTCCTAATTTACATCTAATCATCTTCCATCAATTTTTTACTACATTCAAATATAGAAAATAGCAGCATAAAAATTCTAAAATTTTGCCACCCATAGCCATACCTATGCAAAACCATCCACACCAACCGAAATGTTCAAAACATCCATCATATACAAGATAATATGTAACATGATATAGCAACTTCCATGACCAATCATCAAAGTAACAAATATTATAAATTTCATCAAAGTTCTAAGATCAAAATCCCATATAAATGTTACAAATTTCAAAACTTTTCTTCAAAAAGAAATAATGTAAACCTACCTAAAGATTTTCCTAGCTCACTTAGTGAATTCTTTTTCTTGCTTCCTCTTGACGGAAGTAGTAAGATTCCTCCCTTCTCTTAGCTTTTCTGGCAGCTTGAGTACTTAGTCGTCTAGACTTCTCCTTCATCTTCCTTCCTCTCTTCTTCTTTCTTTCTCTCATTTCCTCACTCTACCATGCTTATGTTTTTCCTCTCCCTCACCTGGACAAAATTATAATGTTATAAGGGTGAGTTTTACTTAAATAAACCATCAAATAGTTCACCTTTCGTAATCATGGGTCTACCTTATCACAATTAGGATGCACTTTTTTGTTTTTTGGGGAAAGACAACTCATGTTCTTGTCTTCCTCTCCCTTAGTCAAGATATGCATAGCAAAAGGAGATTTATATTTTGAAAATTATGATAAAATATTCTTAAGACAAGGGACAAGGACCCTTTGATTTAGGGATTCATTTCCTTTTTCTTTTGTCTTTATCTAGTACGATTGGTTTGCCTTTCTAGGTGGCTAATTTTCATCCCTTGAGTCTTCCTTGCTTAGCTTAAATTATTTGTGTAGGATAAGGATATTTTGTCATAATTCCATGTATTATTACCTACTTGTTGAAATTATGAATGTAGGATATAGATGTCTTGTCCTAATGCCATGTGTCCTAATCTCGATTATTATTACAATACTATTTTCTCACATGATTCTTATTTTTTTCTTCTTGGATTTGGGCTCATTCTTACTCATTTTCTGTGCTTTGGCTGAAATTCTACCTTTCATAGAGGGCTTGGTCACATTTTCATAGTTTGTAGGCTATCGGTCCAATTTCTATATCCTAGTCCAAGTCTATATTTTATTTCTTTCTTGGGCTATCAAATTGGCTTGCTAGAAACTCATGTGAAGTGGAAAAACTCTATATGAAGTGCCCTTAGGTGATAGCCCAATGTATGGGTGGAGATGTTAAACTTAGGAACTCTAGTTCTTGAATTTTAAAAAAAAACTACCCTAATCCAATCTTCTTGAAATTTTAAGACCTTGACTTACTTCCCAAAAATTTATGTTTCTTAACCAAGTATTTTGCTTCACTTTAGTATGTTATTTCAAATTTTTTACTATTAGGTTTTTTTCTCTTTACTTATTCTCTTAATGTTAAAAACATTTTTTATGCATACACATAAGGTGAAGAATTTCTAAGGATTATATTTCTATAGATATCTAAAAATTGTCTAATAAATTTTATTTCTTTAACTAAATATTTGTAGCACCTCGAAAATATAGAACATAGAATGTTCCTTATTTTCTATAAATTCTTGGCAATGACCACTTAGCCCATACATTAACCTATTAACTTATATTGTTTGTTATCATTCTTCGGAAAGCATACAAGTGCTTCAAGCTATTCCAAGCATTTTCAAATCTCATTTCCCTATAGACAACTAGCTAGGCATGATATGCATTACTTATAACATAAATGATCTTATGCCAGAAAGAAAAGGGATACAGTCCATAACTTATATTACATCACATTATCAGCTGTCTAAAAGGGACCTGGCACTTATCTAGGTTATCCTATATAAATGGTACACAACCAAAGAAAAGACAATCATGATCATGAGTCAACCTTGAGACCCCTGTTGCTCACCTCTTGCTAGAGTACCTGGAATGGAATTATGTGGACATAAAAAGTGAGATGAAAATCTCAATAGCTAGTAAGTTTTTCAGAAAAATAGTACACATTCCATTCCTTAAAACATCTCAATTTATTTCACTGAAACATAAGCACAGATCATACATCATACATACGGCATCTTGGTCACACGGACCCATAACATCATGGTCTATTTACCCAGTGCAGTCAAATACGGCCATATCTGCAAAGGGCTATGCATCTCCTATTATTGACCAATCGTGAAGGAAATGGGGCTTACTTGGCACCCTTTTGTGCACCCCCTAATTCTCGAGAATGCATACATAACATATCTTTATACCATCATTCACCAAAGCGTAAAAGTCAGGCAACCAGTGAAATTTGATAAATTCAAGTTCATAAACATAAAGAGTGTTTTAAGGAAGTGCTAGCTACCACATTTTTCAGAAAAATAGTACACATTCCATTCCTTAAAACATCTCAATTTATTTCACTAAAACATAAGCATTGACCATACATCATACATACGGCATCTTGGTCACACGGACCCATAACATCATGGTCTACTTACCTAGTGCAGTCAAATACGACCATATCTGCAAAGGGCTATGCATATCTTATTATTGGCAAATCGTGAAGGAAATGAGGCTTACTTCGCACCCTTTTGTGCACCACCTAATTCTCGAGAATGCATACATAACATATCTTTAAACCATCATTCAACATAGCGTAAAAGTCAGGCAACCAGTAAAATTTGATAAATTCAAGTTCATAAACATAAAGAGTGTTTTAAGGAAGTGCTAGCTACCAAATTTTTCAGAAAAATAGTACACATTCCATTCCTTAAAACATCTCAATTTATTTCACTAAAATATAAGCACTGACCATACATCATACATACGGCATCTTGGTTACACGGACCCATAACATCATGGTCTACTTACCCAGTGCAGTCAAATACGGCCATATCTGCAAAGGGCTATACATCTCCTATTATTGGCCAATCGTGAAGGAAATGGGGCTTACTTGGCACCCTTTTGTGCACCCCCTAATTCTCGAGAATGCATACATAACATATCTTTATACCATCATTCACCATAGCGTAAAAGTCAGGCAACCAGTGAAATTTGATAAATTCAAGTTCATAAACATAAAGAGTGTTTTAAGGAAGTGCTAGCTACCACATTTTTCAGAAAAATAGTACACATTCCATTCCTTAAAACATCTCAATATATTTCACTAAAACATAAGCACTGACCATACATCATACATACGGCATCTTGGTCACATGGACCCATAACATCATGGTCTACTTACCTAGTGCAGTCAAATACGACCATATCTGCAAAGGGCTATGCATCTCCTATTATTGACCAATCATGAAGGAAATGGGGCTTACTTGGCACCCTTTTGTGCACCCACTAATTCTCGAGAATGCATACATAACATATCTTTATACCATCATTCACCAAAGCGTAAAAGTCAGGCAACCAGTGAAATTTGATAAATTCAAGTTCATAAAAATAAATAGTGTTTTAAGGAAGTGCTAGCTACCACATTTTTCAGAAAAATAGTACACATTCCATTCCTTAAAACATCTCAATTTATTTCACTAAAACATAAGCATTGACCATACATCATACATACGGCATCTTGGTCACACGGACCCATAACATCATGGTCTACTTACCTAGTGCAGTCAAATACGACCATATCTGCAAAGGGCTATGCATATCTTATTATTGGCAAATCGTGAAGGAAATGAGGCTTACTTCGCACCCTTTTGTGCACCACCTAATTCTCGAGAATGCATACATAACATATCTTTTTACCATCATTCACCGTAGCGTAAAAGTCAGGCAACTAGTGAAATTTGATAAATTCAAGTTCATAAACATAAAGAGTGTTTTAAGGAAGTGCTAGCTACCACATTTTTCAGAAAAATAGTACACATTCCATTCCTTAAAACATCTCAATTTATTTCACTAAAACATAAGCACTGACCATGCAGTCAAATACGACCATATTTGCAAAGGGCTATGCATCTCCTATTATTGGCCAATTGTGAGGGAAATGGGGCTTACTTGGCACCCTTTTGTGCACGCGCTTAACTCCCAAGAATGCATACATAACATATCTTTCGACCATCATTCATCATAGCATAAAAGTCAAGCAATCAATGAAGATTCATAATTTCAATTTCATAAGCATAAAGAGGTATTTTAAGGAAAAGTTAGCTACCAAATTTTTCAGAAAAATAGTACACATTCCATTCCTTAAAACATCTCAATTTATTTCACTGAAACATAAGCACTGACTATACATCATACATACGGCATCTTGGTCACACGGACCCATAACATCAGGGCCTACTTACCCAATGCAGTCAAATACGGCCATATCTGCAAAGGGCTATGCATCTCCTATTATTGGCCAATCGTGAGGGAAATAAGGCTTACTTGGCACCCTTTTGTGCACCCCCTTAATTCCCAAGAATGCATACATAACATATCTTTAGACCATCATTCATCATAGCATAAAAGTCAGGCAAACAGTGGAAATTAAAATTTTCAAGTTCATAAGCAGAAAGAGGTGCTTTAAGGAAAAGCTAGATACCTCAATTCCAGCATAATCACTTCTTTTCCAGGGCTGTCAATGTTACTACCAGTAACTAAAACTAAAACATATAAGAGTTATTGGTTAATGCATGTATATTAGTACCTAAAGTCATAAATCTCTAGTTTAAAATCTTCTGCTCCTCAAAACAAAACTATGATTTTGTTGAGATTTTGGGTTATTATTAAATATGACAATATCCTCTAAAAATTATAAATTTTTTTATGGAGGTACCTTTACATGTTTATTTTATTTAGTAATTCTCTCATCCCTTAACTCTTCCATTGAACCACAAAACTACCTCCATAATCAGAACAATGCAGATTATTTTCAGTTCCATTTCTATTCTGTTTTGCATTCATTTGGGTTAGTGCAACTTCTTCAAAATTCATGATATTTTATATGAAGCATCCTAGATATGTTATATAATCACCATAAAAATTTCAAGTAAAAAATAATTCATTGGCCCCTCGAATAACCCAAGATTTAAGGCTGTCTCCTGTTATGGTCTGTTCTGACTAATTTCCTGCCCTACCAAATTTCTACATTTTATTACATGCCTTAACCTACCCATAATTTTCTAAATTTTGGTGAAATCCTTAATTAGGATTCCTCTAACATGTCATAAAATGTTCATAAAAAACTTCAACATCTAACCCCTTCAATATTTTGTCTTTCCATCAACAGTCTAAGATGTCCAGCAAATTGTCCTCAACACTGATTTAATTACAAAAGACCTAGCTGTAGGTTCTCAAAAATCACAAACATTTTCAGAATCGATTATGAACACCTTAAGACTCTTCTCACCCAAAATTAGAGAATTTAAAGGCCATTTACTAAATTTACTAAGCCAATATTTTCGGGTGCAAAATGGTTTCTATTTTCTCAACCTAACTCTTCTATGCTCTATGACCTTTACTCACTAATCAGACACTAACTCACTCATATAGACTCAAAATTTTGTGATTCTAGTGGCTATGTGACCGTCAGAATTTTATCTACAACTTTTATGTTAACCACAACTTCATATTCCTTATGGATTAGTCCCCGAAATTCAAAAACAAAAGCTATTCTTCACCATCCTGGATTCCAGACCCGATTCTTACCTCTCATCACTCCTTGGACTATAACTCTCTCCTTTTAAGTCTTATTGATGTGTTTCCAAATGATATGCAAGTCTAAGACATAGCTATACAACTTATATGTTGAAAACATTTTCATATTTTAGACAGAAAGTCGTCCATGCAGGGCCAAAAATTAACCTAATAAACTCAAAATCGGATTTTTATAAGAAGCTAGACTTACCTTATGTAAACCTACTCCTATGGCTCTCAATTTGCAGCTTCCTTCTCCTCTTGGTTTCCTTTGCAACTCAACCACATTTCTGGCACCAAATATGGGTTGATTAAGGCTTCAAACCTCAGCACTCACTCTCACTCTCACTGCCTTATGGTGAGGGAAGGAAACTCTCCATTCTTTTCTCTGGTTCTTCCACTCTCTTCCTCATCTCTCAACCTCCTTCTTCTTCCTAGCTACCCTCTCCCTCTTCCTTACTCTTGCCTCTTGAGTTTTTTGGTTACTTCCCTCTCTCATTTTTTCTGCTGGCATGAGGCAAGGGTAGCTGTTTTTGCTGCTACCAAAGATGCAAGCTGCTAGGTGCTAAAGGTTGCTAGAATCCCTTGGATTCTACAGGGCAGGGAGTAGGTTTTCTGCTACCTCTCCACGTGGGTTATTGCATGCATAACTCTATTATATTATGCTGAAAGGGTGCCTATTGTTTTACATATAAAAGGGACCTAGGCTGCCAAGAAAAAAACTGCTGCAAGATGCTATGTTTTCCTGGCGTGAAGCTGCTGCAGGTGTGTGAGTTTCTGCTACATGTGGGGCAAGGTTTTGTACTGGGTTTTGGTGGAGCAAGATGGCGTGTTTTTCTACTGCCATGTGATGGTGTATATATTTTACCAATTACCGCAAGTGCACGGCGTAGCTGTAACTAGTCCGGCAAGTACGGGTCGTGTCCACAGAGAACAATGCCAACTACCAGAATCTTACAAAAAGTACTATCTAAATCGATGAAATTTGATTTGCAAGAATCACAATTAAGCAAGTTGAAAGAATCAATTAAACTAGGCCTAGGGTTAGGGTTCACCACACTTGTGATACTCAACATCTGATATTCACTTCTAATTGTAATTGCATAGATTGTTGGGGATGGTTTAGCCTTAATAAACTAGCAAACTCTTAGCTTAACCTAGGTCCATAGCATGGTGATCAGGCATTCCATCAACTAATTAAAGCATACAATAGTTAATCCAATTCAATCTAATCCGAATTACAATTAGGGTTTCTTAATTCAATTTAAAAGCATAGTATCACTGTACCACAATTGGGTTTACCGTAACCCTAGATGGAATCTACTCACACATTGTCAAATCAAGAACTAAAACCATACTCATTGAATAATTCATAGTAGTTCAATACAATTAAGAAGTAGGAGAAGAGGTAGAAGTAGTAGAAGAAAAAGTAAAAGTAGAAGTAGAAAGATAGAACCTGTTTGTAGAAGTACTTAGATCAATTACAACTTGAAAAGCAATAAATTCAATCTTAGAACATTAAAATCCTCCAAAGAATTATGTAAAAACCTAATCTAAATGTGTTTCCTAAGGCTAGAAAGTGTTTTTCTGAGGTCTCCCACCGTTCTCCTTGTCCCCATTGCCAATCCCCAAGTCCTCCCATGTATTTGAGCCTTAGAAACCCTAAAAACAACGTCCTTTACGAGCCTTGAAGCACGGCCGTGCCCTGGAACACGGCCTTGCCGTGCTTCGGGCTGGAATTCTGAAGAGACTACAGGAAATAGCACCAACACGGCCAGGCCGTGTTGCAGGCCTCCTTAACACGGCCAAGCCGTGTTGGGTGCTATGGTGCTCCTTTCTTCATCAAATTTGGTATGCAACCTCCTTGCTTCCTCCTCAACATGATCCAAATCTTTTAGGGTCTTTCCATGACCGTTTTTCCTTGCTTCTTGGCTTCTTTTGCTCTCCTGCAATCACAAAATGAACCACAACAGTACCCAGAACAAAGTATAACCAAAAGCATGAAAATATCCATAAGTTACTATGAATAAAAGGACAAAACATGACCAATAAGCACTCAAAATTCCCCTTTATCAAATTCCCCCATGCTTAAACCTTTGCTTGTCCTCAAGCAAATGACATGCCATAACAGAAGGAAGGGGGACAAATGCTATCAAAGTCCACAAGATAGATGAATGCAGCATAGATAACTTTTCACTCAATCCAAGTGCACACGATAGATATATGAATAGACAGTAATCAAAATAGTCTCTATTCTTCTAAAACCAAACCAAAAATTTCCTCTACTAAATATCTTCTCCTATTGTGACCAGAGGTTGTATGCTTTAGAGCGATTTTCAAACACTCAAGTAGGCCACCTCATCCCTTAGATCTCCCTATGTTGCCTTACCCTTATTTCTATTTAAACTCAAACTCTTTTACTTTTCATCATATATTTTTTTCTTTTCATCCATTCATCATCATTTTTTTTAGAAGTATGCAATGAGTGCATTTTATGCTCCATGTCAATAGGGTAAAGGCATCTAGGTACTCATACTAAGGCCTTTTTGGTGCCTTGAAGGAGGTACTCAGAGTGAAAAATTTTTGGGTTTCACATACCCTCATTTTTCACCTCTCCCTACCTTCACACTCTCATAGTGTAAAAATAAAAAATAACATACAATTCATGGCTCAATAGAGAGATATTTTTCAAAAAAATTAAAGGTTTAGTGCTAGAAGAGAGAGACTAAAATAATAGCTACATATTTGATATCCTATTGTGCATCACATGTTCATGAGCTAGAATCAACATATACTACATTAGTCTATCCTGGGAATAGTAATTATGTGGTATTGCAGCAGGACAGAAGAGATGCAAAATGTACAATATATACACACAAAGAAAATGACCGGTGCAGATAAACTCAAGTAATGACAGATACGTAAGTACACTCCCCCATGCTTAAACCAGACAGTGGCCTCAGTGTCATAAGTATGATAGAGAGGATGCAGTGGGAAGAGGGTACTTACAAAGCACTAGTCGTCCTGTGGTGGGGGTGGGTGCTGGCTTAGGTGCTAGGTGTACCACGCCTGCATCATACCCTGCATGCTTTGAATGGAGTCTTGCATGGCATGCAAGGTAGCTCTCTGAGACAGTTGCTCAGCCTCAATGCGGCTAAGCCGTGATAAGATGGAATTCATATCCTCTGAGGGAGCAGAAGATGGACCTGCAGTGTCAGCAAAATGGGAGGGGGTGGTGGAAGAGCTAGCAGTGGTTCCATGGGGAACTCGTTATCAGTTGAATAGATCCAATTCTCTTTGTTGGTTACTGTAGTTTAGTAGGATTGGGGAGGGGGAATAGTGGATTACCGCGGAGATACAACCAGTACTGGTCATCTTTTTTAACAACCAATTTCATATGGTAACAGGTTTCCATATCAATCCGTGTATTACCAAGTACTGGTGGCATACCCTGCAAATTAGCCTCAAATCCTAATCCTCTAGCAATAGTAGTAACCAAACCACCCACGACAATTTTCCTAGTCATTGCCCTACCTATCCTGGTCATTTGATGAGCCATGAAGGCTCCAATATCCAACTTTGTACCATTAATCATCGAATGTCGAAAATAAAGCTCTCTTTGACTGGCTACCCTATCACTTTCGGCCCTACCAAAAATAGTATAGGCCATAAGCCTTTGTAAATACCAAAAATTGGGGTTGCAAATGAAAGAGGCTTTTGAACTCGATGCACTGTATTGCCCATCAATTGCAATGGAAGTCCAAAATGGGTTAGAGAGAAAGCTGGAGGGGACTTGTCTAGTACCTCCTGAAGGTAGGCTAAACAGTGCATTGAATTCAGCCAATGTAAGATTAAAAGTACGATAAAAAAGTCTAAATTTTACTTGGCCCTGATGGACATGAGGGCCTCGATATAAGATCGTGGTAATGGAGCTGAAAAACTCCAAGGTGGGCCGAGGATAGGCGGGGTATCGTAAGGATATAAATTGGTTCCACCCAATCCTGTCAATCAAGTATTGGACATCGGTTAAAAGACCCAGTCGCTCCAAACAATCCTCATCTATATACCGGGTACTCAGCATTCCCCATTTAACAAGAGTATCATATCGTGCTCATTGATTGTCATCAACGAACTCAATACCATACTCATTTATTTGATGAGGGAGTTGGGGTGGTGTAAGGTTGCGTCCTCTACGTGGTTGAGAGGATTGGTACGAAGATGACCCTTTCCGAGCTCTTTTGGTACCCATGGTGAATGATATTCAAAGTAATGCAAGGGCGAACCAAATGCAATTTAGGGTGGGTAAATTTGGTAATGCAGAGACAACAAGGTGTATGTAGTAAGATAAGATCAGACCATCACAAGTAATTGAAGTTCAGATGCAAGGACAAAGCTAATCAGATAAAATAGAAACCAAATCAGAGGAACATATCATAGGCAAAGGTAGCAGGTAAATCACCAAATGCATGAAGTTCAATGCATCAGACCAGCCCAAATCAGAATGAACCGAGAATGCAAAACCAGATGTGAGATTACAATTAGCAAGCTAAAAGCATTTCTATTCAGAGGCATCAACCAGTACCAGGATTAATAACCAATGATTCTATATCTGAAAAATAAAACAAAGTAAGAGAGAATAAGTTACCTGGCAGAAATGCAGCAAGATGATGAAGCATGAAGGAACCCAGCAGTTCGATGAATGATTGGGGGTGGGTTTCGATTTAGTGTGTGTAGATGGCAGGCTTGGCCGAAGAAGGGGTTGGGTTTAGCGAATGGGTGTCGCAAAGCAGGGGAGGAGATGGAATGGAAAGAGAAGGAGGAGCTCGGCCGAAGAATGGGTTGGGTTGAGGTGAAGGGGGACGTGGGGTGGTTGTTTGTCGGGAATGAATGGGGGCGAAGAAATGGTGAGGGTGGAATTTGAGGGGGAGTTAGTGGTGGGTATTTGGCCAAGGAGGGGAAGGGAGAAGAGAAGGGGGAACATGGGAGAAAGAGAGGGGGGCACGGTCTAGGGCACGGGTGGGGAGGGAAGAAAAAATGGGTTAAGTGGGGGGAATACGCCCAAAGCACGGCCGTGCTTCGAGCGGGTTTCGCTGCAGCCCCCCATTTTTTTTTACACACGGGCACAGACACGGCTTGCCCGTGTTCCTAGCGGGTTTTAGTATGGCAACCCCCCCTTTTTTTTTCACACGGGACACGGCTTGCCCGTGTTGCTTGCGGGAATGCCCAATTTTCTCCATTTTCTTGTGTTCTTCTTCATAAACGCATTGTGGAACATGTATAGCCCAAGTGATTGACTGAAATTCCTCAATTCTCCACATTTAGCTTCTTCTTTAGACCTTCTTTAAGGATCCTTGCTTCTAACCCTTTCAAACTACTTTGGAAACATCGAAACGAACCAAGAAATCAAAGGAAAATAGTTAATAAACTTAACCTAAAAAGATATCTAATGAAAACTAAAACTCAAAGTAAGGAAAAGAAAAGTTCTAAATAATCCAAAAATGTGGGTTGCCTCTCACAAAGCGCTTGTTTAAAGTCATTAGCTCGACTCCCTTGCTTCTTAATGGATCGAGGAAGGCTCTAAGAGAGCTTGGGTGGCTCCCTTTTCAACTGTATGTCCCGTCACAAAATGTTTGAGGCGTTGCCCGTTGACCTTAAAAAATCTGGTAGACTCACTCCACACCTCCACTACTCCATATGGGAACACTTTAGTCACTTGGAATGGTCCAGACCATCTAGACCAAAGTTTCCCTGGAAAGAGTCTCAACCTTGAATTAAACAGCAAAACCCAATTCCCTACTTGAAATTGGCGCCTAAGGATGTGCTTATCATGCCATCTTTTTGTTATTTCCTTGTATAATTTGGCATTGTCATAAGCATCAAGCCTTAGTTCATCTAGCTCATTTAGTTGTAGGCATCTCCTCTTTCCAGCAGTTGATAGGTCAAAATTGATTGTTTTGACTGCCCAGTATGCCTTATGTTCAAGCTCCACCAGCAAATGACAGGGTTTCCCATATATTAACCGAAAGGGTGTGGTTCCAATCGGTGTTTTATATGCAGTCCTGTAGGCCCATAATGCATCATCTAGTTTGAGAGACCAATCTTTTCTGGTTTTCGAGACGGTCTTTTCCAATATGACCTTGATCTCTCTATTTGATATCTCAACTTGCCCACTAGTCTGGGGATGGTAGGCTAGGGCCATTTTATGAGTGACTCCATATTTCTTCAAAAGGTTTTGGAATTGTTGCTCAGTGAAGTGAGAACCTCCATCGCTTATCACAGCTCGGGGTACTCCAAATCTGGGGAAGATTATCTTCTTAAAGAGTTTAACAACCACTCTAGCATCATTGGTGGGGGATGCTACTGCTTCAACCCATTTAGAAACGTAGTCCACAGCTACTAGAATGTATTTGTTTCCACATGAAGATGGAAAAGGACCCATAAAGTCAATGCCCCAAACGTCAAATATTTCAACTTCTAAAATGTTGTTTAGGGGCATTTCATTCCTTCAGGTTAGGTTGCTAACTCTTTGGCACCGATCACATGCCTTTACAAAAGTGTGCACATCTTTGAAAAGCGTGGGCCAATAGAAACCAGCTTAAAGAACTTTAGCTGCAGTCTTAAAGGCACTGGTATGGCCTCGACAAGGTGAACTATGGCATTGGTATATCACGTTATAAACTTCTTCTTCCGGAATACACCTTCGGAATATGCCATCCGCACACCACTTATATATGCATGGATCATCCCAATGGTATGCCTTTACGTCAGAGAAGAATTTCTTTTTTTGATGATAGCTCAACCCCTCAGGGAGTATTCTACATGCAAGAAAATTCACAAAGTCCGCATACCAAGGAGTATCAGCATTAGTGACCATTAGGAGTTGGTCATCTGGAAAGGAATCATCAATGGGCAAATTATCTTTATCATCTTTTATCAGATCTTGCCTAAGTCTGGAAAGATGGTCTGCAACCACATTCTCCGTCCCTTTCTTGTCTCTGATTACAAGATTAAACTCTTGAAGTAAGAGGATCCATCTTATCAGTCTTGGTTTGGCATCCTTCTTACTTAATAAGTATCTGAGGGTAGCATGATCAGTGAAAACTATGACTTCTGATCCTAGCAGGTATTGTCTGAATTTATCAATTGCGAACACTACTGCTAAGAGTTCCTTCTCAGTGGTGGAGTAGTTGACTTGAGCTTTGTCTAATGTCTTGCTAGCATAATAGATGACATAGGGCTTTTTGTCTCTCCGTTGCCCAAGTACAGCTCCCACGACATAGTCACTTGCATCGCACATAATTTCAAAAGGAAGGCTCCAATCAGGAGGTTGGATGATGGGTGCAGATATGAGCGCCTCCTTTAACCTGCAAAAAGAACGCAAGCAGTCATTATCAAATTCAAATGAGACATCTTTAACAAGTAAGTTAGTTAAAGGTTTAGAGATTTTTGAGAAGTCTTGGATGAATCTTCTGTAGAATCCTGCATGCCCAAGAAAACTTCTCACTTCCTTAACATTCGAAGGTGGTGGCATAGTCTGAATCGCCTCTATCTTTGCCTTATCCACCTCTATCCCCCTTTCTGACACTAAGTGTCCCAGAACTATTCCTTCTCTCACCATAAAGTGGCATTTCTCCCAATTCAAAACCAGATTGACTTCCTCACATCTCTTAAGTACCTATGTCAAATTTTTCAAACAGTCATCAAATGAGGTACCATAAACTGAAAAGTCATCCATAAACACTTCCATTATTTCCTCTATAAAATTAGAGAAAATAGCCATCATGCATCTCTGGAAAGTGGCTGGTGCGTTACACAATCCAAATGGCATCCTTCTATATGCAAAGGTGCCATAGGGACATGTGAACGTAGTCTTCTCTTGGTCGTCTGGATGGATAGGGATCTGAAAGAATCCTGAGTATCCATCCAGATAACAGAAGTGTGAGTGTTTTGCCAACCTTTCCAATAACTGGTCAATAAAAGGTAAAGGGAAGTGATCCTTACGGGTGGCTTTATTTAGTTTTCTATAGTCAATACACATGCGCCAACCCGTAACAGCTCTAGTAGGGATTAATTCATTATTATCATTCTTAATAACAGTCATACCTCCCTTTTTAGGAGCCACATGGACAGGACTTACCCATTTACTATCCGAGATAGGATAGATAATACCTGCATCAAGCAATTTAAGCACCTCCTTCTTAACTACCTCTTTCATATTTGGATTGAGCCTCCTCTGGTGTTCCCTGGAAGGTTTATGATCATTATCAACAATTATACGATGCATACAAACAGATGGACTAATCCCTTTAATATCATCTATGGTATACCCAATAACCTTTTTGAATTCCCTGAGTACATCAAGCAACTTACCAGTTTCTTCAGTATTTAGATTAGCATTCACTATGACTGGATTTGAAGAGTTAGGGTCCAGAAATTCATACCTGAGGTTAGAAGGAAAAGGTTTTAGTTCTACCTTAGGTGATTTGCCTTCCTCTATGTCTGCTGATTTTTTATGGTGATCCTGGTCCAGCTTTTCAGTTTTCACTTCTGAGTTGACTTTAGGACTCTCATCAAGCAATCTAGTGTAGGCATCAGCTTCTACCTATTCAGCACAAGAGATAGAACTATCCAAAAGGCAAAGCTCAAGTGGATCAGTAGGGCACAAGCTCATTGCATTATCAATAATATTTTGTTCAATTATATCAATCATGCAACAAGTATCTCCTAAGGATGGACATTTCATAGCTTCATTAAGATTAAATTCTATCTTTTCATCCCCTACATTCAAGGAAAGTTTCCCATCCTTAACATTTATAATGGCACCTGCAGTGGCTAGAAAAGGTCTTCCTAAAATGATGGGGATTTGGCTAGCTTCCTCCATCTCTAATGCCACAAAGTCAATAGGTATGAAAAACTTACCTACCTTTAGAGGAAAATCCTCTAATATACCTACTGAGTAAGTAACGGATCAGTCCGCTAACTGTAAGGAAATAGTGGTAGGCTTCAGATCAGTCCGCTAAATGGATAGTGGCATGAGGCTCACGCTTGCTCCTAAATCACATACGGCTTTAGTGATCTGCACATCTCCAATGGAACAAGGTATTGAAAAGCTCCCAGGATCCTTGAGTTTATGAGGTAGTTTGTTCTGAATCAGGGCACTACACTCTTCAGTCAATGCCATAGTGGCATATTCTTCAATCTTCCAAGAATGGAATGTTGATGTGGCATATGAGGGCATCTGAGATACTGCTTCCAAGAATGGAATGTTGATGTGCAACTTTTTAAGCACATCCAGAAACTTTCCATACTGTTTTTCTAGCTTAGCTTTGGCTAGTCTCTGCGGGAAGGGAACTGGTGGCTCATACGGTTCAGGAGCCACATATTCAGGCTCATCTAGTTCCTTCCTTCCACTAACTAACTCTTTTTCTTCATTCATTAGCTCAGGCACATCCTTATTTTCAACTTCTTTATCATCCTCCCTTTCCACTGGTTCACCCAACTGTTTCCCACTCCTCAAGGTAATGGCTTTACAGTGTTCTCTAGGGTTTTCAGGTTGACCAGGGAACTTACCAAAATTTCTGGTTGAGGAGCTCGCTTGCTGCGCTATCTGTGTCTCGAGCATCTTATTATGAGTAGCAAGTGAATCCACTTTAGAAGCCAGGTCTTTAATTGCTTCATTCATGTTGAGATTCTGAGCTCTAAACTCCTCATTCTGCTTGCTCTGTGTGGAGATGAAATTCTCCATTAGAGTCTCCAGATTTGACTTCGGTTGGGGAGGATTGTATGGCCTTGGATTCTGGAACCCTGGAGGTTGTCTAAAATTATTTTGGGGCTGCTGACCAACATTAGGCTTGTATGATAGGTTAGGATGGTTTCTCCAGCTAGGATTGTAAGTATTACTGTAGGGATTACCCCTCTGATTGTTCACAAAATTGACTTGCTCACAATCCTGAACTGTAGAACTCCCAAGCTGACATTCATTAACTGCATGGCCTATTCCTCCACAGATCTCACAAGATGTAGAAGATGAAGATGATGCAATGGCATTGATGCTCAGTTTATCCAATTTCTGAAATAAAGCATCAACTTTAGAAGTCAGATGATTAAAAGCATCAACTTCATACATACCTGCCGGCTTCCTGGTCAGCCTCTCACTAGACCATGAGTAGTGGTTCTGAGCCATGTCTTCAATCAACTCATAGGCTTCATCAACAGTTTTGTTCATTAGGGCTCCTCCAGCTGCAGCATCCACAGACATCCGGGTGCTGTATACTAGTCCATTGTAGAACGTATGGACTATTAACCATTTTTCTAGCCCGTGGTGTGGGCATACCCTGAGGAGCTCCTTGAATCTCTCCCATGCCTCATATAAAGATTCTCCATCCTTTTGAGCAAATGTAGTAATCTGGTTCCTCAGATGGGCCGTCTTACTCGGTGGGAAATACTTGGCCAAGAAAGCTTGAGAAAGCTGCTGCCAAGTGGTGATGGAGCCTGATGGTAGAGAGTGCAGCCATGCACGTGCTTTATCCCTTAGTGAGAAAGGGAATAACCTCAATCTAATTGCATCTGATGAGACACCGTTCAGCTTCAAGGTGTCACAATACTCCAGGAATACGGAGAGGTGGAGGTTTGGGTCTTTAGTAGGCGACCCTCCAAACTGGTTCTACTGAACCATCTGCAAAAGAGATGGCTTCAGTTCAAAATTATTGGCTTCAACCATCGACCTGACTATGCTGGGGTTCAGGCCATGTGTGTCTGGGGCTGTGATGTCCTTCAGTGACCGGTTATCTCTTTCCCCCATTGTAATTGGTAAACTTCCTTTTTGCTGTCTTCTTCTTAACCTTCGCAAAGTTCGTTCGATTTCAGGGTCAAATTCAGCAACACTTTCACGCGCTCTTTGTATAAAAGAGATACACACTTAGGAAGGAAGAAAAGAAGCAAAATCAGCAAAAGAAAATTATGCAGAAAAATTAAAAAGAAAAATAAACAAATTTTGATCTAGTCTAGCTATTTTATAAGATATCTAATATTGGCTTTGTCCCCGGCAACGGCGCCAAAAAATTGATGGTGTGTATATTTTACCAATTACCGCAAGTGCACAGCGTAGCTGTAACTAGTCCGGCAAGTACGGGTCATGTCCACAGAGAACAATGCCAACTACCAGAATCTTACAAAAAGTACTATCTAAATCGATGAAATTCGATTTGCAAGAATCACAATTAAGCAAGTTGAAAGAATCAATTAAACTAGGCCTAGGGTTAGGGTTCACCACACTTGTGATACTCAACATCTGATATTCACTTCTAATTGTAATTGCATAGATTGTTGGGGATGGTTTAGCCTTAATAAACTAGCAATCTCTTTCAAGAATTACTAATCGTACCTAGGTTAATCAAATTACCTACTTTCGTGGTTCTTAACTTAACCTAGGTCTATTAAGCTTTATGCTAACCATAGAGTTCGACTAATCGGTTTTCTCGTTCCCACTAATTGACTCGAGCCTAAGGTATCTTAAACTACTTTCGTGATTAAGATAACCCTAATTAACAATTGGATTCGGGTTTTAATCTTCACCTTTCAGTTCATCGATTAAATACCTAATACGTGATAGCTTGGTGATCAGGCATTCCATTAACTAAATAAAGAATACAATAGTTAATCCAATTCAATCTAATCCCAATTACAATTAGGGTTTCTTAATTCAATTTAAAAGCATAGTATCATTGTACCACAATTGGGTTTACTATAACCCTAGATGGAATCTACTCACGCATTGTCAAATCAAGAACTAAAACCATACTCATTGAATAATTCATAGTAGTTCAATACAATTAAGAAGTAGGAGAAGAGGTAGAAGTAGTAGAAGAAAAAGTAAAAGTAGAAGTAGAAAGATAGAACCTGTTTGTAGAAGTACTTAGATCAATTACAACTTGAAAAGCAATAAATTCAATCCTAGAACATCAAAATCCTCCAAAAAATTATGTAAAAACCTAATCTAAATGTGTTTCCTAAGGCTAGAAAGTGTTTTTCTGAGGTCTCCCACCATTCTCCTTGTCCCCATTGCCAATCCTCAAGTCCTCCCATGTATTTGGGCCTTAGAAACCCTAAAAACGACGTCCTTTACGAGCCCTGAAGCACGACCGTGCCCTTAAACACGGCCTGGCCGTGCTTCGGGCTGGAATTCTGAAAAGGCTACAGGAAATACCACCAACACGGCCAGGCCGTGTTGGGTACTATGGTGCTCCTTTCTTCATCAAATTTGGTATGCAACCTCCTTGCTTCCTCCTCAACATGATCCAAATCTTTTAGGGTCTTTCCATGACCATTTTTCCTTGCTTCTTGGTTTCTTTTGCTCTCCTGCAATCACAAAATGAACCACAACAGTACCCAGAACAAAGTATAACCAAAAGCATGAAAATATCCATAAGTTACTATGAATAAGGGGACAAAACATGACCAATAAGCACTCAAAATTCCCCTTTATCACCATGTGGGATGTTTTTTTTGCTTGGTTTAGGAGAAAATGTACCGTGAGGATGCTACCATCTAGGTGTGTCTTTTTCTGCTTGATGTGGCACTGATTCCTGATGTCTAATGGAGCAAATGTGGAGTACATTCTGCTGGGCAAGATGGCTTGTTTTCCTACTGCCATGTGGGTGTGTTTTTGCTTGCATTCCAACTCTTGTTTCTGCTTGTATTCCAACTCTTATTTCTGCTTGTATTCCTACGCTGCACTCATCCTTTTTAACCTACCAAGGCTGTTGTGCTTTGTTTCAATTCATGTGCATGCATGGTGGCTATATTATGATATGCATGGTTTAAATGAGGCAAGGGTGGGTATACATATACGTAAAGCTTCTCCTTTGGCATGTAAAAATATATATATTGCATCATATAATGCTTCTTCCTTCCTTATTATGTTGCTAATCCTAAATTAGCATCCTAAGGAATATCTTTGTATCCTATTCCTCTCATTTATGCTCCAAAAATATTTTATTTATATGATTCAACATTAACTATGTTACCTATTTTATGCTTGCCTTATAATTATATAACTAAGCATCTTAATCATTTGTCATATGTATTTTCTACTCATCCTTAAATTTATCTAACTTTATTAAAAGCTTAGGATGTTACAATATCTATGTACCTTTATTAATTAAATAAACAAAAATTAGGGATGTTACATTTCTCTCCCCCTAAAAGAAATTTTGTCTTCAAAATTTTAGAAATTACCTAATAAGAACAATTATAGATATTTCTTCCTCGTGACTTCTTCCAGCTCCCAAGTTGATTCTTCTGGAGTTAAACCTTCCCATAATACCTTAACCAAGGGAATGGTCTTATTCCTCAATTACTTCACGTCGGTGTCCAGCATGGATGCCGGTACTAGCTGGTATGTCATGTTCTCCTTTATTCTGATTGGTTCATCCCATATTACATGTGATGAATCTGGAAGAAACTTTTGGAAGTATGATACATGAAAAGCATCATGTAGGTTGGAAAAATTAGGTGGGAGGGTAACTTGATATGCTGACGTTCCCACTTTTTTTAGAATTTGGTAGGGTCCCAAAAATCGTAGACTTAGCTTTTTGGTCTTGAGAGACTTACCAACTCCAGTAGTTGGGAAAACTTTCAGAAATACATGGTCTCTTTCTTCAAACTCTTGAGGTCTATGTCTCTTATCAGATTAACTCTTTTGTTGATTCTAAGCTGTAAGTATTTTGTCTCGTATCATCCTTATTTGTTCAGTGGTTTATTCAATTAGATTAGGACCCAACAAGTTCTTTTCTCCTCCATCAAACCAACATAGTGGAGATTGGCACTTCTTACCATATAAAGCTTCATAAGTGGCAATCTTAATACCAGAGTGATAGCTATTATTATAAGAAAACTCCACTAAAGGTAGGTACTTATCCCATCCTTTATCTTGCTCTATCACACAGGCCCTCAACATATCTTCTAGGGTTTGAATGGTCTGTTTTGTCTGCCCATCAATTTGATGATGGTAGGCAGTACTAAACTGCAACTAGGTTCCAAAAGTTTACTATAACACCTTTCAAAACCTAAACGTGGACCTTGGATCTCTATCATAAACGATATTTAAAGGAATTCTATGCAGGCTAACTATTTCCTGGACATACAACAGAGCCAATTTGTCTAGTGAATAGTTAATTTTTATGGAAAAAAAGTGAGCAAATTTGGTTATTCTGTCAACTATTACCCAAATAGAGTCATGTCCAACTAAGGTCTTAGGTAAGCCCACCACAAAGTCCATCGAAATATTGTCCCATTTCCATTTAGGGATCTCAAGAGGTTGTAGAAATCCCGCTGGCTTTTGATGCTCTACCTTCACCTTCTGACAAATTAAACATTTTGCCACAAACTCAGCAATGTCATTTTTCATCCCTGGCCACCAATACATCTTTTTTAAGTCTATATACATTTTAGTGTATCCAGGATGGACTGTGTACTTACTTTGATGTGTTTTATGCAAGATCTTAGTCCTCAACTCTTATTCTTGAGGGACACAAACCCTTCCTTGATATATGATTACTCCACCTTCTGAGACAAAAAAATCATCTTGTTCTTTGTGATCCTGTAAGTATTGGTCATGAGCTTGAGCCTCTTTAATCTTGGATTTAAGACCACACTCTATACTTAACCCATTGATGATTAGCTTATTTGGGGTATGAGTACTGACGAGCTTTAAATTTCAAAACTCCTCTAGCATCTGCATCTCATACAACATTCACCTTTTTTGGATAATACTTTATCTCAAACTTATAGTCATTGAGAAATTCCACCCATCTTCGTTGTCTCATATTTAACTCCTTCTGATAAAAAAGGTACTTAAGACTCTTATGATCACAGCACACTTCAAATGTTGCCCCATACAAATAGTGTTGCCAAATCTTTAAGGCAAACACCATTGGTGTCAATTCAAGATCATGGGTTGGATAATTTCCTTTATGAGGTCTTAGTTGCCTAGAGGTGTAAGCAACTACTCTCTTGACTTGCATTAGCACACACCCTAGCCCTTTCTTTGAAGCATCACTATACACTTCAAAATGTCCTGTGGGGTCTAGGATAATTAAAACAGGAGGAGTGGTCAATCTTGTCTGAAGCTCCTAAAAACTAGCTTTACATTGATTAGTCCATTTGAAGGGACTTCCCTTCTTGGTCAATTTAGTCAATGGTAAGGCTATACAAGAGAAGTTTTGTATAAACCTCTTGTAGTATCCAGCCAAACCCAAGAAACTTCTGACTTCTGTAACCCTCTTTGTTCTTTCCCATTGAATCATTGTTTTCGTCTTGCTAGGGTCTATGGCTACCCCTTTATTGGAAATGACATGTCCAAGAAATTTAACCTCTGATAGCCAAAATCCACACTTTTCCAACTTGGCATACAACTTTTTCTCTTTCAGCACTTGCAGCATGATTCAGAGATGTTGTTCATGTTCTTTCTCACTCTTAGAATATATCAAGATTTCATAAATGAACACTACCAAAATTGAACTTGGTAGGGTCAAAAAATACGATTCATGTAATCCATGAAAATTGCAGGTGTATTTGTCAACCCGAAGGGTATTATGAGAAACTTATAATGTCCATACCTAGTTCTGAAGGCTATTTTTGGTACATCTTCCTCATTGATTCTAATATGATGGTATCTTGACCTTAAGTCAATTTTAGAAAAGATGAAGGCTCCCTTTAGTTGATCGAATAAATCATCTATCCTAGGGTGAGGGTATTTATTTTTGATAGTCACCTTATTCAGCTGTCTGTAATCTATACATAGTCTCAGGCTCCCGTCTTTCTTCTTAACAAACAATATAGGAGCTCCCCAAGGTGATACACTCGGTCTAAAGAATTACTTGTCTAATAATTCCTTTAACTATTTTTTGAGTTCCTGTAGTTCCTTCGAGGCCATTCTATAAGGAGCAATAAAGATAGGCCCTGTCCCGGATATGAGATCAATAGAGAACTCTATCTCTCTATTAGGACGTAAGCCTAGAATATTTGGTGGAAATACTTCAGAAAACTCATTAACTATTGGAATTTCATTAAGCTTCAGTTCAACTTCTAGGTTTGATAAACAGAAGTGAATGTAACCAAGTACTCCACTCTTCAACTCCTGATTGACTTGATTGGCATTTAGCATCAATAACTACATCTCCTCTTATGGAGTAAGAGGTAGAAATTCAACTTTCTTGGTGCAATAATTTAGCAAGACCTGATTTCTAGACATCCAGTCTAACCATAGAATGACATCAATACCTCTTAAAGGTAGACAAACGAGGTCTATAGAAAAAGTTTTCTCCTTGATGGTGACCTAACAATCTTTACATACAGAGGAAGTTAAGACACTTTCCCTTGTGGGAGTTACTATAGATAGCTCGTAGGGGCTTTCATAAATGGCACACGAAAGCTCCTTAATACATTCTTCCGATATAAATAAATGACTAGCACTAGAGTCAAAGAACACCATAAGAGCAAGTTCATAGATATAGCATGTACCTTGAATCATTTCGGAGGATTGAGATGCTTCTTGGCCACTCAGGGTGAAAACCCTTCCTTTCACATAAGGCCTCTATTCTGGTTGCTTCTATAAATTCTATGGGCAGTTCTTTGCAAAATGACCATTTTGTCTGCAATTGAAGCAAATATCTGATCCCATGTAGCATGGTTGGTTACCATGCATATGTCTGCACTTAGTACACTTGACTGTGGAAAAGTTATGTTGGAAGGGTCAGGGATTATAATCATTGTCCTTTTCTTCTTACATTTCTGCCAGAGTTTTGTGGCCCGTTCTTCCTTTTCCAGAAGTTTCATCTTTGTTTCTCATCCTTCACTGCCCTCCAGTTCTTTTCCAAAAGTCTGCATTTATTTATCAGAGGTACAAACTCCCTAATCTCCACAGGTACAACAGCATTCCTTATCTCCAAATTCAATCTCGCTTCGAACTTAACAACCTTCCATGCTTCATCGGTGTTAAATCGTAAGTAAGAGGAGAACTTAGACAACTCTTCGAACCTTGCGATGTACTAGTCTATGGTCATGCTACCTAGCTTGAGTTGGAAAAATTCAATCTCCTTCTCTACCCACATAGTACTTGGGAAGTACTATTCCAAAAAGGTGTCTTTAAACACTTGCCAGTTGATCTACATTCCCTAGTGAGCTAAAAGTTCTCTAGTTCCATGCTACCAGTATTTTTCTTCATCTTTCAGCATATATGCAGCGAAGATAACTTCCTGCTCCTCATAACAACCCATCACTTCAAAGATTTTCTCCAGTTCCCTTATCCACCTTTCAGCTACAATCAGGTCAAAATCGCCTTAAAAAGAAGGTGGTCTAGTCCTTAGGAACTCAGATATGTCGTTATCATTCCCTACCATCTGGTTATTAGCACTATTCTCACCATTCTAGTTATTAGCAGTCTAGAGGTATTGTAGAATTTGGCTAGTGGTCGTAATTTGGTCTCGAATTGCCATGGCAAGATTGTGCAAGGTCTCCTCCGCATTTTTTTTTGGATTCCTCCTTGGTGGTGCCATTTTCTATTGTGGTAAAAACAAAGTTATATTGCTATTGAGGTGATCAAGCCTAATAGTTAGTTTAAAAAATATTTAACAACAGTCATAACACCACATCAGTATATAGATAAGAAACACTAGTAATTACTTATCTATATGAAATCACTGATCCCTTACACAATACAACCATAACATACTCAAGACACTATAAGATCGATTCAGATAACCATCCACCCACTAGCCATCTAGGATGGACTTGCTTTAATACCAATTATGTAACAACTCCATTTTTTTACATATATAAAAATATATGTATTTTTTAAATCTCATGAAGTCATTACCTCTTTACTTCTAACTATTTAACTTATAATAACATTCAATTCAATTAACCAAGCATAATTAAGGTTTATGGTGTACAATTAATACTAATACAATTCTAGGTTCAAATACACATCATTAATTAACAACATTTGTACATAAATCAAACACATATATGTCTACATCTTATTCATCCATATTGACTAGTTCCAGAGATACAGGGGTGGGTGGTAGCACCATCACAGGGATCTTAGCCAACACAACCCAATGGCAATGGCAATGATTAGTCACTAGTAATTTATTATTTTCATTTATAAAATTCTTCTTCTTTTCTAAATATTATTTCATCTCTCACTAAACAGAGCATAATACCCTCATTTTAAATCTGATTGAGTTGATCTCGATGTCAATTGAAAGATAAGACAATCCTCAAAAACCCTTATCTTGAGCATTTTAGTGAAATCTTAAGTAACTGTGGTGTTACTGCTCCATCAAATTCAATGTTATTTCTTCTCGAGTATGTTCAAACCTATACTTACTAATCTTACCATATGTCCCACATACAAACTCCAATTAAAGTGATTCCAAAGCATATAAAAATCTAAGACACTTATATAAAACTTTCATGTTTCTCATTTCTTCATATTCCATTCAAATTAGTCCTTGAAAATCGAAAACTAAAACACTTACATTTACCACCCTAGATTCTAGACTGATTCTGATCTCTACTCATTAATCAGCTATATCTCCCTCATATGAACTCCAACTTAAGTCATTTTAGAGCCTATAGATCCGTTATACGTATATCAATATTTATTATGTTAACAATTTCCTTTAATTCCCTATAAATTTTTCCCAAACATTCAAACACAGAAGCATACTTAACATATTCTTCCCTGGTTAGCTAGTTTCTGACCATTCAAACACACACACACACACACACAGATATATATATATATATATATATATATATATATATATATATAATTTTTTATGTTAAATATTTATTTTAGATCCCTATAGATTTTTCCCAAAATTTCAAACACAAGTTTATCTAACAGATTCTTCTCTAGTTAAGTAGTTTCTAACCTTTGCTTACTAATATGACCATATCTTCCTAATATGGATTCCAAATTGAATAATTTCAGTGGTTAAAACTTCTTGATACATATATACATATTTTTCATGTTAACCATTTATTTTAGTTCCCTATAGATTTGTCCCAAAAATTCAAACATAGAAGCTTACCTAATAGATTCTTCGTTGGATAACCATTTTCTAACCTCTGCTTACTAATTGGACAATACCTCCCTTATCTGGACTCCAAATTAAGTTATTCCAGTGGATAAAACTCTGCGAGACATATATCTACATTTTTCATGTTAACTATTTCTTTAAATTGCTAACCGATTCTTCCAAGAATTTCAAAAATATAAGCTTCCCTGGTTACTTCAAAATCCAGTTTCCTAACCAAACCTTTCCGAAGTTTTTAGTTCATTATTATGTCCTTCTCTTTTTTCTTCCTAATTTACATCTAATTATCGTCCATCAATTTTTCTCCACATTCAAATATACAAAATAGTAGCATAAAAATTCTAAAATTTTTCCACCCATAGCCATACCTATACAGAACCTTCCACACCAACCGAAATATTCAAAACATCCATCATATGCAAAATAACATGTAACATGATATAGCAACATCCATGACCAATCATCAAAGTAACAAATATTGTAAATTTCATCAAAGTTATAAGATCAAAATCCCATATAAACGTTACATAATGCAAAGCTTTTCTTTAAAAAGAAATATTATTGAACCTACCTAAAGATCTCCCTCGCTCACTTTGTGAATTCTTTTTCTGGTTTCCTCTTGAAGGAAGTAGCAAGATTCCTCCCTTCCCTTAACTTTTCTAGCATCTTGAGTACTTAGTCCTTTAGACTTCTCCTTCATCTTCCTTCATATCTTCTCCTCTCTTTCTCTTATTTCCTCACTCTACCTTGCTTAAGTTTTTCCTCTCCCTCACTTGGCCAAAATTATAATGTTATAAGGTTGGATTTTGCTTAAATAAACCATCAAATGGTTCAACTTTCATAATTATGGGTCTACTTTATCATAATTAGGATGCACTTGGTTATTTTTTAAGGAAATACTGTAACATCCTCAATTTCATTTCTTTTATTAATAAAGGTACATAAATATTTAATGTAACATCCCTAATTTTGTTTCTTTAAAGATACATAAATATTTAATTAAGGAAATAAAATTTATTAGACAATTTTTAGATATCTATGGAAATATAATCTTTAGAAATTCTTCACCTTATGTGTATGCATAGATTATATTTCTAACATTAAGGGAACAAGTAAAGAGAGAAAACCTAATAGGAAAAAATAGAAATAACATCGTAAAGATAGGCGAAATTCTTTGGTAAGGAAGATAAATTTTTGTGAAGTAAGTAAAAGTCTTAAAATTTTAAGAAGATTGGATTAGGGTAATTTTTCCTAATTCAAGAGTTAGAAATTTCTAGGTTTAACATCTCCACCCATAAATTGGGCTTTTACCTATGGACACTTCATATAGAGTTTTTCCACTTCACATAATTTTTTAGCAAGCCCATTGGATAACCTAAGCAAGAAATAAAACATAGATTTGGACTAGGATATAGAAGTTGGACCGATAGCCCAAAAAAATATGAAAATGTGACCAAGCCCTCCAAGAAAGGTAGAGTTATATCCAAAGCAAAAGAAATGGGTAGGAATAGGCCTAAATCCAAGAGAAAAAATAAAATAAAATAAATCATGTGATGAAATAATAGTGTAATAATAATAACGATTAAGTTACATGGCATTGAGACAAAAATTCAGCAAGTGGTGTGGTATCCTACATTCATAATTTTAGCAAGTGGTATGATAATACATGGCATTAAGATAAACCATCTATATTCTACACTCATAATTTTAGCAAGTGGGTGATAATACATAGCATTATGAAAAACATCCTTATCCTACACAAATAATTTCAGTTAAGCAAGGAAGATTCAAGGGTTGGAAATTTGCCACCTAAAAGGGCAAACCTATCATACTTGATTAAGACGAAAGAAAAAGGAAATGAATCCCTAAATCAAAGGGACCTTGTCCCTTGTTTGAAGAATATATTATCATAATTTTCAACATACAAATCTCCTTTTCCTATGCATATCTTGACTAAGGAAGTGGAAGACAAGAACATGAGTTGTTTGTTTTCCAAAAATCAACCAAGTGCATCCTAATTGTGATAAGGTAGACCTATGATCATGAAAGGTGAATTATTTGATAGTCGATTTAAGCAAAATCCACCCTTATAACATTATAATTTTGTCCAAGTGAGGGAGAGGAAAAATAGAAGCAAGGTAGAGTGAGGAAAGGAGAGAAAGAGGGGAGAATAAAGAAAGGAAGAAAAAGAAGAATTCTAGAGGACTAAGTACTCAAGGTAAGTTAGCTTGATCTCCACTTGAATCCATCTTTCTTCTTCATTCTTAAGGTTGAAAAACTCACCCTCCTTCTCTTATTTAAGCTGCTAGAAAAGCTAAGGGAAGGGAGGAATCTTGCTACTTCTTTCAAGAGGAAACAAGAAAACAAATTCACTAAGTAAGCTAGGGAGATCCTTAGGTAGGTTTAATAATATTTCTTCTTGTAAAGTTTTGAAATTTGTAACATTTATATGGGATTTTGATCTTAGAACTTTCATGATTGGTCATGGATGTTGCTATATCATGTTACATATTGATCTTGCATGTGATGTATGTTTGAATACTTAGGCTGGTGTAGATAGTTCTGCATACGTATGGCTATGGGTGGCAAACTTTTAAGCTTACATTTTTAACATTTTGGGAAGAATCGGTAAGGAATTAAAATAAATGGTTAACATGAAAATTGTGGATCTATGTCTCATAGATTTTTAACCTCTGGAATCACTTAATTTGGAGTCCATATAAGGTAGATATTGTCCGATTAGTAAGCAATGATCAGAAAATGATTAATTAGGGAAGAATCTCTTAGGAAAATTTCTGTGTTTGAATTTTTGGGAATATTCTGTAGGGAATTAAAATAACTGGTTAACATAAAAATTATAGATATATGTGTTGCAGAAATTTAGCCATTGGAATCACTCAATTTGGAATTTTTATGAGAGAGATATGGATAGATTAGTAAGTAGAGGTTAGAACCTACCCGAGAAGGAATAACCTGTCACTTAAGGGAGTAATATCACTACTAATTTTAATATTTGGCTAAATTGTTCAACATAATAGTTTTAGATAATTTTTTTATCTTTAAATTGACACCACTATCACCTAAATCAGAGTTAAAATGAGGGAGTTATGTGCTGAATAGTAAGAGAAGGTCAGATAGGATGAAAACCTGCATCAAGAAATTAAACAGATAAAAATAATATTTAAAAAGGAAGAAGAATCATGTAAATGAAAATAATAAATGACTAGTATATGCCATAGTCATTGCCATTTCATGAATTTCTTACTATCTTAAGAGTGTAATTTTGACATGAAAATATTTATAAAGTGATATTTGAAACGGTTATGTTCATGGCATGATTACCAATGATTTTTGGTAATAATTATATTTTGATGTGAGTTTAATGAACATACTTGTTATTGAAATCATATTTTTGGCTATTATTGTGAAAGGAAAAGAAATGAGCACGATCACATGGAAATCTGTGTGGTGCAACAGTAGGGGATGCCCTACCAACGATTATGATTATGTTAATGAAAAAAGAAAAAGAAAGTATGCCATGTCGGACGAAGCGAGAAAAGCCTGTACCAGAGAGTAGAAAATACTCACCTTGACCGAGGTAGCTTGATATAAGAATAAATTGATAGTCACCATATCATATTCTGAAAATAGTTAATCCTACCATACATATTATTACTGTACGATTTTCATGTGCATAGATAAAGTGCATTCATGTGACCTAAGGTATTTGCTGTAGCTTATATAGATGAACATGATGTGATGAGCTATATTTATGATGATTATGATTTATTGTTGAACCTACTGGGATTTAATTATCATTATTTTTCCATATCATGTTCAGAAGATTAAATATACAACTATTTTCCATGACTCTTATTATTGTTGTATGTTGGATCGAGGTGCCCTACCTTAGGCAAATACTGATTATATTGGATGTATGAGTAGTAGATGTGATTGAGATTCTGGTGGAGGTGCCGCCACCTGTACCAATGTCCCTGGAAGTAGTCTACGTGGATGATTAAGCCTCATATGTACATGTATATGTTAAACTTTTTTACAGATGTTTGTAAATTAATGATGTGTATGTGAACTCAGTATTGTATAAATTAAATAAATGTTATTTTGAGTTAAGTTGTAACGAGGTAATAACTTCATAGAATTTTACAAATATAGAAAAACAAATTTGTTACATAAATGGAGTTGTTACAAAGACAACTCATGTTCTTGTCATCCTCTCCTTTAGTCAAGATATGCATAGCAAAAGGAGATTTGTATTTTGAAAATTATGATAAAATGTTCTTAAGACAAGTGACAAGGACTCTTTGATTTAAGGATTCATTTCCTTTTTCTTTTGTCTTAATCAAGTATGTTAGGTTTGCCCTTTTTAGGTAGAAAATTTGCAGCCCTTAAGTCTCCCTTGCTTGGCTAAAATTAATTGTGTAGAATAAGGTTGTTTTTGTCATAATGTCATTTATTATTACCTACTTGTTGAAATTATGAATGTAGGATATAAATGTTTTGTCCTAATGTCATGTGACATAATCTTGATTATTATTAAACTACTATTTCCTCACATGATTCTTATTTTTTCCTCTTGGATTTGGGTTCATTCTTACCCATTTTCTTTGCTTTGACTAAAATTCTACCTTTCATGGAGGGTTTGATTACATTTTCATGGTTTGTGGGCTATTAGTCTAATTTCTATATCCTATTCTAAGTCTATGTTTTATTTCTTTCTTGGGCTATCCTATTGGCTTGCTAAAAACTCATGTGAAGTGGAAAAACTTTATATGAAGTGTCCATAGATAAAAGCCCAATGTATGGGTGGAGATGTTAAACTTAGGAACTCTAGTTCTTGAATAAGGAAAAATTACCATAATCCAATCTTCTTGAAATTTTAAGACCTAGACTTACTTCCCAAAAATTCATCTTTCATAACCAAAAATTTCGCCTCTCTTTAGTATGTTATTTCAAATTTTTTTCCTCTTAAGTTTTTCTGTTTACTTATTTTCCTTAATTTTAGAAACATTTTCTATATATAGAAATAAAGGTGAAGAATTTCTTAAGATTATATTTCCTTAGATATCTAAAAAATTTCCAATAAATTTTATTTCTTTAACTAAATATTTATGTACCTTTATTAATAAAAAAATAAAATTAGGGATATTACATGAGCAAGAGTCGATCCCATAGAGTGTAACTTACTTTTATGCTTTTGTGAACATAGATAATGTAACAACTCCAAATTATGTAACAATTTTTTATTCATTTATACAACATAGAGTTTACATACACGTCATTAATCAAAACGTATGTACAACATATCAAACACAAAATTATCCACATCTTATTTATTCTAGTTGACCAATTCCGGAGATACAGTTGTGGGTGGTTGCACCTTCACTGGGATCTGAGCCAACTCGAACACAAACATTTTTTTTGATTTTGGGATCTGCCCAACATAAAGTAACTCGATCCAACGTTCACTAAAAGCCAGAACCAGAGAAAAATCTGCATAACTAATTTTCTGAACATGACATGGAAATATAGTGAGAATTAAATTCCAATAAGTTCAACAATAAATCATCATCAATATAGCTCATCACGTTATGTTCAGCTGTATAAACTACAGTAAATATCATTGGTCACATGAATGCACTATCTATATCTATGCGCATGAGAATTGTACAATAATGACATGTATGACAGGATTAACTATTTTCAGAATATCATATGATGACTATCAATCTATTCTCATATCAAGCTACCCCGGTTAGGGTGAGTATTTTCTACTCTCCGATACGGGCTTTTCTCGCTCTGTCCAACATGGCGCACTTTCTTTTTCTTTTCTCATTAGCATAATCATAACCGTTGGTAAGGCGTCCGCTATTGGTGCACCACACGGATTTCTATGTGACCGTGCTCATTTCTTTTCTTTTCACAATAATAGCCAAAAATATGCTTTCAATAACAAGTATGTTCATCAAAATATAATTATTACCAAAAATCATTGGTAATCATGCCACGAACATAATCATTTCAAATATCACTTTATAAAATATTTCCATGTCAAAATTTCACACTTAAGAAGATAAGAAGTTCATACAATGGCAATGGCTATAGCATATACTAGTCATTTATTATTTTCATCTATAAGATTTTTCTTCTTTTTTAAATATTAATTTCTATTTCTTTATTTTCTTAATACATGTTTTCATCCTATCTGACCTTCTATTAATAATCAGAGCATAACTCCCTCTGTTTAACTCCGATGTAGGTAATCTTTGTGTCAATTTAAAGACAAAAAAATTATCTAGAACTATTATGTTGAATATTTTAGCAAAATATTAAGAAATCAAGGTGATATTACTCCCTCAAAGTATAGGTTATTTCTTCTCGTGTAGGTTCTGACCTCTACCTACTAATCTGTCCATATCTCCCTTATAAGAATTCCAAATTAAGTGATTCCAGTAGCTACAAATCCGTAACATATATAGAAAATTTTTTTATGTTAATCATTTATTTTAATTCCTTACAGAATATTTTCAGAAATTAAAACACAGAAGATATCATAAAATATTCTTCCCTGATTAACCAATTTCTGACCACTGCATACTAATCAGAACATATCTACCTCATATGGACTCCAAATTGAGTGATTCCAGTGGCTAAAAATCCGTGACACATATATCAATAATTCGTATGTTAATCATTTATTTTAATTCCCTACAGAATATTCTCAGAAATTAAAACACATAAGCTATCCTAAAATATTCTTCCCTGATTAACCAATTTCTAACCACGGCATACTAATCGGACCATATCTACCTCATATGGACTCCAAATTGAGTAATTCCAGTGGCTAAAAATCCGTGACACATATAATTATAATTCTTATGTTAACTATTTATTTTAATTCCCTACTGAATGGTCCCAAAAATTAAAACACAGAAGCTATCCTAAAATATTCTTCCCTGATTAACCAATTTCTGACAACTGCATACTAATCAGACTATATCTACCTCATATGGACTCCAAATTAAGTGATTTCAGTGGCTAAAAATCCGGGAGATAGATTTACATTTTTTATGTTAATCATTTGTTTTATTTCCTTACAAATACTTCCCAGAATTTTAAAAACAGAAGCTTAAAATTTTAACAACCATAGCCATAACTATGTAAAACTATCTACACCAGCCTAAGTATTCAAACATACATAATATGTAACATGATATAGCAACATCCATGAACAATCATCAAAGTTCTAAGATCAAAATTTCATATAAATATTACAAGTTTCAAATCTTTTCTTCAAAAAGAAATATTGTTAAACTTACCTCAAGCACTTAGTCCTCCAGACTTCTGCTTCCTCTTTCTTCATTTCTTCCTCTCCTTTCCTCACTCTACCTTGCTTCTATTTTTTTTCTCTCCCTCACTTGGACGAAAATTCTATTGTTATAAGGGTGGGTTTTGCTTATATACACTATCAAATAATTTACCTTTCATAATCATGGGTCTACCTTATCACAATTAGGATGCACTTGGTTGAATTTTTGGAAAACAAACAACTCATGTTCTTGTCTTCCTCTTCCTTAGTCAAGATATGCATAGGAAACGAAGATTTGTATTTTGAAAATTAGTATAATATGTTCTCAAGATAAGGGACAAGGTTCCTTTGATTTAGAGATTCATTTCTTTTTTCTTTTGTCTTAATCAATTATGATAGGTTTGCCTTTTTAGGTGGCAAATTTTCAACCCTTGAATCTTCCTTGCTTAGCTAAAATTATTTGTGTAGGATAAGAATTGATAAGAGTCATATTGTTGCACTTTTTTTATGATTTAAATATTGATATTTGTGTGAAAATTGTGGTTATTTGATTATTTAATCCACAAATGTCATTTCACGGGTATTTCGTGTTTAAAGTGCAAATTTCAGATAAAATCATAAGTTTGGAGAAGTTTAGGACAAATGTCAATGACCGGGATTGAGTTAGAATCAAGAAAAGCAAGATTTCAAGGTTTGGAAGTCTAGCCGCAGCGAGAATATTTTCGCCGCGGCGAGAATGCTACAGCAAATTTTCCCGAGAGCGCAATTTTGCATTCAAATCTGGCCGCCGGCGCAACACGAATCTCGCCATGGCGAGAATATTCTTGCCGCGGCAACATCATTTCCCAGAAACTCGCCGCGGGGAGAATCAGTTCGCCGGTGGCGAGTTTCGGCGGCCAAACGCGTTTTCTAGACTTTTGTTCCAAATTTGTCCCCAAAACCCTGGATCTATAAATACCATAAGGTACAGAGAGAGAGGACGGCGAAATAGACCAAGAAGAGGCGTTTTTGGAGGAGAGAAAGTTTGGATAATCTTGAAGGATCATCACCATTGTTGCTGCCAAGTGTTCTTCTCCAAGAGTTTTTCATCTCTTTTCATTAGCTCCATTTTTCTGCAGTTTATTTCGTTTTTATAGTTATGTATTCAGTTGAGATAGTTGTTGTTCTTATTTCCATTATGAGCTAATTCATTTTTGCTAAGGCTATGATGTAGTTGAATCATGAAACTCTGATTTTTGTGGTTATGGTTATATGAGTTCATTGTTTTCAAGTTGAGTATTTATTTCCATGCTTAATGCTTCTGAATTTCTGGCCAAGATTTAGACGATTAGTTGCATTATATTGAGACCGAGAGGAGATGTGTAATGAATGCTTCTTGTGATAAATACCATATGTTGAATGCGAGTGTGAGAACTAATGCATGATGTATGTGGTTATCCTGGAAATTCCATAGATCATAATGTGCTTGTTTGTGATTAATCTTCATAGAAATATAGTTGATTATCATAGACAAGTAATTCTAATATAACTCGAGAGAGAGTATTAGATAAGTTTGGGTTTTTCAACCATCACTTGTAGCTTTGATCCTCATATAACATGCCATGAAATTGGATTGAATTGATTCCGTGAAATCAAATGCCTTAGCATTTTTAATCATTTGTGAACAACATTCAATTGTGTTCTTTGCATTTATTTGTAAGTTAATTTGCCTTTTACACAATCAACAATTTGGTTTTCAGATAAAATTAGGATTAGTCAATTTCAATACTTAGTAACACCATTCCTTGTGGGTTCGATATCCGTACTTTTGTACACTTTATTACTTGAATGATTCGTACACTTGCGAAAATACGCATCAATGATGTTTTGTCCTAATGCCATGTATTATCATACCACTTGATACAATTATGAATGTAGGATATTACATCACTTGTTAAATTTTTGTCTTAATGCCATGTCACCTAATCTTGATTACACCATTATTTAATCACTTTATTTTATTTTCATTTTTATTTTTCCTCTTGGGTTTGGGCTCATTCTTCCCCATTTTCTTTACTTTGGTTAGAATTCTACCATTCATAATGGGCTTAGTCACATTTTTATGATTTTTGGGCTACCGGTCCAATTTTTATATCCTAGTCCAAGTCTATGTTTTATTTCTTCCTTGAGCTATCCTATTGGCTTGCTAAAAATTCATGTGAAGTAGAAAAACTCTATATGAAGTGTCCATAGGTGAAAGCCCAATTTATGGGTGGAGATACTAAACTTAGTAACTTTAACTGTTAAATTAGAAAAAATTACCCTAATACAATCTTCTTGAAATTTTAATACCTTTACTTACTTCACAAAAATTTATCTTCCTTACCCAAGAATTTTACCTTTCTTTAGTATATTTATTTCTAATTTTTTCTCTTAGGTTTTCTCTCTTTACCTATTCCATTAATGTTAGAACATTTCTATGCATACACGTAAGGTGAAGAATTTCTAATGATTATATTTTCCTTAGATATCTAAAAATTGTCTAATAAATTTTATTTCCTTAATTAAATATTTATGTACCTTTATCAATAAAAGAAATGAAATTAGGGATGTTACTTTGAATACTTTTGTACTTTTATTAATTCATGAAACGAAATGAGGGATGTTACAGATAACGGTTTTGAAAATAATGAAAATAGAGTTAAAAGAAATCAAATCAATCCAATAAAATGAGCATTGGTCTAGGTCATCTTCCACCATCAAAATTTACCACTAATCATCAATACATATATCAATTCACACTTGAATATTCATCGTTAGAACTATTTTCCTATCCCTCCTTAGTTTTAGTTAATTAGAAAACATTTGATCCAAATAACCTTAACTACTAAACATCCCTAAACAAGCACTAAAGGTTTAATCTAATAGCAGTGTTAATGAATTAAAAAGATTAATGAAACAAAACAACAAAAGCACAAGTGGTTGCATTTGATTTAGTCAATTGTTCTTCTTAAGATTTAATAATTCCTGATGCAATAAATTAGCAAGCCCTCATTGCTTTGAAAGTCAGAGGGATCAAACAATTATGGATTTGATATATAATTTAGCAATATATTGTAATGAATAATAAACCGAAGGGCCTTTCTAACAATCAAACGGGACAATCATGACAATAAACTCAAAAGAAGTATAAATACCTAAATCATAAATTGAACATTAAAAATAAATCCAATCTCACCATGTATCAATTATGAGGTTTCGTCTTATACGACCAATTAAAAAGAATTAATATAAAATCTAGAGAAAAAGAATGATGAAATAGGTATATCAAAAGATATCTAAACTAGAACCTAACTTCTCTATTTAAAAACGAATATGTTGCATTGGCATTGTGGTGCCATAAGCTACCATTACGTTGCTGAAGGTTTTGGAGTCCTTGTAACAGCTCCATTTATGTAACAAATTTTTTTTATTTATTTAACATCATGAAGTTATTACCTCAACTTAACTCACAATAACATTTATTTAATTATACAATACTAAGTTTACACTCACATCATTAATACAAACATTTGTACAAGACATACATGTACATATAAGCCCTAATCTTCCACATAGACTATTTTCGGGGCCACTGGTTCGGGTGGTGGCACCTCCGCCGGAAACTCAGTCACTTCAACAACTGATATATCCGCAATAATAGGTATTTGCCCAAGATAGGGCACCTCGATCATACGTACGGCAATAATAAGTCTCATTGAAAACAACTGCATAGCTAATTTTCTGAACATGATATGGAAATATAGTGATAATTAAATCTTAGTATGTTCAACAATAATTCATTATCAATATAGTTCATCACGTCATGTTCAGCTGTATAAACTACAAAAAATATCTTTAGGTCACATGAATGCACTTTATCATGCACATGAAAATTATACAGTTATGACATGTATGGCATGAATAACTATTTTTTCAAATTTCATATGATGGCTATCAACTTATTCTTACTTCAAGCTACCCCGGTCAGGGTGAGTATTCTCTACTTTTCGGTACGGGCTTATCTCGCTCCATCCGACATGGCACACTTTCTCTTTCTTTTCTCATGAATATAATCATAACCGTTGGTAGGGCGTCCCCTACTGGTGCACCACACGGATTGCCATGTGACCGTGCTCATTTCTTTTCTTTTCATATTAATAGCCGAAAATATGATTCCAATAACAAGTATGTTCATTATATTCTCATGCCATAATGTATCAAAACATAATCATTCTCAAAATTCATTGGTAAACTGAAATTATGCCATGAATATAATCATTTTCTAATTTTCACTTTATAAAATATTTCCATGTCAAAATTACACACTAATACCTCGATAACTGGATAGTAATTATAGTATGTAAACAGCGCACCAGGAAAGTTTCCAGAAAAGAGAGGTGGGTCACTAATGGACACGCTTAAGTACCAAGTCTTTCCTTGCCAGAGCTTTCCTTAGACATGCACTTTTCACAAATCACAATTTTTTTTCCAGTAACTAGAATAATTCTTTTCTGATGTGGAAATACTGCAACCACGGAGCATACTAAGATTTTTTTCAAATAAAACCGGCACTTTCAAAACTTCTTAGAAATTTATATGAGTACTAGGGTAAATTCTATGTTAAAAATTACACACTTAAAATGGTAGTAAGTTCATGCAATGGCAATAGCTAGGGCATACACTAGGCATTTATTATTTTCATTTATAAAATTCCTCTTCTTTCTTGAATATTATTTTCATCTTTTCATTTTCTTTATGTCTAGGCATTTAGTCATTTTATTTCTACTTATATCATTTCCAACACATGTTCTTACAAATTTTATAGAGCATTTTTCCTCAAATTGATTTCTACTATTACCTTAAAAATTCATCTAGGGTAGAAAAAAATATTGAAAATAGGTTTTACTAACTTTTAACACAGCCTTTGCTTACAAATCAGAGCCTAACTCTCTCATTTTAACTCCAATTAAGATGATCTTAGTGTCTATGAAAAGCTAAGACAATTATCTAAAACTATTATGTTAATCATATCAACAAAATGGTATGATATTATGGTGTTATTACTCCTTTAAATTTAGTATTATTTCTTTTCGTGTAGGTTCTGACCTTTACTGACTAATTAGACCATATCTCTCAAATTGGAACTCCAAATTGAGTTATTCTAGTTGGTAAAATTCCATGAGCCATATATCTATAATTGTTATGTTGGCGCGCTATTTTAATTCCCTACAGAATATTCCCAGAAATTCAAAAACTAAAGCTTTAATAACATACTCATCCCTGAATAAACATTTTCTGACCTCTGCTTACTAATTGGATCATATCTACCTCATATGAACTCCAAATTGAGTTATTCCAGTTGGTAAAATTCCATGAGCCATATATCTATAATTGTTATGTTGGCGCGCTATTTTAATTCCTTACAGATACTTCCTAGAAATTAAAATACTGAAGCTATCCTAACATATTTTTCCCTGATGACCCATTTTCTGACCTTTGTCTACTAATCGGCTCATATCTCCCTTATATGGACTCCAAATTGAATGATTCCAGTGCCTAAATATCCATGACACATATTTATTTAATTCTTATGTTAACCATTTATTTTAATTCCTTATAGGTTGTTCCCAAATTAAAATACCGAAGCTATCCTAACATACTTTTCCCTGATGACCCATTTTCTGACCTTTGTCTACTAATCGGCTCATATCTCCCTTATATGGACTCCAAATTGAATGATTCCAGTGCCTACATATCCATGACACATATATATTTAATTCTTATGTTAACCATTTATTTTAGTTCCTTATAGATTGTTCCCAGAAATTAAAATACCAAAGCTCAAAATTCTGCCACCCATAGCCATAACCATGCAGAACTATCTACACCAACCTAAGTATTCAAACATACATCACATGCAAGATCAATATGTAACATGATATAGCAACATCATGACCAATCATAAAAGTTCTAAGATCAAAATCTCATATAAATATTATAAGTTTCAAAAGTTTTCTTCAAAAAGAAATATTGTTAAACTTACCTGGAGCACTTAGTCCCCTAGACTTCTCCTTCTTCTTTCTTCCTTTCTTCCTCTCCTTTCCTCACTCTACCTTGCTTCTATTTTTTCTTCTCCCTCACTTGGACGAAATTCTAATGTTGTAAGGGTGGGTTTTCTTATATAGACCATCAAATAATTTACCTTTCATGATCATGGGTCTACCTTATCATAATTAAGATACACTTTGTTTAATTTTTGGAAAACAAACAACTTATGTTCTTGTCTTCCTCTTCCTTAGTCAAGATATGCATAGGAAAAGGAGATTTGTATTTTGAAAATTATGATGATATGTTCTTAAGATAAGGGACAAGGTCCCTTTGATTTAGGGATTCATTTCCATTTTCTTTTGTCTTAAACAAGTATGATAGGTTTGCCTTTTTAGGTGGCAAATTTCTAGCCCTTGAATCTCCATTATTTGGTTGATATTATTTGTGTGGGCTATGAATGTTTTGTCCTAATACCATGTATTATCATACCACTTGCTAAAATTATGAGTGTAGGATATAGATGTTTTTGTCCTAAAGCCTTGTATTATCATGCCACTTGCCTAAATGATGAATGTAGAATCACACCACTTGCTAAATTTTTGTCTTAATGCCATGTAACCTAATCTTTATTCTTATTATTATATCATCATCTAATTTATTTTTTTTTATTTTTCTTCTTGGATTTGGGCTTATTCCTACCCATTATGGGCTTGTCCTACCCATTTTCTTTGCTTTGGATAAAATTCTTCCTTTCTTGGTGGGTTGGTCACATTTTCATAATTTTTGGGCTATTGGTGCAATTACTATATCCTAGTCCAAGTCTATGTTTTATTTCTTGTTTAGGTTATCCAATGGGCTTGTTAGAAACTTATGTGAAGTGGAAAAACTCTATATGAAGTGTCCATAAGTAAAAGCCCAATGTATGGGTAAAGATTTTAAACTTAGTAACTATAGTTCTTGAATTAGGAAAAATTACCCTAATTCAATGTTCTTGAAATTTTAAGACCTTTACTTGTTTCTAAAAATTTATCTTCCTTATCCAAGAATTTTGCATCTCTTTAGTATGTTATTTCTAATTTCTTTCCTATTAGATTTTCCTTCTTTATTTGTTCTCTTAATGTTAGAAACATTTTCTATGCATATACATAAGGTGAAGAATTTCTAAGGACTATATTTCCTTAGATATCTAAAATATTGTCTAATAAATTTTATTTCCTTAATTAATTTTTTTTATGTACCTTTATCAATAAAAGAAACAAAATTAAGGATGTTACAGTCCTAGTTAAACTACTATTTTTTCTAGCAACACGACTTTGGGTTTCCATCATCACGATGCTAAACATTTAGGATATACAATGACTAATACCATGTTTCTGGAGTCACAACTCCATAATTCACAATTGCGACAATGAAGTCTTTGAAATCTTACACTTTTCTGTCAATTCTGGCATCGTAAGGTAGCTATCCACCATAAAAACACTAACCATTATATCCTGAATTCTATATCTTTAGCTCATTTTCTCCAATTTCCTTCGAATTATCTTTATTTTGCATCTAATGCCTTTAATTGCATCCTAAATCAAAATATAAGAATATTTAGTGCTTTTACTCAACAAATACATGTAAAAGAAAAATTATTAATGGAGAAAAACATAACATATTATATTCACATTACTTTTCCAAACTAACTTGAAATTTTTTTAAAAAGAAATAAGTAAAAATAGGTGAAATAGGCCAAACATGGACTAGCCCATTTATGGCCTTTTAAACCCAAAAAGTAACTTTTTTAGGATACATATGATCATAATATATTAAAATATTATTGGGTTACTTAATTAATGCACACACTTATTATATTTATAATATTTTAATAAAAAATTCAATTTATTTAACTTAAAAAATTCTTTTAATGAAAAAATGTATTAAAAAAGTTGTAAAAAGGCCATAAAAGAGCTAGCCCCTTTAGGCATATTTGGTAGCAAACTTTTAGGCTAGCATGTTTAGCTTGGAGGCATTAGTGGGCGTATACAAACTTTTCTTTTACAACCCATATAATAAATAGGCCGTTGAGGCCTACTTGTACATTGTTTGTTTTAATCTATTGCTGAATAATATTTTGACCAAATTTTCTTCGTGATTTAAGAAGCAAATAAGGCTAATAATTGTATGATTATGAATTATTAATTTTATGGTGAATGACTGACTAAAGTTAATATAGCCGATGTGTCTATATTATTTTAGATCTATCAATTTCTCTAATTATTCAGGCGGTTAATAAGTTATACTTTACCAATGTGTTAAAGATTACTTGTTAATTAGGGTTAACTGAGGTGATTATCACCAATTACTAAAATTAAGGAGGAACAAGGATATAATCCCAATGATAGATGCTCAGCTACTTCATTTTCATATTCAACCCCCTTTGTTTGGTTCACAAAAGGTAATATCAGTCCCTATGGGATCGACTCTTACTCCTACTACTATAAGTTAATATTAAGGTAAGGTATTAATTTGGTATGCCTGCGACAGTATCCAACACTCAACCTCCCTTATTTGGCAATTCTAAATCTATAATATCTCAAACTAATCTTACCATGACAGATTGAATTTTTTGAAATAGAAATAATAAACACCCAATATTTGATCAATAATGGCTAGTGGGTAAGGTTTAGATATTAAGTTAAATGTCCAAATTGATTTTGGGTGGATTTAGATTTAGCCTTCGAGTATCTCATATCTATTCAATATCAATGTATTGTTAATGTACCTGATGTCCAATATCCAATATCTATATTTTATGTATAATAAATAAAATTAATAAAAGTAATTTTATATAAAATGTATTATATCACATGATAACTTTATGGTATAAAGTTATTTAGGTTATTTAGGCTAGTGCTTAATGGATATTTGACCTTTTGATATGGTTTTACATAGAAAATAACTTAAATATAGGCCCAAAGAGTTTAATTTTAGTCTAAAACACAAAGGACATTGAAAGGCCTATACCCAAAAGAGCTTGAAGGGCCTTAATTTCTTTGTGTAGAAAATAGCTTAAACATGTTTTAAGAATTAAAAAAATGTGAATTAGCTTCTAGTACCTGGTATGACCCATGAGTACCAATAAACTCACTTGGTTTCCTAATTTCAATTTCAAGCATGACAATTTTGTAACTTTCAATTTTTCAACACCCTAGCTAATTAAGGACATTTTTAGGGATTCTTGAATGAGAAAAGGAGAAAACTCTTTGAGAGGTGCAGTCACCTTATTTTTGAAAGCTAAATTATAGATATAATCCTGAGCAAAGTTGGAACCTAAAAGCTAGAATAGCAAGGAGTTGTTTATGACATGAGTTCTTAAGAAAGATTCTCATTTCCACATTTTTGTTCTTGTTTTTATATCTATCAATTCTTTTCTTTGTAATTTTGTGATGATTTTAATATTTACTATGGAGTAACTTCCTTAACTAGGTTTCTAAGGCATCTTAGCTATGTAGCTTGACTTAATATTATTTCTTATTTTCTATGAATGACCTCTATGGTTATTTATTTGATTCTATGATTATTTTCATTCTATTTTCCGTGATCACCAAGTAGAATTGTTAGGGTTTGATTAATTAATCCTAAGAAAGATAATTAATTAAAGACCATTGAATTGTCAAGCCCCAAATTAGGGGTACATAACTAGCTTGCATGTTGAGAATAATTCTATCTCATTAGCCTCTGATCAAATACAAACATAATTTGAATATATGATATTATACAGTAACATAACCTATACCAAAATTAATATACAATATACATTGCCAAGCTCCACTTTCTATATTTTACTGTTTCAAATATCAAAAGAATTAAACATAACTAATACATAGACAAGAGCAGGGACCTTGCCTGTGGTAAATGGATCACTTCTAGAGTATTAATTCATAATATAGATAAAGAATAAAATAAGGCCCATTGAAACAAGGTTGGACTCACCAAAGGATAGCCTAACATCTTACTTCACTATTAAAGACAAATCAAACTCTGCATCTATATATGAAAAACACGAGTAAAAAAGGATTGAGTTTTTCAACTCAATGAGTAGATAATAAACACTATAACAGAACAGGACAAGCTTAGGGCATGAGTTTTTTCATCCAAGATAATTATATTCAAAAATATTAAATTATCAATATTAATCTAGTAGAAATCAATAAAATAATTACAGTAAGAAAATATAAATATTAATGAATATGATATAATAGAAATTAAATAAATTTAGAACTTGCAATTTTTTATTAAAAATAGCTAAATCGCCATGATTAAAAATTTCACCAATTTTCTAAGAAATTTTGTCCTAGTAAGAAAAATAATAATTTAATTTAAACTAAAAGTATTTAAGAAGATTCTTTATCAAAACTATAATTTAATCCCTACAACCTATAATTTATATTCAATTATTCATGTGTGTTGGCTAATACACAGAGTTAGCATCACCCCTATTACCTAGAGTTCCAAGGTGCACTAAGGCTAGCTTTACTACTGCTAACTAATAGTGTTTTTGAATAGGGCTTTTCCAAATAGAAAAAAATATATGAAAATTTAAATTTAAATTTAAATAAAAATCAACAAAATTTATATCCATCAGTTTCTCCATCAATTGAAATTATACTAGGTATGTAACATAGTTCTTTAAAAATCAATCCATAGGCCATACCATATGACAAATCCATTTATTAAAATAGTATTCTTACCAACAGGCATAAAATTCTCATTTCAGTAAAATCAAATTTTCAGTACAATTTATCAAATTACAGTATGAATTCAAAATTTTCGAATACATATCATTAGAACCATAGGCTCATAGCATGTCAAAATATTTTGGTCTTCTCTGACCTCAGATAACCAATAACAAAATATTAGTTCCAAAGTTTATATTCATAAGTCCAAATATGATTTGCAATAAACAATATTAATAACATAATCAAAAACTCAATACTAATTCTAAACATGCCATTCACAAATTGATGGAAATTATAACAATCGATGCTTGTCCCCTATACATAAGGGCTTTAAAATGAAGGATATTTAAAAAGTATAATCTTATCAATAAAAAATATAATATATAATTAAATAGTCAGGTTGTAGAAATTATTAACAATCATAAATAACTTAAATGTGTAGAAATATGATATTAGTGTTATAGATGTAGTAAAAATATTATAATAGGCATTATCTACTCACAAAATGGTGGATTTAAAGTTGTTCAGCTTCATAAGGACCTTTTCCAAGCCAATTTAGCCCAATTCAACCCCAAAAGTAAGTTCATGAGGTTCAAAACCTTAGGAAATGACTTTGAAATTATAAAAATAAAACTCTGGGAGTTCAATCAACAAAACAAGGTTCTATTTCACACACTGCATGCACCATAAGGGTTACTACGAGTGGGCTTCGTGTGCCATTGAGAAGAGTGACACTTAGCATATACGTGGTTGTTGTGGAGTATTTTTGGTTGTCAAATTTTAACATCCAAGGTCTTTCCACCTCTTGAATCCATCTATGCTGTTACTTTTTCATTTTGAGCACTCTAAATAGGAGCTTCAAAAATCACATTTTCAAGGGTTTTTCACCTTTAATTTCTAGCAATGTTCCAACTAGTTTGGGTGAAATTAATTGATGAAACTTGTAGTTCTCGTTGCTTTGAATCCCATGGTACTAGTGTTGTCATAAACATAGGTATGAAAGTGCTTGAATGAAAATTTTGTCCATTAGATTATAGAGAGAGAAAATAAGGTTTGGGGAAAATTCTAGGGTTTTATACAATTTTTTCTACTAAGGATCCCTTTAAAGACATAAGGGACCAATTAGAAAATTTTAAATTGATGAAGGATTCCCTTGAAAATTCAGTCATTTACACTATGGCCCATAATTCTTAAAAAAATTTCATTTTCTTCCTCAAAATCTTTCAACTACACCCATACTTCTTTAATACTCTTAATAAACCATGTGATTACTTATAAAAGTATCATTTAAACTAAGGGGTGTTTCATGAATTGAACAACCTATGATTAATTCTAGTACCATTGATGCCAATGGACTAATTTTATGATTTGGATATAGATATACCTAATGACCCTATGTGACTAATCAAGTGTGTTCTTAATCTCTACATTACCATTTAATTGCTTGCATAAATTGTGATTTATCTTGGGGGTAGCTATGTTTATTTATCGTGAGAAAGATTTATAAATAATTTTGTGCTTGGTCAATAAATTTTGATTTCAAGATTAGTTAATAGGGCAAATAAGAGTTAAGTGAAATAACTAAGTAATCTTATATACCTAGGTTGTATTCCATCTAGTAATTCAATTGAAGTATGTTTGTTTTATTTTTCTTTTGTTTATTTTAATTTTCTCTATTCTCTTCTAAATTTTGATTGCTTCATTAATGTTGTGAGAATTGAACTGGGTTTAGCTCATTAGAGTCCATGTTAGAGATAACCCATTACTCTATCCACTGTATATACTAGTCAATATGTGCACTTCCATAGTTGTTTTTTTAATAAATTTAAACTAACAAGTTTTTGCCGTCATTGTTAGGGATTCTATTGCTTTAGTTAATATCCATAGTTTAGTTCTCAAATTTTAATTCAATTTTTTAATTTCAATTTTTTTATTGTATTTTTTCAAGTACTCTTGCTCTTATATATGCAAGCTAGAAGTAAGGAAGTAGTCCTAATTGATCTTAAACTGAGAAGATCTCTTTTAAAAAGGCAAAGAGAAAATATTCAAGCTTCTAGTCAAGCTCAAGCCATGGCACAAGAAGGATAAATGAAGCTATAATGGAAGTGTGCTATTTCCTTGGTAGATAGCATTCATTTAAGCATTAGGTGACCTACTATCCAAGCAAATAAATTTGAAATCTAGCCGTCTATCATTCAAATAATCTAGACTACAATTTGGAGGACATAAATGCCCACATAGGCAATTTTTTAGAATTGTGATACTTTTAAACATAATGATATTAGTGAAGACGAAATAAGACTCAAATTGTTTTCTTTTTCTTTTAGGGACAAAGAAAATAGTTGGTTGAACTCTTTACCTCCTAACTCATTAACCACAAAGGAAGATATAGCTCAAAATTTCCTGGCAAAATTCTTTCCCCTAGGCAAGACATCTGAAATAAGGAATAACATCACCTCATTTGTGCAATTTGACACTAAATCCTTATATGAAGTGTGGGAAAGGTTTAAGGTTTTGCCAAAGAGGTGTCCACATCATAAGTTACCAAATTGTCACAAGTTTAAATATTTTACTAGTTTGGTAGGACCCATTAAGACAATAATTGATGCTACAACTAAAGGTGCCCTTATGGCATATTCACTTGAGAAGGCATATGACCTTTTGGAGAAGATGTTTGCAAATAACTATTAGTGGCCCATTGAGAAAATGGTTCCTAGAAAGGTAGATGAAATTCTTGATATTGACGTAGGTACAACTATTCTAGCTCAAATTAAAACTCTTACAAAAAGGATGGATTTGTATGCAAACCAAGTCTACTCAAAGTCCTTTTGTAAGTGATGGGTCATTTGTTAAAGGGAAATATAGTTAACCATTCCATTAAAATATTGAGTCAAGTAATGCCATTGGGAATCTTAACCGGTAAAATTGCCCAAACTCAAACACATCTTGGTTAGAGAAATCATCCTAATTTTTCTTGGAAAAATTCACAAGTGCAAAAGCCAAAGATTCCTCTTAAATCTCAACAAAGAAATAATTTTTCATAACCCTTTTAAAGGAAGTACATAACTAGCATAGTGTAAGGGGTTTGTACTTTAAACTGTGAGCCTCAAAAAGGATAAGCAAACACTAGATATTTCATTTTGCATATCACGTTAAAACCTAATAAAACCACAATAATATTCCATAAAAGATTTATGCATCATTTGTGGCATAGATAACATGTTTGAAATATGGATATTCAAATCTTTCATCAATATACAGTCACAACATAACCATGAACATATATAGGATACAATAAATGAGGGAATCATGCCTATAGCCATCAGAGCACAATCTAATGTACATAAGACAGGAACATAGAACAACCTAAAAACCCAACTAGGCAAGCTCACCACTAAAAGTTCACACTACTCTTGGGTTGATGAAGGTTGGTTCCCTTCCATTAAAACCTTTGAAAACATATAGAATGGGGGTGATTTTATGCAACTCAGTGAGCAAATATCAGCTACTATGACTAAAACAAAAAAGGACATACACATGAGTTTTATTTTAATTAAAATTTTGATATACAAGAAGAAACAAAATACGTGAAAAGAAGGTAAAACAATATGTATGCTTAAAGAAGCTTAAATACTTAAATTTAACTAACATAAAAACTTGACAGAAATAATTATAAAGAAATAAGTTGAGTTACTAACAAAAAGCATGTGTTTTATGTGGAAACATTATAATTTTATTAAAATATAAACTATTAGATAATATAAGTTTTCCATGTTAACATATAAGGACTCAAAATTAGAACCATATTAGGATCTTAAGCACACATCAAGGAAGGGTAATCACAATTAACACTATCCATAAAAGGATGTTATGCCTCTACTCCTAACCATTCGACATTATATCTCTAAGAGGACACTTTGTCTCTACTTTCACAAAAACCAATCACCATGTGTTGGCCATCACACAAGGTTAGGAATAGCCCTGTAAGTTGAGGTTCATGGTGTACCAAAGCTAGCAATCACTGTTGCTACCTAGCAATCACTACTGCTGACTAACAACATTTTTGACATTGATTGCTCCAATGTAGTAAAAATAAAGTGCAAGAAAGTAAAATAAATAAGTTTAAGCATAAAGTGAATTTTACATTTTCCTTCAAGAAACATACCTCTATAATCTTTCTCATTTCAAAATTATATTAACCTTTAGAGCATTTACCATTTAAAATCATATATGCTAGCATTAATACTTAGCATACCTTGGATCATATTTTAAGCCTAAGCCATTAACCAACTTCAAATCAATTTCCATATTCACCTTAGAGTAAAATGTTTCACACTATTCCACTAAATAAAGAAATGATCATTTACACATTCCCACATATGATCCAAAGTAACAATATGGCCAATGTTAAGCTTTATAACATATATCATAGAGGGATCCATTCCGAGGCCAATTCTGATACCTAAATTTTTGAGGATTCAAATCCATTTTAAAATAATAGACATTTAATTTAAACACATAAAACATGAGAATAAATAAGTAGTGGATATTGTCAAGGGTATGCCAAATTAATACTTTATCTCAATACTAACCTGTACTAGCAAGAGTAAGGGTCAATCCTACAGAGACTAGTATTACCTTTTGTAAAATAGAAAATGGGTTTGAATTCTATAAATAAATTAGCAAAGTAAAAAGAGAATAATCGCAAAAAAAGAGAGAAAGTGATTAATGATGAAATATTTGGTTTCGGTAAATGTCCACCATCAAAGAATTGCATTGATCATTGATAAAATAATCAATTAAATTAAGTATTTACTATTGGGATATTATCACTTTTTCTCCTTAGCTTTAGTCAATTAATGACAATCACCTTAACTAACCCTAATAAACAAGCAACCTTAGCACATCAGTAAAGTTTAACTTATTAACCATATGACGAATTAGAGGAACTAATAGAGCTAAACACCACAAACACATCGACTATATTTAATCTATTTAATTATTCACCACGGGTTTAATAATTCATAATCATATAATTATTAGTTCTATTTTCCTCTTAAATTACAATGATATAAACTTTGATGAATTATGATTCAATAGTAGATTGAACCAATCGTATGAATAATCACTAAAAAGAAAAGCAGATGAATAATCAATACTCAGTTAAAATTGAACCATTAAACATGAATCCAAATATCACAATGCATAAAAGATTCTTGAGGCTTCAATCTTTTTAAACCAACAAAAAGGAAATTATTCATTCATGACTATAAGAAAATCTAAGAAAAGAAGAGAAAAGACTGCTTGAAAATTGGATAATTGGATCTTTTGATCGTTGGGTAATCTTTGGATGTTTTCTTTTCTTTTTATTTATAGGTTTGGAGAGTCCTAAAGGAAGTAAGATTGCTTTTAATTCTGTTCCCAACCTTTTAGGCTTCAATAATTGGAGTAAAAAAAACCCTAAAAATTGTATGAAAATCCGTGTTGCAATGGCAAGCACTACAGTAGTACATACAGCTACATCAGCAAGTTACATAATGTTCTAGTGCTAAATTTTGGCGGTTGCAACACTTTGATTTTTCCAAAATTTGAAAAAATGGTCAAAATGAAATATGTAGCGCTGTCTTTTAGTTTTCCATATTTGTTATATTCAATTTCATATGAGCTAATATGTGAGAGATATACCCCAATTAGTAACAAAATTTCAGGATTTACCTTGCTACACTGCGATTCTAAATTTCAAACACCATAACGCTTTAAATTCTCTCGAATTTTCCAAAGTACTCGACATAAAATTGTATATTATTTTCTTAGCTTTTGACATGTACTTGAATCACTTCAATTAGAGTTTGTATGATGGATTTATGGTCTAATTAGTGCTAAAAGGTCTAGAATCACTACAATTCAACATTCTTTCATTAATTTCTTCTTTTTTCTCCTCTTTCTTTCCTCCTTTTCTCCTACAACACAAAACACAAAATAAAGCTAACTACTAATCATATTTTACTTAAATTAAAAAAATTTAGTTTAAAGGTATTAAAATCATGCAAATTATGGATGTAACAACCTCTTTTTTTTCCTTTATTATTATACAATATTTAGTTCACATACATGTCATTAATCAAAACAGATGTATAACATATCAAACACATAGATATTTACATCTTGTTTATTTTGGTTGACCAATTCCAAAGATACAGGTGCGGGTGGTTGCACCTTCACCGGGATCTGAGCCAACTCGACCACAAACATCTTATTTGATTCTGAAATCTGCCCAACATAAAGTAACTCGATCCAATGTGCACTAAAAGCCAGAGCCTTAGAAACAAAAGCTGCATAAATAATTTTCTGAACATGATATGGAAATATAGTGAGAATTAAATCCCAATAAGTTCAACAATAAATTATCATCAGTAAAGCTCATCACGTCATGTTCAGCTGTATAAACTACAAAAAATATCTTTGGTCACATCAATGCATTATATCTATGCACATAAGAATCATACTGTAATGATATGTATGACAGGATTAATTATTTTCAAAATATCATATGATGGCCATCAACTTATTCTCATTTCAAGCTACCCCGGTCAGGGTGAGTATCCTCTACTCTCCGGTATGGGCTTTTCTCGCTCCGTCCGACATGGCCCACTTTCTCTTTCTTTTCTCATTATCATGATCATAACCGTTGGTAGGGCGTCCCCTACTGGTGCACCACACGGATTGCCATATGACCGTGCTCATTTCTTTTCTTTTCACAATGATAGCCAAAAATATGCTTTCAATAACAAGTATGTTCATCAAAATATAACTATTACCATAAATCATTGGTAATCATGCCATGAACATAACCATTTCAAATATCACTTTATAAAATATTTCCATGTCAAAATTTTACACTTAAGATGGTAAGAAGTTCATACAATGGCAATGGCTATGGCTATACTAGTCATTTATTAAGATTCATCTTCTTTTTTAAATACTAATTTTATTACTTTATTTTCTTGATGCAGGTTTTCATCCTATCTAACCTTCTCTTACTAATCAGAGCATAACTCCCTCAATTTAACTCTGATGTAGGTGATCTTGGTGTCCATTTCAAGATAAAACAATTATCTAAAACTATTATGTTGAATATTGTAGCGAAAAATTAAGAAACGAAGGTGATATTACTCCCTCAAAGTACATGATAGTTCCTCTCGGATAGGTTCTGACCTTTACAGACTAATTAGAAAATATCTCCCAAATTGGAACTCCAAATTGAGTTATTCCAGTTGGTAAAAATCCATGAGCCATATATCTATAATTGTTATGTTTGTGCTCTATTTTAATTCCCTACAGAATATTCCCAGAAATTCAAAAACTAAAGCATTAATAACATACTCTTCCCTGAATAAACATTTTCTGATCTCGGCTTACTAATCGGATCATATCTACCTCATATGAACTCCAAATTGCATAATTCCAGTGGGTATATTTCCATGAGACATAGATATATAACTTTTATGTTAACTATTTATTTTAATTCCATACAGATAATTCCCAGAAATTAAAATACAAAAGCTGTCCTAACATAATCTTCCCTGATGAACCATTTTCTGACCTTGGCTTACTAATCGGACCATATCTACCACATGTGGACTCCAAATTGAATGATTCCAGTGGCTAAAAATCCATGACACACATATCTTTAATGCTTATGTTAACCATTTATTTTAATTCCCTACCAATAATTCCCAGAAAGTAAATTACCGAAGCTATCCTAACATATTCTTCCCTGATGATTCATTTTCTGACCTTTGACTACGAATCAGACCATAGCTACCTCATATGGACTCCAAATGGAATGATTCCAGTGGGTGAAAATCCGTGACACATATATCTTTATATCTTATGTTAACCATTTATTTTAATTCTTTATAGATTGTTCCTAGAAATTAAAATACCGAAACTTAAAATTCTGTCAACCATAGCCATACCCATGCAGAACTATCTATACCAACCTAAGTATTCAAACATACATCACATGCAAGATCAATATGTAACATGATATAGAAAAATCCATGACCAATCATCAAAGTTCTAAGATCAAAATCTCATATAAATATTATGAGTTTCAATGGTTTTCTTCCAAAAGAAATATTGTTAAACTTACCTGGAGCACTTAGTCCCCTAGACTTCTCCTTCCTCTTTCTTCCTTTCTTCCTCTCCTTTCCTCACACTACCTTGCTTCTATTTTTGCTCTCCCTCACTTGGATGAAATTCCAATGTTGTAAGGGTGGGTTTTCTTATATAGACCACCAAATAATTCACCTTTCATGATCATGGGTCTACCTTATCACAATTAGGATACACTTTGTTGAATTTTTGGAAAACAAACAACTTATGTTCTTGTCTTCCTCTTCCTTAGTCAAGATATGCATAGAAAAAGGAGATTTGTATTTTGAAAATTATGATGATATGTTTTTAAGATATGGGGCAAGATCCCTTTGATTTAGGGATTCATTTCTTTTTTTCTTTTGTCTTAATCAAGTATGATAGATTTGCCTTTTTAAGTGGCAAATTTCTAGCCCTTGAATTTTCCTTACTTAACTAAAATTATTTGTGTAGGATAATGATGTTTTGTCATAATGCTATTTATTATTACCCACTTGCTAAAGTTATGAATGTAGGATATAGATGTTTTTGTCCTAAAGCCTTGTATTATTATGCCACTTGCCAAAATGATGAATGTAGAATAACACCACTTGCTAAATTTTTGTCTTAATGCCATGTCACTTAATCTTGATTACACCAATATTTCATCACTTTAATTTTATTTTTATTTTTATTTTTCCTCTTGGGTTTGGGCTCATTCTTGCCCATTTTCCTTACTTTGGTTAAAATTCTACCTTTCATAATGGGCTTGGTCACATTTTCATGATTTTTGGGCTACCGGTCCAATTTCTATATCCTAGTCCAAGTCTATGTTTTATTCTTTCCTTGGGCTATCCTATTGGCTTGCTTAAAATTCATGTGAAGTAGAAAAACTGTATATAAAGTGTCTATAGGTTAAAGCCCAATTACGGGTGGAGATACTAAACTTAGTAACTTTTGCTCTTAAATTAAGAAACATTACCCTAATCCGATCTTCTTGAAATTTTAAGACCTTTACTTACTTCACAAAAATTTATCTTTCTTTACCTAAGAATTTCACCTTTCTTTAACATGTTTATTTCTAATATTTCCTCTTAGGTTTTCTTTCTTTACCTATTCCGTTAATATTAGAACATTTCTATGCATATATGTAAGGTGAAGAATTTCTAAGGAAAATATCTAAAAATTACGCGATGTTACAATGGACACATTAAATACCTCCACACTTAATCTTTTTCTTGTGCTTAAGGAAAATATTTCCTAAAGACAAAAACAAACAACAATGTATACAATGGTTGTTAGGTTTACCAAAATTTTTCCTCATAACATGAAAATATACTCAAGAAAAAATTCAAAAGTATCATAACCATGCACAAAATTAACTCAAATGCAATCCATAATATTGTTCACTTCAACCCTGAGTGTGTGTGTATTTTTGGTCAATAAATTTCCTTTACCTAGATGAGTTAATGTATCTTAAATTTTTGGGTTAGATCACTAATTAATTTAGAATTTCTATAGGCTTATTTTTCAAGCCACTCCACTAATGTAGGCTAAAACTATCTATAGGATCAATAAGGCTTTATTTAGCTTGTAATGTGTCTAGGGTGTATGGTATGATAAATGATATAAATTTAGGATCATTCATCCCACACCGAAGGATTAAATTTGATTTCTTGAGTGTTTTCAAGCTTGGGGAATTTTTTTCCACACTCATTTTCTTGCTTCATCTGAATTCAATTCATTCTTTTCATTAGTTCTCTATTTCTTTTCTTTCACCTATTGCATAGGTTTTCATCCTTTCTTTTGAATTTTTCTTTTCTTTCTTTTTTGTTTTGCTCCACCCTCTCACCATTTGGTCAATAAAGCTCTACAAAACAAATATTCAAAAAAATAATCATAGAGTGAGTGAATAGGGTAAAAAGTAAGGATCTTTATCACAAAATTTGACTTTTGGCTCTTTTGTAGATATATAATAAAAAGTAAATTAAGCTCAAATAAAGGAACTAATGATATATAAAGGATATATAATTGTCTTAGGTTATCCTTGAAAGGCTTAATCTATCAAATAATGCCTAAATCATATCCTAAAGAATAGTATTACTATAAGATTTCGCATCAAGTAGGATTCAAATAAGTTCTAAAATCCTATTGACATCATAAAATATTTTGGAGTCATACAAACCTTCTCTAAGTTAAAAATAGATTAAATTCCTAAAGTTATCGTGTAAAATAATTTTAGGATTTTAAAGTAAAAAATAAATAAATTGTAAAAGGCTTAAAATTACACACAACCATGAATTTTCTATATTTTCAAGAGCTAAAAAAATTTTAGGTAGTCATATCATTGGTTATTGGTTGTGTCTAACAACACAAAACATAAATTGAAACATTCACGTAATCACTCAACTTGCTAAACACAATAAAAGTGCATTGATAGTGAAAGTCAAAAAAATTGATGTTCAAAATAAGATCATAATTATTCAAGAAAATATACTTCCACCCTACACTCAAACTTTACATTGTCTTCAATGTAAAATAAATATGAAAATACGGAGGGATATGGAGATATGTGTTAAGTGAACCTCCTTAATTCATTTTTATTATTTAGGGTTAGATGAAAGTGCTGCATTACTGGATCCTAAATTTTTTTGATTTTCACCTCTCTTTTTTACAAGAAGAGACTATGTTGGGTTGCCTCCCAATAAGAGCCTTTGTTTAAATTCGTTGGCTTGACTCAAAGCTCTATTTTTCATTCAAGGAGGATCCTAGATATCCACCTTATTTTGGAATTTTTGGGAATTATTCAAGCCTAAAAATTCTATTCCACTACAAGCAAACACATTAGTAATAACAAAGGTTCCAAACTAAAGGGTATATTTCTTACCTTTGCGGGGTTTAGTCGCTTGGACTGATAAAGCTTGATGCAATTTTACAGCTAGATTAATGCATTTAAGGTTTGCAATAGTTCTTACAATGACAGTTCCTTGTTCTTGAAAAATATTAATTAATGTTTCATGTAACATCCTTAATTTTATTTCTTTTATTAATAAAGGTACATAAATATTTAATTAAAAAAATAAAACTTATTAAACAATTTTTTTATATCTAAGAAAAAAATATTAGCCTTAGAAATTCTTCACTTTATGTGTATGCATAGAAAATGTTTCTAACATTAAGGGAATAGGTAAAGAGAGAAAACTTAATAGGAAAAATTATAAATAACATCCTAAAGAGAGGCGAAATTCTTGGGTAAGGAAGATAAATTTTTGGAAGTAAGTAAAGGTCTTAAAATCTCAAGAAGATTGGATTAGGGTAATTTTTCCTAATTCAAGAGTTAGAGTTCCTAAGTTTAATATCTCCACCCATAAATTGGGCCTTTAACTATGGACACTTCATAGATTTTCTTTTCCACTTCACATGAGTGTTTAGCAAGCCAATTGGATAGCTCAAGCAAGAGATATAACATAGACTTGAACTAGGATATAGAAGTTAGACCGATAGCTCAAAAATCATGAAAATGTGAACAAGCCCTCCATGAGAAGTAGAATTTTGACTAAAGCAAAGGAAATGGGCAAGAATGAGCGCAAATCCAAGAGGGAAAAATAAGAACCATGTGATGAAATAGTAGTGTAATAATAATCAAGATTAGGTCACATGGCATTAAGACAAAATATCTATATCCTACACTCATAATTTCAGCAAGCCATGTGATGTAGTAGGTAATAATACATGGCATTTGGACAAAACATCCCTATCATACACAAATAATTTCAGCCAAGCAAGGGAGACTCAAAGGCTGGAAATTTGCCACTTAGAAAGGCAAACCTTTCATACTTGAGTGAGACAAAAGATAAAGAAAAAGAATTCTTAAATTAAAGGGACCTTGTCCCTTGTTTTAAGAACAATTTGTCATGATTTTTAAATACAAATCTCCTTTTTCTATGTATATCTTGACTAAGGGAGAGGAAACAAGAACATGCGTTGTCTTCCCCCCAAAAAGCTACCAAGTGCAACCTATTTGTGATAAGGTAGACCCATGATTATGAAAGGTGAACCACTTGATAATTTATTTAAGGAAAAATCAGCCTTATAAAATTATAATTTCATCCAAGTGAGGGAGAGGAAAAATAGAAGTAAGGTAGACTGAGAAAAGGAGAGAAAAAAGAGGAGAAGAGAGGAAGGAAGAAAAAGGAAAAGTCTAGAGGACTAAGTACTCAAGATAAGTTAGTTTAATCTCCACTTGGATCCATCTTTTTTCTTCATCCTTGGGGTTTAAAAGTCACCCTCCCTCTCTTATTCAAGTTGTTGGAAAAGATAAGGGAAGGGAGCAATTTTGCCACATCCTTTAAGAGGAAAGAAGAAAAAGAATTCACTAAATGAGCTAGGGAGATCTTTAGGAAGGTTTAACAATATCTCTTTTTGAAGAAAAGTTTTAAAATTTGTAACATTTATATGGGATTTTGATCTTAGAACTTTGATGAAATTTACAATATTTTCTACCTTGATGATTGGCCATGGATGTTGCTATATCATGTTACATGTTGATTTTGCATGTGATAGATGTTTTGAATACTTTGATTGGTATGGAAAGTTCTGCATAGGTATGGCTATGGATGGCAAAATTTTAGGGTTTTTTATGCTGCTATTACGTATGTTTGAATGTGGTGAAAAATTGATGGAATATGATTAGATTGATAAAATGAGTATGGCCTGAAACACGTAGAAAAAAACCATGAAAAATTTTTGTTGGGAAACATTCTTAATAATACATGATTTGATTTCTGTTTTCTTGAGAAGTAGATGATGGAATATGTTAAATTAAGTGTAAGGAATCTAATTAAATCATTGAAATGAGTAATCTTATGATTATATGTAAATTAGAAAGAAAATGGAAGAGGATGTAATAAAAGGATGAACTAAAACCTTAGGAAAGATTTGGTTAGAAAATTGTATTTTGGAGTAACCAGGGAAACTTCTGTTTTTGAAATTCTGGGAAGAATTGGTTCAAAATTAAAAGAAATCGTTAACATGAAAATTGTAGAATATGTCTCACAGATTTTTACCCACTGAAATCACCTAATTTGGAGTTCAAATGAGGGATATATGATCTGATTAGCAAGCAGTGGTCAGAAAATGGTTAACCAGGGAAGAATCTGTTAGATAAGCTTCTGTGTTTGAATTTCTAGGCAAAATATGTATGGAATTAATAGAAATGGTCAACATAAAAAATATAGATATATGCATCATGAAGTTTTAGCCACTACAATGAATTTGAGGGAGTAATAACATCAAGATTACTAAATATTCCACTCAAATGTTCAACATAAGGGTTTTAGAAGATTGTCTTATATTTAAATGGAAACTAAGATCACCTCAATCAGAGTTAAAATGAGGGAGTTACACTCTTATTAGTGAGAGAAGGTCAGACTAGATGAAAACCAGCATCAAGGGACAACACAACATAGAGCATGGTCGTGTTTGTAACATCCCTAATTTCATTTCATTTATAAAGGTACATAAATATTTAATGTAACATCCATAATTTCATTTTATTTATTAATAAAGGCACATAAATAATTAATTAAGGAAATAAAATTTATTAGATAATTTTTAGATATCTAAGAAATATAATCCTTAGAAATTCTTCACCTTATGTGTATGCATAGAAAATGTTTCTAACATTAAGGCAATAGGTAAGGAGAGAAAACCTAATAGGAAAAACTAGAAATAACATACTAAAGAGAGGCAAAATTCTTGGGTAAAGAAGATAAATTTTTGTGAAGTAAGTAAAGATCTTAAAATTTCAAGAAGATTGGATTAGGGTAATTTTCCTAAATTCAAGTGCTAGAGTTACTAAGTTTAATATCTCCATCCATAAATTAGGCTTTCAACTATTAACACTTCATATAGAGTTTTTTCACTTCATAAGATTTTCTAACAAGCCAATAGGATAGCCTAAACAAGAAATAAAACATAGACTTGGACTAGGATATAGAAGTTTGACCAATAGCTCAAAAATCATGAAAATGCAACCAAACCCTTTATGAAAGGTAGAATTTTAGCCAAAGTAAAGGAAATGGGTAAGAATGAGCCCAAATCCAAGAAGGAAAAATAAAAATCATGTGAGGAAATAGTAGTGTAATAATAATCATAATTAGGTTAGATGGCATTGAGACAAAACATCTATATCCTATATTTATAATTTCAACAAGTAGGTAATAATACATGGCTTTAGGATAAAACATCTATATCCTATATTCATAATTTCAACAAATGGGTACATCCTTATCCTATACAAATAATTTCAGCCAAGCAAGGGAGATTCAAGGGCTGGACATTTGCCACCTAAAAAGGCAAACCTATCAAACTTGATTAAGACAAAAGAAAAATGAAATGAATCCTTAAATCATAGGGACCTTGTCCCTTATCTTAAGAACATTTTAACATGATTTTCAAAATACAAATCTCCTTTTGCTATGCATAACTTGACTAAGGGAGTGGAAGACAAGAACATGAGTTATTTTTCTCCAAAAAATAACCAAGTGCATCCTAATTGTGATAAGGTAGACCCATGGTTATGAAAGTTGAACCACATGATAGTTTATTTAAGTAAAACCTACCCTTATAATATTATAATTTCTTCTAAGTGAGGGAGAGGAGAAATAAAAGCAAGGTAGAGTGAGGAAAGGAGAGAAAGAGAGGAGAAGAGAGGAAGAAAGAGGAAGGAGAAGTTTGGAGGACTAAGTACTCAAGGTAAGTTAGATTAGCCACCACTTGAATTTATCTTTCTTCTTCATTCTTGGGGTTTAAAAACTTACCCTCCTTCTCTTATTTAAGCTGCTAGCAAAACTAAGGGAAGGAAAGAATCTTACTATTTCCTTCAAGAGGAAACAAGAAAAAGAATTCACTAAGTGAGCTAGGGAGATCTTTAGGTAGGTTTAACAATATTCTTTTTTAAAGAAAAGTTTTGAAATTAGAAACATTTATATAGGATTTTGATCCTAGAACTTTGATGAAATTTACAATATTTGATACTTTGATGATTGGCCATGGATGTTGCTATATCATGTTACATGTTGATCTTGCATGTGATGTATGTTTGAATACTTAGGTTGGTGTGGAAAGTTTTGCATAGGTATGGCTATGGGTGGCAAAATTTTATGATTTTTATGCTGTTTTTTGTATATTTAAATGTGGTAAAAAAATTGATGGAATATGATTAGATGTAAATTAGGAAGAGAATGGAAGAGGACCTAATAAAATGATGTACTAAAACCTTAGTAAAGGTTTGGTTAGGAAACTAGATTTCGGAGTAACCAGTGAAGCTTCTATTTTTCAAATTCTGGGAAGAATAGGTTAGGAATTAAAAGAAATGGTTAACATGAAAAATATAGATATATGCCTCATGGATTTTTAACCACTAGAATAATTAAATTTGGAGTCTATATGAGGGAGATATGGTCAGTTTAGTAAGTAGTGGTCAGAAAATGGTTTACTAGGGAAGAATCTGTTAGGAAAGTTTCTGTGTTTGAATTTCTGGGAAAATTATGTAGGGAATTAAAATAACTGGTTAACATAAAAAATATAGATATATGTCTCACGGAAAGTTAGCCACTAGAATCACTCAATTTAAAGTTCATATGAGGGAGATATGGTAATATTAGTAAGTAAAAGTCAGAACCTACCTGAGAAGAAATAACGTTTAAATTAAGGGAGTAATATCACTAAGATTTCTTACAATTTCACTAAAATGTTTAACATAATAGTTTTAGATAATTGTTTTATCTTTAAATAGATATCAATATCACATAATTCAGAGTTATAATGAGGGAGTTATGCTCTAATTAGTGAGAGAATGTCACGCACGATGAAAACCTGCATAAGGGAATAGCACAACATAGAGATGGTCGTGTTCCAAGGCATAGCCAGGCTGTATTCTGTGTTGAAAATGGCATTTTGAAGCCTAAATCATGGCTGTTTTACAGGAAATGGCCAAACCGTGTTATAATGTCACGCCCCTAATTTTAGGGCACGTGAAACACATATACCATAAACATATATTTTCCATAAACATGATAATTCTAATCATTTATCATGGAAACAGATACATATAGATTCTCCCATACATATACCATATACAGACAAAATCCATAAACATCAGAGTCAAAGTAGAAGCAGGGATCCTGCTTGTGGCGTTCAGAACAACTCTAAAGTACATTTATATTACAAATTAAACATTGAGAGCTCAGAAACAATTTAGGCTCACCACAGAAGTACAACACCTAGTCGATCAAGAAGCTGTAGGACCAAACTCTAGGTCTTTATCTGAAAAACATATAAACCACGTGTAGTGAGTTTTACAACTCAGTGAGCAGATAATACCTCCTATAACCTCTTAGGTCAACATATGGATGTACTCTTTATTTCTAAACTTATTACATTGAAAATCACAATTTAAAGTTACATTCATATGGGACCCGCATTTCAAAATCATCTCTGTTCAAATTCATATTCATATTCAATTCAAAAGTAATGCTGTAAGTATGATAATAAAATCATGGTATGCATCAATATAATTCATGTGAAAACATCTGGAGGATCCCATATCAGAACCACCATATTAGAGTTTGACCCATTCCGTGCTTTGGTAGTATAGGATTTGCCTAAACTCAACATCCCGCTGAGGTTTGCCCTACTACCATTCAAGAGGACACGCGAAGGGACTCTATATGGGTATTTCCCAAGCACACAGCAAGGGAAGGCAAATCACATCTCATATAATTGGCATCTCACCCATATATATAGGAGGCATTCCGCTCTCCTTCACATATCATCTCCCGTGTGTTGGCCCTCACACAAGCCAAGCACCACCCCCTGCTAGCTGAGGCAATCAAGGTGTGCACCAGGGCTAACATCACCTGCTGTTAGCAGACAATGTTTCCAATAGGAGTCCTCCATAAAATCCATAATCTCATATATTACATATTAATCAAAACAGAGGTACTCTTTAATGCAGCATTTTCATTTTCAATATATTCCTCTGTCAAAACTTCCCAATCAGGGGAATCACATATACATGCTTATATCCGAGGCAAACATTTCACTGTGTAAATCAATATCATATGGATATCATATTTCCTTTGTCATATCATGAAAAATACATGTTCAATGTATTTCAAAATTCATTTCAAAAGTCATACTCTTCTTGAACTAGATATCATATTGCAACCATTTCAAATACTCTAAACCATTTCAGGAACATATAAAAGTATAAATAACTTGTAATCATACTCATTTATCAATGTAAAGTTCAAGAAGAGTAAAAGTAAGCCATAGAAAGAATTATCTACTCACAGGGTAAGGGCTCGAGATTGGACAGCTCTAAAATATATTTTTCCAATCTCTATTTGATCAAATTGACCTCAAAAATGTATACGGAGGGTTCAAAAATCAAGAAAGCAACTTCAGGAACTTGGTTACTATTCACCGCCAGAAAACACTATTCACGACGAACAAAAAGGCTGTTAGATGTCCAAAAATATACATATGCTAAGGTTTATCTAGCTCCTGAATCCATCTACGGTGTGATAATTTCAATTAGAGGTTTCTAAGTAAAATTTTTAGAATTTACCTTTTTCTAAGATTTTTTACTTCAGATCTACGGCGATTCAACGGTTGATTTGAAAAATTGATCAATCAAAACCGTAGTATTTTTTGTCCTAAATCCAGTAACATCTTCAGTTTTGAGATCGAAAGCCAATAGGCATTCTAGATCTAAAGAGAAAGTTGAAAGTTACTATTCACTCACTATTCATCTTCTCGATTTTTCTCGACATTTGCAAATGGCCGCCCCTTGTCTCCATTTTATTGTTGTTTTTTTAATAATAATAATAATTTTTATTATTTAATAATTGAATAATAGGATTTTCTTTTATATAAATTCCATTTTTCATCATAAAATATCCCAAAATTTTCTAAAAATTTACATTCTCATAAACCTTTAGTTAAACTCTTAAATCATGATTTTTCTTGATAAAAATCGTAGTAAAACAAATCTCAAAATAAATATCTTTATACATATAAAAAAGAAAGAATATTTCTAAAAATACAACAAAAATTCATTAGAGGCCAATATAATTATTTTAAGCAAAACAATACTTATTTTAATTAAAAGTATACTTACTTTTAGCAAATCATAATCATTTTTAATCAAATAAAAATATATTTGCTTATAGCAAAATACTATCATTTAAAAATAAAAATTATGCGCCAAAACATAAATTCTCATATTTCTTTTGTAATTCTTTAATACATGTAAGAAATAAACTTATTTTCACCGGTTCTTATCTCTATTTTCAAAATTCTCTCTTTTATTTCAAATTTTCTTTAATTAAAATTTTTGTTAAATTTCACGGTTATTACATTCTTCCCCCCTTAAAGAAATTCGGTCCCCGAATTTCATCACCATAATTGTAGATAAAAACTATCCTCATTGTTCAAACAAATGCAAATATCTGGTGCGTATATCCTCCTTTATTTCCAAGTAGCTTCCTTAGAAGATTTATTTTTCCATATCACTTTCACTGTAAGTATTTCCTTTGACTGCAACTTCTTTACTTGTCTATCTACTATTGCTATTGGTTTTTCCTTATAGGTTAAATCTTCTTGTAACTGAATTTGTGGACATTGTATAACATGTGTTGGATCCGGTAAATATTTTCGTAGCATAGACACATGGAAAGCTAGATGAACATTACCCAATTCAGGTGGTAAAACCAAATGATAAGCCATTGAACCGATCCTATCTAGAATTTCAAATAGTCCTATATACCGAGGGTGTAACTTCCCTTTCTTTCCAAATCTCATTACCTTTTTCATTGGTGAGTCCTTTAAGAATATGTGGTCACCAACTGATAATTTCTAGTGCTCAACATTCATGGTCCTTATAGACTTTTGGGTTTTATTGAATTATTTGTATTTCTTTCCTAATCAATTTCACTTTTTAGAAAGTACTCAACAAATTATATATATACATATAAAGAATTCTTAAACCATTGAGTATCTCCTTCCTTTATTTCCTCAAGCTTGCATGCATATATTTATAAGTCGATATTAGAAAATATACACATAAAAGAACATCCTTACACCCATATTGGGTAACTATATTTTCTTATTCTAGTCTTCTATCAAGTCATCTTTAATTCTCACTTGTCAACATCATCCCATGAATATCATCACCTTAATCTATCATCTATTTTTTATCTTAAAATCCTTTAATCAACTTGTTAAACATGCCTAGCAATAAATCTATCAATTCTTTTTAACATTTATGTACCATTGGCACATGTCTAACAAATCCAACTTACCTCATCACAGAAATTCTATACTATCTTATTTACACCATTAAACTCATTGTCAAAAATTTCAATCATTTCTTCTATCATATCCAAAAGCACCTCATTCTAGCTTATATCAGTCCTGTTTAATTTATCCAATCATTTCAAGAAGATCTTTCCCAATAATTACTCATACATGAATTCTCAATTTCAACATAATTCACATTCTAGATAATAGATTCGATTTAGCATAATATAAACCTTTAACACAAATATCTTGATCACTCACATTATTTTCAAATATGATTCTCAGAATATTCTCCATATTTCCAAATTAAGAGTTCAAAGATTAATTTAAATCCTAATTCCTATATTATATTCCTCAAAACTTCAACACCACTAATTCTCTTGACTACATTCGCCAAAACACCATAAGGCCATCATCCATCTATTCCTTTCAAACTTTTCGTTAACTTACTAACCACTTGGACGCCATAATAACTGGGTTTCAAAGAAAATAAATTAACCCTCCTTGTAATAAGAAAAAGAACCTTGCATTTAATGACAATCAGTAATCAAGGAGGATACAGTAGAACAGACGAAAAGTATAATAGAGAACAGTGCCAAAATAGAAAGTCAAAAGCTTGGACAAAGCGTTGGAGATAGTTAAAATCAGTGGCTGTAATTCTTGAAAATCTGTAAACAAAACTTAGCTACTATTTCAGGAAAAATCGGTGGCCACAAGTTTTGAATATATGTGTCAAAATCTACTTTACATCTGTTGGTATTCGGTGGAAAGATAGCACATCGAAAAAGAAACATTTATGAGCTTATAAAAGTTTGTGAAAATCAAAGAATACATAGTTAACTGGTAGGATGCAATTGATTTCTTCAAAATAGATGTAATCAATCAACTGTAAAATAACCAGTCCAAATTAAAATTTCTCAGAATAGCTAGTCGACTTAATAATACTGATAATCGACTGGCAAAAACATTGGAAAAACAAGAAAAATCATTTAATTGTCCCTCTTCAATAATTATCTGATTTGCATCTTCACTCTTTCTTTTTACAATGACGCCTATCATCTACAACTTTCCTACAATAATCAAGACATCAATCCCTCATCAAGGACAACAAGAAAAAGGAAATTTTCTGGTGATATCTTAGCCTTATTCTCTTTATATGCCTAATATGAGTGACTATCACAACTACTGTACATATACATGCTTGTCGTCATTTTTGAAAATTTCATCTTCAATTTAGCTGTTATCCATCAATCACTCACATAGTTATTCTAATTATGCCCGGCCTATTCACATAGCTATCATATGTATGTCCTTCTCTGAATTCTATAAATACACACGTTAGTATTATTACTTTCATACTCAAAGTTAAAGTGTGTACAGCTATGGAGGGAATCACATTCCGTCAGTTTCAAAATATTTATGTCATTTGTGGTTCTAGTCCTGGGAAAGATGAAGAATATGTGAAATCAGCACAAAACCTGGGTATGGTGCTGGCTAGGAGAAAAATTCATTTATTCTATGGTGGAGGTAACCATGGGTTAATGGGGTCTGTGTCTACAGCTGTACATGTAGGAGGATGTCAAGTTCTAGGTATTATTCCTATAGCTCTAGTTGCATCCAACATCATAGGAAAGACAATTGGGGAAGAATTTAGGGTTGCTTCCATGCATGAGCGCATGGCTAGAATGATGAGCAATGTCGATGCCTTCATTGCCTTACCAGGAGGTTTTGGTACTTTAGAGGAGATTTTTCAAATAGTCTTTTGAGCACAACTAAATATGCATCACAAACCGATAGGTTTGTTAAATGTTAACCTCTTATTTGATAGTCTGTTGTCTTTTCTTGATCATGTTGTAGAACAAAAGTTTATGCCACACTCAGCACGACGAATTCTCATCTCGGCTTCAAATGCTGAGGAGTTAATTGATACTTTACTAGCATATATTCATGTATCTAATCCAATTACAGCTCAAATAGAATGGACAACAGACAATAGCAGAAAGCGCAAATTGGACTTGGATCTTCATCTACAACTGTAGCAAGATGTGGACATTGATGTACCACTTTTATTTTCTCAGGGTTATCTTAGATACCATATTGCTAGTCACATACCTTAAGAAAGAAATATTACTAAGTCAGAATTCATATTTTGAAAACTTAGCATATAGTTGTTACTCCCTTGGAGTTTGTAAAACTTTCTTTAAATATTGCTTATGATCCTCTAAACTTTTGGAATATTCTAGTATATCATCAATAAATATAATAACAACTTGATTCAGGGATGGCTAAATTACTTATTCATTAAATCTATGAATGCAGCTCGGGCATTTGTCAAACCAAATGACATCACTAAAAAACTCATAGTGTCCATGCCGAATCCTGAAAGCAATTTTTTTTTTGCAATATCCTCTTCTCTTATCCTTAATTGATGATATCCAGATATCAAATCAAGTCAATTTTTGAAAAATGTTGAGCACTTTATAACTGGTCAAATAGATCATCTATATGAGGTAACTGTCTATAATCTATGCATAGTCATAGTGATCCATCTTTCTTTTTCACAGATAGAACTGGAGCACTCCAAATAAAAGTACTAGGGCATTTGAATCCCTTGTCTTATACATCTTTCTTTTTGTTATTTCTTTATACAATCTAGCACTATCATAAGCATCAAGTCTCATCCATCTTGCTCATTCAATTGCAGGCATCTCCTTTTTTCAGCAGCTGTCAAATCAAAATTAATTGTCTTGATTGCCCAATATGCTTTATGTTCAAGCTCTACTGGCAAGTGACAAGATTTTCCATATATTAACTGAAAGGGTGTGGTGCCTATCGGTGTTTTATATGCTGTTCTGTAAGCCTATAATGCATCATTAATCTTGAGAGACCAATCTTTTCCTGCTTTTGATATAGTCTTCTCCAAGATTACCTTGATTTCCCTATTGGTTATCTCAACTAGTCCACTAGTTTGGTGATGATAAGCTAGAGCCCTTTTATAAGTGACTCCATATTTCTTTAAGAGATTCTGAAATTGTTGGTCAGTGAAATGAGAAACACCATCACTTATCACAGCTCAGGGTATTCCAAATCTTGGAAAAATCACTCTCTTGAAGAGCTTGGCAACCACTCTAGACTCATTAGTGGGAGATGCCACTACTTTTACCCACTTAGACACATAATCCACAACTACTAGGATATACCTATTCCCACATGAGGATGGAAATGGGCCCATGAAATCAATACCCCGAACATCAAATATTTCTACTTCTAAAATATTGTTTAGGGGCATCTCATTCGTCCTTGATATATTGCCAATTCTTTGACACCGATCACAAGCTTTTACAAAGGTATGCATATATTTGAAAAGCAAAGGCCAATAGAAACCAGCTTGATGAATTTTAGTTGTTTTTTTGAGGTACTAGTATAGCCTCCACAAGGTGAGTTTTGGCAATGAAATATGACACTATGTACCTCTTCCTTTGGAATACACTTACAGAAGATTCCATCTGCACACCATTTGTAAAGACATGGATCATCCTAGTTGTGTGACTTGATATTAGAGAAAAATTTATTTCTCTAATGGTAGCTCAACCTTTCAGGTCAAATCCTACATGCCAGATAATTTACAAAATTTGCATACCAAGGAGCATTGGTATGAGTGACTACAAGGAGTTGGTCATCGGGAAAAGAATCATTTATAGGCAGCTCATCTTTATTATCTTTCATAAAATCTTGCCTAAGCCTTGAAAATAGGTCTGCAACCATATTCTCTATTCGTTTCTTATCCCAAATCACAAGATCAAATTGCTACAATAGAAGGATCCATCTAATCAATCTTGGCTTGGCATCCTTCTTACTTAGCAAATATTTGATGGCAGCATGGTCTGTGTTTACAATGACTTCAGATCCCAACAAATATTGGCAGAATTTGTCAATTACAAATACTATTGCCAGGAGCTCCTTTTCTGTGGTGGAATAGTTGACTTGGGCTTCATCCAAAGTCTTGTTGGCATAGTAAATAACATAAGGCTTTTTATCTCTTCTTTGCCAAAGTACAGCTCCCATCATACATGATCTTAAAGGCTAGGCTCCAATCAGGAGGTTGGATGATTGGTGCAAATATTAGTGCCTCCTTGAACCTGCAAAAAGCACGTAAGTAGTCATTATCAAATAAGAATGGAATATCCTTAATAAGCAAATTAGTTAAGGGCTTAGAAATTTTACAGAAGTCTTGGATAAATCTTCTATAGAAGCCTGCATGCCTAAAAAAATCCTCACTTCCTTAACATTTGATGGTGGTGGCATTGTCTGTATTGTCTCAATTTTTTCTTTGTCCACCTCTATTCCTCTTTCAGACACCAAGTGTCTGAGTACTATTCCTTCCCTTACCATAAAATGACATTTTTCCTAGTTTAGTACTAAGTTGACTTCTTCACATCTTTTAAGTACTTGTGTCAAATTATTTAGACAATTATCAAATAAGGTACCATAAATAGAAAAATCATCCATAAATACTTTCATTATATCTTCAATAAAGTCTTAGAAAATAGCCATCAAACACCTTTGGAAAGTGGCTGGTGCGTTGCACAATCTGAATGGCATCCTTCTATATACAAAGGTACCATAGGGATATGTGAACGTCGTGTTTTCTTGGTCTTCAGGATGGATAAGGATCTGAAAGAATCCTGAATATTCATCCAGATAACAAAAATGTGAATGTTTAGCTAGCCTTTCCAACAATTGATCAATAAAGGGCAAGTGATCCTTACGGGTGGTCTTATTTAATTTTTAATAATCAATGCACATACGCCAACCCATGACAGCTCTAGTAAGAATTAATTCATCATTATCATTCTTAATAACAGTCATACCTCCCTTCTTAGGAACTACATGAACAGGGCTAACCCACTTACTATTTTAAATAGGATAGATAATACCTGCATCAAGCAATCTGAGCACTTCCTTCTTGACTACCTCTTTCATGTTTGGATATAGTCTCCTTTATTGCTCCCTAGAAGACTTATGATCATTATCAAGTATAATGCGATGCATGCAAATTGATGGACTAATCCCTTCTATGTCATAAATGTTATACCCAATCACTTTCTTAAACTTTTTGAGCACATCCAATAACTTATCAATTTCTTCAGCATTCAAATTAGCATTCACAATTACTGGATATGAAGAGTTAGGGTCCAGAAATTCATACCTTAAATTGGATAGAAGTGGTTTGAGTTCTACCTTAGGTGCCTTAATTTCCTTAATGGTTGCTGATTTTTTATTGAGATCCAATTCTAGCTTTTCAACTTTTTCTTTTGAGGCGAGCATGGGACTCTTATCAAGCATTTGAGTATATGCATTAGCTTCTACCTGTTCAACTCAAGAAATAGGACTATCCATAAGGCAAAGCTCAAGTGAGTCAGTAGAACAAAAACTTACTGCTTGATCAACAATATTCTGCTTAATTACATCAATCATGCAGCAAGAATCACCTAAAGATGGGCATTTCATTGAATGATTTAAATTGAACTCAATCTTTTCATCCCCTACATTCAAGGAAAGCTTTCCATCTTTTACATTGATAATTGCACCTGTAGTGGCTAGGAAAGGCCTTCCAAGAATGATTGGGATTTGGTTATCTTCCTCCATCTCTAAAACAACAAAATCAATAGGTATGAAAAAATTTCCTACCTTTAAAGGAACATCCTCTAATATACCTACCGGATGAGTAACGAATCGATCCGCTAACTAGAGAAAAATAGTAGTAGGCTTCAAATCTCCCATCTGGAACTTCTTGCATATTGATAATGGCATAAGACTCACACTTGCTCCAAGGTCACACAAGGATCTAGTAATGTGCACATCTCTGATGGAACAAGGTATAGAAAAGCTTCTAGGGTCCTTGAGTTTAGGAGGCAATTTATTCTGGAGCAATGCACTATACTCTTCAGTTAATGCAACTATGACATACTCCTCAATCTTTCTCTCGTTAGAGAGGATTTTCTTAAAAAATTTAGCATAAGAAGGCATCTAAGAGATAGCTTCCAAGAATGGAATATTAATGTCCAGCTTTTTCAACACATCAAGGAATTTTCCATACTGCTTTTCTAATTTGGCTTTAGCTTGTCTCTATGGGAAAAGAACTGGTGGCTTGTATAGTTCAAGAGCCACATATTTAGGCTCTTCTTCCTCTTTCCTTTCACTAAATTGCTCTTCTTCTACAGTTGCTTGTTCAGGCACATCTCTCAATTCTTCCTCGTTATCTTCCTCTTTTTTCACTGACTCGCCCAATTGCTTACCACTTCTCAAAGTGATAACCTTTGCAATGTTCTCTTGGATTCTCAAGTTGGCCAGGGAATTTGCCCAAGTTTCTATTTGAAGAACTCACTTGCTGTGCTATTTGAGTTTATAGCATTTTATTATGTGTAGCAAGTTAGTCAACTTTAGAGGCTAAGTCCTTTATGGCCTCATTCATTGAATGATTCTGTGCTCTAAATTTATTATTCTGTTTACTCTGTATGGTGATGAAATTTTCCATCAGAGCCTCTAAATTTAACTTAGGCTGTGGAGGAGGATTGAATAGCCTCTTATTTTGAAACCCAGGAGGTTGCCTAAAATTATTTTGAGGCTGCTTTGTATTTGGCTTGTATGAAAGATTTGTGTGATTTCTCAAGCCTAGATTGTAGGTGTTGTTGTAGGGATTGTTTCTTTGGTTGTTTACAAAACTTACCTGCTCACAATCCTGAGGTGTAGAGTTTCCAAGCTGGCATTCATTGGCCACATGACCAACAACTCCACAAATCTCACATGCAAAAGATGGAGAAGGGGAACCAACAACATTGATGCTTAACTTATCTAATTTCTAAAACAAGGCATTAACTTTAGAAGTTAGATGATTAAATGCATCAACTTCATACATACCTGAGGGTTTTCTTGATGGCTGCCTCTCACTAGACCAGGAGTAGTGATTTTGAGCAATATCTTCCATTAACTCATTGGCCTCATCCACTATTTTATTCATAATGGCCCTCCTGCTGTAGCATCCACAGACATACGGTTGCTATAAATTAGTCCATTGCAAAATGTATGGACTATAAGCCGCTTCTCCAACCCATGGTGTGGCCATATTTTGAGGAGCTCTTTAAATCTCTCCCAAGCTTCGTATAGTGACTCCCCATCTTTTTGTGCAAAAGTAGTTATCTGATTTCTAAGGTGGGTTGTCTTACTTGGTGGGAAGTACTTGGCCAAGAATGCTTAAGAAAGATGCTGCCATGTAGTTATTGACCTTGATGGAAGAGAATGCAACCATGCACGGGCCTTGTCCCTCAAAGAGAAAGGAAACAATCTCAATCTAATGGCATCAGAAGATACTCCATTCAGTTTCAAGGTGTTACAATACTCTAGAAAGACTGAAAGATAGAGATTAGGGTCTTCGTTAGGTGACCCTCCAAATTGATTCTGCTTAACCATCTATAGAAGAGAAGGTTTTTAGCTTAAAACTGTTGGCCTCAACAGCTGGTCTGACTATGCTTGTGTTCAGGCCATGTGTATCCGAGGCGTTGAAATCTTTAAGAGATCTATTATCTCTTTCTGCCATGGTAGGTGCAGCGGGATCTTACTGCAGTCTTCTTGTTCTCCATCATAGTGTGCATTCAATTTCCAGATCAAATTCAGCAAAGAGATCACGACCTCTTCGCATAAAATAGATGCACACCCAAAAAAGAATAAAAGAGGCAAAAATCAGTAAGATAAAATATGTAAAAAAGAAAAAGAAAAAGTATATAGTACAGCTATTTCGTAAAGTATCTAATACCAACTATTGCTCCTCAGCAACAGTGCCAAAAACTTGTTGTGTGTATTTTATAAATAACTGCAAGCGCACGGCATAGCTGTAGCTAGTCCGGCAAGTATGGGTCGTATCCCACAGAGCACAATGGTGAATTACTAGACTTTACAAAGTATGCTATCTAAATTGATGTAATGCAATGAGAGTTTGTCACAATTAAACTAATAAGTAATCCAATTAATAAAAGTCTAGGGTTAGGGTTCAGCATACTTATGATATTCAACATTCAACATATACCTCTAATTGCAATTATCTAAATAATTGGGGATGGTTTAGCTTTAATTAACTAGCAACCTCTTTCAAGCATTACTAATCATACCTAGGTTAATCCAATTGCCTACTTTTATAGTTCTTAGTTCAACCTAGGTCCATTAAGTTCTATGCCAACCTTGGAATACAATTAGTCAATTTTCTCTTGCCCACTAATTGATTCATTCCTATAGAACCTTAAACTACTTTCATGATTAAGATATCCCTAATTAACTATTAGGTTCCAGTTTTAACTTTCACCTTTCAGTTAATCAATTAAATACTTAAAACGTGATAGATTGGTGATCAAGCATTCTACCAACTCTTATTCATGCACATAAAAGTTAATCCTAATTAATCTAGAAGTAATCACAATTAGGGTTCCAACATTCAACTTAACAATGTAGTATCATCATACCATAAGTGGGTTTACTGAAACCCTAGATCAATATCTACTCACACATCATAGAAATATAAACCAAAATCATATTCATTAAGTAAATCATTCAAGTTCAATACAATTCAAGAGAAGGAGTAGAAGTAGAAGTAGAGAACTAAAATAGAAAGAAGAAACCTGGTTTACAAAATGTAAAGATGAAATACAATGCTTTAATTGTTGTAAATCCTACTCTAAAACATAAATTCAATAATGATTCTAGTAAAAACCTAATCTAAGAATGTTTTCTAAGCCTAAAAACTGAGTCTAAAATGTCTGTAAGTGTCTGGATCCCTTCCTCTGCATTTTTCCCATGTATATGTATAAACATGGTTGCTCAAAACCCTAAAAATCACGTGGTGTACAGACACGAAGCACGGTTGCGCTTCATGAATTGGCCTGGCTGTGCTTCGAGATGAAAATCTAGGAAATTCTCCACTTCTCGCACAGAGCACAGCCTAGCCATGCTTCAGGAACACTGAGCACGACTTGGCCGTGTTGAGGGTTGCCAAGCTTAGAATTTCCTAATTTCTAGTGTGTTGCCTCCTTGCTTACTCCTTAACTTGTTATAAGTCCTCACAGGTCTTTACATGAATGTTTTCCATTGCTTCTTGGCCTCTTTTCCTCACCTACAAGCATAAAACCAACCAAAGCAGTATCTAGACTAAAGCATAACCAAAAGCAGAGAAGTAATCACAAGTTTACTATGAATTAGAGGATAAAATATAACCATTAAGTACTTAAATTTCTACTTTATCAGTGACCGTGCTCATTTCTTTTCTTTTCTTTTCACATTAATAGCCAAAAATATGATTTCAATAACAAGTATGTTCATTATACTCATATGCCATAATTTTTCTTCAAAATATAATCATTACCAAAAAAGTCATTAGTAATCATGCCATTAACATAATCATTTCAAATATCACGTTATAAAATATTTTCATGTCAAAATTACACACTTAAGATGGTAAGGAGTTTATGCAATGGCAATGGCTATGGCATACACTAGTTATTTATTATTTTCATTTATAAGATTATTCTCCTTTTTTAGTACTATTATCCTCTCTCACTAAACAGAGCATAACACCCTCATTTTAAATCTGATTGAGGTGATCTTGGTGTCAATTCAAAGATAAGACAATCCTCTAAAACCTTATGTTAAACATTTTAGTGAAATCTTAACTAATCATGGTGTTACTACTCCCTCAAATTCAATGTTATTTCTTCTCGGGTAGGTTCAAACCTCTACTTACTAATCAGACCATCTCTCCCTCATACAAACTCTAATTGAGGTGATTCCAATTCCTATAAAATGCCAAGAAACTTTTATACAACTTTCATGCTTATCATTTCTTCATATTGCTTACTAATTACTCTCAGAAAATGGAAAACTAAAATGCTTACATTTACCACCCTGGATTCTAGACTAATTCTGACATTTACTTATAACATCCGTACTTTTGTTTCTTTTATTAATAAAGGTACATAAATATTTAATTAAGGAAGTAAAATTTATTAGATAATTTTTAAATATTTAAGGAAATATAATCCTTAGAAATTCTTCACCTTGGGTGTATGCGTAGAAAATGTTTCTAACATTAAAGGAACAAGTAAAGAGAGAAAACCTAATAGGAAAAATTAGAAAAAATATACTAAAGAGAGGCAAAATTCTTTGGTAAGGAAGATAATTTTTTTGTGAAGTAAGTAAAGGTCTTAAAATTTTATGAAGATTAGATTTGGGTAATTTTTCCTAATTCAAGAGTTAGAAATTTCTAAATCTAACATCTTCACCTATGGAAACTTCATATAGAGTTTTTCTTCTTCATATAAGTTTTTTGCAAGCCCATTAGATAGCCCAAGAAAGAAAGAAAACATAGACTTGGACTAGGATATAGAAGTTGGATCGATAGCCCAAAAATTATGAAAATGTGACCAAACCCTCTATGAAAGGTAGAATTTTAGCCAAACCAAAGGAGATGGGTAGGAATGAGCCCAAATCCAAGAGGGAAAAAAAATAAAAAAATCATGTGAAGAAATAGTAGTGCAATAATAATCAAGATTAGGTCATATGGCATTAAGACAAAACATCTATATCCTACATTCATATTTTCAACAAGTAGGTAATAATACATGGCATTTGGACAAAACATCTATATCCTACATTCATAATTTCAACAAGTGGATAATAATACATAGCATTATGACAAAACATCCTTATCCTACACAAATAATTTCAGCCAAGTAAGGGAGATCCAATGGCTAGAAATTTGTCACTCAGAAAGGCAAACTTATCATACTTGATTAAAAAAAAGAAAAAAAGAAAAAAATCCATAAATCAAATTGACCTTGTCCCTTCTCTTAAGAACATATTATCATAATTTTCAAAATACAAATCTCCTTTTGCTATTCATATCTTGACTAAGGAAGAGGAAGACAAGAACATGAGTTGTTTTTTATTTCAAAAAGAAAACAACCAAGTGCATCCTAATTGTGATAAGGTAGACCCCCCATGATCATGAAAGGTGAACCACTTGATAGTTTATTTAAGCAAAACCCACCCTTATAATATTACTTTCATTCAAGTGAGGGAGAGGAAAAATATAAGCAAGGTAGAGTGAGGAAAGGAGCGAAAGAGAAGAGAAGAAAGGAAGGAAGAAAAAGGAGAAGTCTAGAGGAGTAAGTACTTAAGGAAAGTTAGCTTAATCTCCACTTGAATCCATCTTTCTTATTCATCCTTAGGGTTCAAAAACTCACCCTCCTTCTCTTATTTAAGATGCTAGAAAACCTAAGGGAAGTGAGGAATCTTGCTACTTCCTTCAAGAGGAAACAAGAAAAAGAATTCACTCAGTGAGATAGGGAGATCTTTGGGAAGGTTTAACAATATCTCTTTTTGAAGAAATTTTTTGAAATTTGTAAAATTTATTTAGGATTTTGATCTTAGAACTTTGATGAAATTTACAATATTTGCTACTTTGATGATTGGTCATGGATGTTGCTATATCATGTTACATGTTATTTTGCATATGATGGATGTTTTGGACATTACAGTTGGTGTGGAAAGTTCTGCATAGATACGGCTATGGGTGGTAAGAAAATTTTTATTTTTATGCTACTATTTTGTATATTTGAATATGGTGAAAAATTGATGGAATATGATTAGTTATAAATAAAATATAAGAGGATGTAATATAATGATTAACTAAAATCTTAGAAAAAGATTGGTTAGGAAACTGGATTTCGGCGTAACTAGGGAAGCTTTTGTTTTTGAAATTTTAGGAAGCATTGGTTAGGAATTAAAATAAATGGTTGACATAAAAAATGTAGATCTATGACTCACGGAATATTAGCCACTAGAATCACTTAATTTGGAGGCTAGATAAGGGAGAGATTGCCCGATATCTAAGCAGTGGTCAAAAAATAGTTAACCAGGGAAGAATATGTCAAGTATGCCTCTGTGTTTGAATTTTTGGGATAAATCTGAAGGGAATTAAAATAAATGCTTAACATGAAAAATGTAGATCTATGTTTCACGGATTTATATCCACTTTAATAATTCAAATTACAATCAATATGAGAGAGATATGGTTAAATTAGTAAGCAAAGGTCAAAAACTATCTAACCAGGGAAGAATCTATTCAATATGCTTTTATGTTTGATTTTCTAGGCAACATATGTAGGGAATCAAAGAAAATTGTTAACATAATAAATATAGATATATGTATAACGGATCTATAGGCTATGAAATCACTTAATTTTACGTTCATATGAGAGACATATGGCTGATTAATGAGTAAATGTCAGAATTAGTCTAGAATCTAGGGTGGTAAATGTAAACATTTTTGTTTTCAATTTTTTGGGAGTAATTAGTAAGGAATCTAAAGAAATGATAAACATAAAATTTGTATAAATATCTTATCATTTTACAGGCTTTGGAATAGCCTAAATTTGAGTTTGTATGAGGGAGATATTGTCCGATTAGTAAGCATGGGTCTGAACCTATCGGAGAAGAAATAACATTGAATTTGAGGGAGTAGTAACACCATGATTGCTTAAGATTTCACTAAAATATTCAACATAAGGTTTTAGAGGATTGTCTTGTGTTTCAATTAACACCAAGATCACCTCAATCGGATTTAAAATGAAGGTGTTATGCTCTATTTAGTCAAAAGAGGATAATAATATTTAAAAAAGAAGAAGAATCTTATAAATGAAAATATAAATGACTAGTGTATGCAATAGCCATTGCCATTACATGAGCATCTTCGACACAGCCCGCCGCGGCACCCCGTGACACAATTTCTGTAGCGTCGCGGCGCTCGCCGCCGTACAGACTTGCTGATTTCGCAATTTTAGGTCTTTTTCACTCAAATTGAAGGTTGATGGACGGGGATTTTGACCTAAATACATTCCTACTTCGATTAAGAGTGGGGAATCTATAAAAAGAGAGGCAAGCAAGCAGAGAAGTCATCCAATTCTTCATCCAAGTTCTTCAATTCTTCTTTAGATTATTTTTATGGCCCTACGTGGCTAGTTCTTTTTAGTTGGTTGAGGTAGATTGAAACCTCAAGGGATATTCATGCATTGTGAGATTTGGAATTGTTTTCAATAGTTCAATCTTAACTAGGTATTGTTTATTCATCTGCTTTTCTTTTCTAAATGATTTTTCATGTGATTGCTAGGAGGCCTACTAGTATATTGTATGTCTAAGTCTACTGCTGAATTAGGTTTTGAACAAAGTTTTTATTACTTGATTCATGAAGCAAATAGGATTAAGGATTTTGGATTATAAATCATTAACCCTATGATGAATGATCAACTAATTTAAATATAATCAATTTGCTTATATTTATTTAGCTCTATCAGTTTCTCTCGTTCTTAATGCAGTTGATAAGTTAGACTTTGCTGATGTGTTAAAGGATTTTTTATCAATTAGAGTTTAATTGGTACGATTGTTACCAATTCACTAGGCTTAAGGAGGAACTGGGATAGAGTCCCAATGATAGATATTTGGTTTAAGATTGATGTGTTTGTCAATGATCGATGCAATCCCTTGATGGTGAATATTGACCGAAACCAACGCTTTTCTCATTAATTACTCTTTTCACTATTTTCATTATTGTTTAATTTACTGTATACACAATTATCAAACCCCCCTTTCTTAATCACATAAGGTAATTCCAGTCTCTGTGGGATCGACCCTTACTCCCACTACTATAGGTTAGTTTTGAGGTAAGGTATTAATTTTGGTGTACCTGCGACAGTGCGCACCACCTATATATTTATCCTTGGAATTCAAAAATAGAAGCATACCTAATAGATTCTTCCCTAGATAATCATTTTTCTGACCACTGCTTACATATAAGTAAATATCTCCCTCATGTGGACTCCAAAATAAGTGATTCCAATGGGTAAAAATCCGCGAGACATAAATCTACATTATTCATGGTATCCATTTCTTTTAATTCCTAATCAATTCTTCCTAGTATTTCAAAAATAGACGCTTCCCTAGTTACTCTGAAATCTAGTTTCCTAACTAAAACTTTCCTAAGGTTTTAGTTCATCATTATATTACATTGATAAAGGGGAAAATTGAGTATTTAATGGTTATATTTTATCCCCTAATTAATAGCAAATTTTTTATTATTTCTTTGCTTTTGGTTATGCTTTTCTTTGAATACTGCTTTGGTTTGTTTTATGTTTGTAGGTGAGCAAAATAAGCCCTGAAACAAAGGAAAACACTCATGAAAAGTGCCATATGGACTTGGAACAAGCTAAGGAGGATGCAAGGAGGCAACATAGAAGAAATTGGGAAGATTTGAGACTTGCAGCCCCCAACACGGCCAGGTTGTGCTCTATGCAAGAAGTGGAGAATTTCCCAGATTTCCAGTGCAAAGCACGGCCAAGCCGCGTCTTAGAACATAGCCGTGCTTCATGTCTATACACCACGTGATTTTTAGGGTTTTTAGCAGCCAATTTGATATATATACATTGGGTAACACAAAGAAGGAGATCCAAACACCTTCAGACCCACTTTTACTCAGTTTTAGGCTTAGAAACACTATTAGATTAGGTTTAGAGTAGGATTAGTGTTTACTTTCATGTTCTTAGGTTAGATTTGAGATTGATTCAGCATTATATTTCTATCACATTCTGCAACTAGGTTTTATCTTTATATTCTGTACTTACTTCTTCTTCTACTTCTTTCTCTTGGTTTGTATTGAACACCTATGATTTATTTAATGAATATGCTTTTGATTTCTATTTCAATTATGCTTGAGTAGATTTGATCTAGGGTTTTGGTAAACCCACTAATGGTATAATGATACTGAACTATTGAATTGATTGTTGGAACCCTAATTGTATTATCCATAGTTAATTAAGATTGACTATTATGCATTGATTATATGAGTTGATGAATGTCTGGCCAATATTTATCACATTTTAGGATATTAATTGATAAACTAAAAGATGAAAATTAATACCGAAACTTAATAGTTAATTAGGGATATCTTAATCACAAAAGTAATTTAAGGTTCTCTAGGAATGAATCAATTAGTGGGCAAGAGAAAATCGATTAATTGTATGCCATGGTTGGCATATAACTTAATGGACCTAGGTTGAACTAAGAACTACGAAAGTAAGTAATTGGATTAACCTAGGTACAATTAGTAACACTTGAAAGAGGTTGCTAGTTAATGAAGGCTAAACTATCCCCAATAACCTATATAATTCCAATTAGAGGTACATATTGGTTGTTGAATATCATAAGTGTGGTAAATCCTAACCCTAGGCTTTTGTTAATTGAATTACCTATTTACTTAATTGCGACACACTCTCTCATCGCGTTGCATTGATTTAGATAGCATACTTTATTAAGTCTAGTAATTGATAATTGTTCTTTGTGGGATATGACCCGTACTCGCTAGACTAGCTTTAGCTATGCCGTGCGCTTGCAGTTATTTATAAAACACACACAACAAGTTTTTGGTGCTGTTGCCGAGGAACAATAGTCAATATTAGATACTTTACGAAATAGTTAGACTAGATCCTTTTTGTTTTTATTTTTCTGCATATTTTATCTTGTTGATTTTTGCCTCTTTTGTTCTTTTATAGGTGTGCAGCTATTTTATGCGAAGAGTTCGTGAACTCTTTGTTTAATTTGATCTAAAAATTAAACGCACACTACGAAGGAGAATAAGAAGACAGAAGTAAGATCATTCTGCTACATCTACGATGGTGGACAGAGATAACCGATCTCTTAAAGATTTCACCGCCCCATATACGCATGGCTTGAACACATGCATCGTTAGACCAGTTGTTGGGGCCAACAACTTTGACCTGAAGCCTACTCTTTTGTAGATGGTTCAATAGAAAAAGTTTAGAGGGTCGCCTACTGAAGACCCCAATCTCCATCTTTCAATCTTTTTGGAGTACTGTAACACTTTGGAGAGGAATAGTGTATCATTTGATGCCATTAGACTAAGATTTTTCCAATTTTCTCTGAGGTACAAGGCCCATGCATGGTTACATTCGCTTCCATCAGGGTGAATAACTACATGGCAGTAGCTTTTGTTGGGTTGTTTTCATGCAAAGATGAATACAGTGTCAGAACGCAAGTGCACATGTCGTGACCAAGTAATAAAGTGATGAGTGAGTATCGTACCACGAGGAGTGAACTAAAAACTGCTAAGAAGACTTTGCTGTGTGAAATGCTATAGCAAAGATAGGATGGTTTATAAAATAAAATAAAGGTGGTTCAACTTAAATACAACTTTAACTAGGACGAGGGGTATTAGGGTGTAAAGAAAATGGAATAGGGAGGTCTAGTGTTGCTCAAGGTTGCCATGAACTTTTGCACTTATATTGCTCCAGGGATTGCTACAGCAACTGTCCTAGGTGCCCAGTTTAGTCTTCAATGGAGACTTTCCAAACTTCCATTCCTTGTAACTCAGAGGTTCAGACCTGCATTCCTGCAGCAGTCTTCACCCCTGAGTTGTGCATGAAGCTCCACTACTGGAGGGATGGGGGACCATATATTCCTATATTGGCTGTCCCTATCTATTCAAACTGTTTTTCCAGCCTCCATTCCCCTCCTGGGTGAATATTGGCCTCAATCTACCTCTACTAACTTCCGTTATCAGAGGAGTTTTAAAATATAGACACAGATGAATGTAAAAATAGTGTTGCAGCGAAATGTGTTTAACTAACAAGTGTGCTTAAGTTCATTACAACCCTTGTGCAACCCTAGCCGGAAACTAGCCAAGCCTCATGGTTACACTGGTTACAGATAACCCAGAATCACTGGTATACATCTCTAGTGATAACAGAAAAATAATGCCAGTGCAGTCTTGATAGAAAACCCCCCAGAAAAAAAAGGAAAACAAAAACAACACAAGAAATAGAATCCCCAGGATTGCACTCTCTCCCTTGCACTGATGCTCCTTGGCAGTGTGTAGCTACTCTATTTTTTCTCCCCTACTCCCATCGTGTGTCGTCTCCCCCTCTTTGCCTCTCTTTATCGTTCAGCCTTGTGGTCCCAGTCAGCTGCCTTGCTTTTTCTGTCATTCCCCTTGCTCTGCTGCAAAACCACCTCTGCGTGCAACTTTGTCCTCTCCACTTTCAGTAGTGGGACAGTTTTGTGCCAGCAGCCTGCAATGTCAATTTTTGCTGCTTTCTCTCCTGCTGGGTGGAGGCCGTAGCTGCTGCGCAGCCCTGCTCTGCTGTTACTTGCACCATATCAAACAGAATCAGTGTATTGTAGGAAAAGGGAGCAGCTCACCCAATATCACTCAGGTTTCTGCTATATGCTTACTAAAATGCTGTAGCAACGGGGTAGCTGATGTTATATCTAAAAAGTTCATCCCATTCAATTTAATCAGGGAATGAAAGTTCTTAAAACACCAGAGAAACTTAGTAAATGCACTCCGAAAAGACATAGGAACTTCAATAAATTACAGTTATCAAATCCCCCCAAACTTAAAGGATTGCTTGTCCCCAAGCAACCTGCTCTGTTCACTACATTCCTACCAACCAAAATTTCTAGACTTTTCTCGTGCATGAATCCATAGTTCTGTTGATAGCTCTCAACTCTCAGAATTGCTTTCATATAAAGGAAACCACAAACCTTACTCCCAATCACAACAAAAACCTTCTTTGAAGTTGTGTGTGTGACATGGACAGTTTCCTTAAGAACCACTTGGGTCAAAAACAGCCAGAGTTCCTAAGACTTTCATGCTAATATATCGAGCTTCCTAAGTTAAGTTGGCATTTATCATAGGTGCAGCCAAAGCAACAAATGTGGGGGGGTGGCAGCTTACTGATTTTCTTTCTTTATTATTTTTTGGCATAGATCTTATTCTAGCAGAGGTCATTAGTGGCTTTTGACGTGAATGCCAACATGTTCAATGCAGGCACCTAGTTACTCAGTCTTATCACCCTTAAACCGCTTCCCACTCATACTCTATGTCCCTATTTTACGCAAAGGCACACATGGGGCTCATGCATACCCCTGGTTACTAAGGAACTATAGAGCATTGGAGTGTCCAAATTTATTTTTTTTATACTTTTCCCCCCAAACTTAAACCTTTCTGATCCTATGCGTCTGCCTCATTTATAATTCTACAGAAAGCTCCCAATACTAGCTTTAAGACTTAGGTCCAATTTCTGAAAGATTACCAAATTTTCCTTTGGCAAACTGCCCATGATCCTATGCTTATTAGAAGAGGGTTCTGTGTGTGATTGGATAAGGTTGTAGGTCTCCTATTCTGGTTTCTAGTGAACTACCCAATCCTCCTCATGGAGTATCCCAGAACTTTTAGCAGGCTATGCCATATGCATACTCATTTCCCTGTTCATTTTTTTGTAAGCTTTTTATCATACAATTATAACTGTATTCATCAAAATCAATAAGTACTAAAGTAGACTTATTTAACACAGGTAGGCAGAAACATAAGTAAACAGCAATATAAATAGTCACATAGATAAGCAACACACAAATAAGCAAGTCCATGCTTCAGCAACCTCTACAGCAATATCGAAGCAACACTAAGCCACAGAAATGCCACAGTAAACATTATAGTATAACCCCCCCCAAACTTAAAAGTGAGCAGTGTCCTCACTGCTGATGCAATGGCCAAAACACAAAAGACACCCAAAAAAATAGAAGCAGAAGTAAAGGAATTACAAATATACCATAGAAGGGATAAGAGTTGAGGGCACTTCCTGAGGGTTCTAGCAGGTATGCTGTAGCACCTTAGGGGCATTGACCCCTAGAGGACCTTGAGGAGCTTCTAAGTCCACTTCTGCGCTGTGCTGATTGTTGTGGGGCCTTTCCTTTATGCATCATTGCTGCCCGTTTGGCAATGGGCTCATCATCATCAGAAGATTCGGTTCCTGCTGGTGTCTGGTGGGGTTCTGGGTGGGGCTCCTTGCTGGAGGAGGATCCTTTAGAATCCTTTTGCTCCTCTGTCTGTGGCTTAGGAGTTGGGGCTGACTCCTCGAAGGTGGTATGGAGCAAGTCAGTGGGAAACTCCAGAAATGGGAAAAAATGTTTGAAGTTCTACTCGAGGGTGTTGTGAAGGGTAAAATCCCTTTTCTGCTTATAACGCCAGAAGGTTTGCTGAAGTTCCAGAAGCACAGCTTGCTGCTTCAGAATTGTAGCTTGTTGATTGAGGATGAATTGCAAAGTCTTGCCAGGTGACTGGGGGGGCAATGAATGAAGCAGATGGTCCGGCAGTATGTGGAGGATTTTGGGAAGCAGCTGGTGGGTGTGGGGCCACCTTCTCTAGGACAATACGGGCAATGGTGGTGGCAGTGATGGGGCTAGCGTCCTTTAGTGGTTCTTCATCAATGGAGACTGGGACTCCACGATTCTTGCACAGTACAATGATGAGGGTAGGGAAAAGTAGGCTTCCCCTTTTTCGGTTGACGCATGCTCAGATTTGGCCACTGATGATTTGGCCAACGTTGAGTGGTCTGCCGAATATGAGTGCGTCCACCATTGCCACTCTGTCCCGGCTCACTGTCTGCCCATGGGTAGAAGGTAGCAGGCAGGTCTTGAGGAAGTGGTACCACACCTTAGCTGTAGGCACCAAAGAGACCCGATTGATGGTGGTGGAGCCCTGAGGGGATTTATCCTAGGTGGTGCCGAGAAGGCACACCCGGGTAAGCATCGCATCCCAATCTCCATCCTGCAGACTTTGTAGATATTCTTCATACTGGTCCTTTTCGTCCGGCAGATTGTAAGCCTTGTTGATGGAGACTTGGTCGAAATGAACCTTCGTCTCTCAGACTGTCACCCACTTCTCATTTCCAGGTGAGAGGTTCGCATAGAATTCCCGAACCAGAGGTAAGAGGGCCGTTTGCGGGTGGCTTGCAAAATTTTCCCAACCCTTTTGCTTGACCACTGTGCCAACGTACATTGGCATCCCCAAATCTCCAGAGGAGGTGAAGGTAAAACCTTTCTCGGCGCAGAAGTTTCTGGGCACAATCTCTTCGTCGTGCTTCTGCCTGTTTTCCTTAGAGGTGAATTTCTTCACCTTGCTTGCCTTCCTGGCCACCGTCTTGATTCTCGGCATGATTGGTTCGAGGGTTTGGAAATGGAGGTTTTTGGTACGAAGGAGGTGAGGAGGCTATAGGGATTTGGGAACTCGGGAAAGGTGATCGAGGGTGAAGGGAAGTTGCAGAGGTTTAATGAGGGTGGACGATGTGTTTTGGGGACTTATGGGCTTTTGCCTTTTTCCCGCCCCCATTTTGCTTCTCACAACAATTTTTTGAAAATATTTTTTTGTAAGAAGCACAGTAGAGGGGAACCCCTTGATTTAGGTCTGACTACATATGTTGCAGCAACACTGCAGCAAAAACTGGCTTGCCTAGGATTTTGCTGCAGCAAAGGGTGCTTGTTCTTAATCCTGCTATAGCAAAGCAAGGACTATCTTTCATAAGGTTTTGCTGCGACAAAACAAAAGCTGGTTCCGCAAACTTCTATGCTTCCCATCCTGTGTAACAAACACAAAAGCTATCAGACTCATGATTTAAACTATCTTAAAACTATTAACTTAAACAACAACAAATTTAAACATGGGTTGCCTCCCATGAGCGCTTGTTTTAGAGTCTTCAGCCTGACTTCCCTCCTGTTCATTCCTCTTGCAGCTGAATGGAGGTGTGCTGTCTATCCACATCTCCTCCTAGATAGTGCTTGACCCTTTGTCTATTAACCCTGAATGTCCTCCCTTCCTTTTCTTCTTCCAATTCAATAGTCCCAAATGGGAAGACCTTGCTAATGCGAAAGGGACCAGACCAGCGAGATTTCAACTTCCCAGGAAACAAGGTCAGCCTGGAGTTGTACAATAGTACTCTCTGTCCCACTTCAAAGCTCCTGGGTTGTATCTTCTTGTCATGCCATTGCTTTGCTTTCTCCTTGTATAATTTGGCATTCTCATAGGCCTGACCACAAAATTCATCCAGCTCATTTAGCTGCAGCATCCTCTTCTCACCCGCAGCTTCCAAGTTCAAGTTTAACTTCTTCACTGCTCAATATGATCGATGTTCCATCTCTACTGGTAGATGACAAGCCTTCCCGAATACCAATCTATATGGTGACATGCCCAGAGGTGTCTTATAGGTTGTTCTATAGGCCCATAGTGCATCATCCAACCTAGAGGACCAATCCTTCCTCGTGGGGCCTACTGTTTTTTCCAAGATTCTCTTGTTCTCTCTGTTGGAGACTTCAGCCTGCCCACTCGTTTGTGGGTGATAGGGGGTTGCCACCTTGTGCCTTACTCCATATTTGGCAAGTAGTGCCTTGAATTGCCGATTGCAGAAATGGGTCCCTCCATCGCTGATGATGGCTCTGGGGGTTCTAAACCTTGTAAAGATGTTTCTCTTCAGAAATTTGGTCACAACTCTGGCTTCATTAGTCTGGGATGCACTGGCTTCCACCCTCTTTAAGATATAGTCTACAGCTACAAGGATGTATTGATTGCCGAAACTCAAGGGAAATGGTCCCATGAAATCTATTCCCTAAACAACAAATAATTCCAACTCTAGGATGTTGTTCAGTGGCATTTCATGTCTACGAGATATATTCCCTGTCCTCTGACATCGGTCACATTGCCTTGCGTAGGAGTGGGAGTCCTTGAATAGAGAGGGCCAATAGAACCCTGCCTACAGCACCTTGTTTGCAGTTCTAACTCCTCCAAAATGACCTCCATAATGGGAAGCATGGCATTGCTGCAAGATTTGCTCCATCTCTTCACTAGTTATGCACCTCCTTATCATCTGATCAGCACATTGCTTGTAAAGATATGGTTCATCCCAGTAGTATGAGTTTACTTCATGCAGAAATTTTTTCTTCTACTGCCACGTCAAGTATGGTGGGAGCATTCCACTCACAAGGTAATTTACATAATCAGCGTACCATGGCACATCATCTTGGGACAGGAGATAGAGTTGCTCATCTATGAATCTTTCATTAATGTCATCTGCTTCGGAGCTGTGCCCTTCCAACCTGGAGAGATGGTCTGCCACTTAATTTTTAGTTCCTTTCCTATCTCTGATCTCTAGATCGAATTCTTGAAGCAAAAGCACCCACCGAATGAGCATGGGCTTGGAATCCTTTTTCCTAACCAAGTGTTTGTTGGCAGAGTGGTCTGTGTTCACTATCACCTTTGCTCCTACCAGATATGCTCTGAATTTCTCAAAGGCAAACACTACTACAAGCAATTCTTTTTCTGTCACCGTGTAGTTCAGCTGGGCACCTTGCAGCATTTTGCTAGCATAGCATATAGAATGAAACAGCTTGTTTCTACGTTGCCTGAGGATAGCCCCCAATGTTATTTCACTAGCATCACACATCAGCTCAAATGGGGAGGTCCAGTCTAGTGCCACGATAATTGGGGTTGTACTCAATTTCTGTTTGAGATCGCAGAATGTTGTCATGCAACTTTCATCAAAACAAAAAGTTATGTCCTTCTCTAGCAAACTACATAAAGGTTTGGCAACCTTAGAGAAGTCCTTAATGAACCTCCTATAAAATCCTGCATGTCCCAGGAAGCTTCGAATGCCCTTGACCGAGGTAGGAGGAGGCAGTTTCTCAATGATTTCCACCTTGGCCTTGTCAACCTCAAGTCCTCTCTGAGAAACCTTATGCCCCAGCATAATCCCTTCTTTTACCATAAACTGGCACTTCTCCCAATTCAACACCAAGTTTGTTTCCTCACACCTTTGCAAGACCTTAGCTAGGTTTTCCAAGCATAGGTCAAAGGAGTCCCCAAAGACTGAGAAGTCTTCCATGAAGATTTCCACAAACTGCTCAGCCATTTCTGTGAATATTGCCATCATGCATCGCTGGAATGTTACTGGAGCATTACAAAGCCCAAATGGCATCCTTCGAAAGGCAAAGGTACAATAAGGACATGTGAATGTGATCTTATGCTGATCTTCTGGTGCTATAGCAATCTGGTTGTACCCTGAGTACCCATCCAAGAAATAATAGTATTCCCTTCCAGCAAGTCTATCTAACATTTGATCAATGAATGGCAGAGGGAGGTGATCCTTCCTAGTGCTTTTGTTTAGCTTCCGATAATCCATGCAAATCCTCCAGCCAGTTACAACCTTGGTGGGGATAAGCTCATTGTTGTCGCTTTCCACCACAGTCATACCCCCCTTCTTAGGAACACACTGGACCGGGCTTACCCAAGAGCTATCTGATATTGGGTAAATAATTCTAGCATCCAGCCATTTGATGATCTCCTTCTTCACCACCTCCTTCATTATTGGATTAAGCCTCCGTTGGGGTTCTATGGACCCTGTTTCATTACTTTCCAAGAGGATCTTATGCATGCAAAATAAAGGGTTGATTCTTTTTATATCAGCTAGTGTCCAACCAATGGCCCTTCTGAATTTCTTCAGTGTAAGGACCAATTTCTCCTCTTGTTCCATTGTCAAAAGTGCTGAGATAACCACAGGAAGAGTGGTTGTCTCTCCTAAATATGCATACTTGAGGTGTACTAGTAGAGGCTTCATCTCCAAAGCTGGTGGCTCCTCCACTGATGCTTTCTGTGGCCTTGAATCTGGCGGGGTCATATATAATGTCTCCTGCTTCCTAATGCCATGCCTGACATCGATCCAAGCCCATTCTTTCTCGTTCTCCTCTTCTGAATTTGAGTTTTCTGTCCAAGCTACCGATGATGGGTCCTTGCAGCATTTTCTTAACTGCTCTGATGCTAATGTGTTTATCATAGACACCATTGCACATTCCTCTTCTTCACTGGCAAACTTCGTGGTCTGGAGCACATTGAATGTAACCTGCTCATCCTGGACTCTCATGGTTAGTTCACCCTTCTGAACATCAATTAGTATCCGGACAGTTGCTAAGAATGGTCTTCCCAATATAATTGGTACCTCTGCATCAGCTTCATAGTCCAGAATTATAAAGTCTACTGGGAAGATGAACTTATCCACCTTAACCAGGACATCCTCGATTTTTCCTTCTGGATGTGTTATGGACCTGTCTGCTAGTTGCAGTGAGACTGTGGTAGGCGGAGCTTCTCCAATTCCTAACTTTTTAAATATGGCCATCGGCATGAGGTTGATGCTTACTCCCAAGTTGCAAAGTGCCTTTCCAAAATACTGGTTCCCGATAGAACAAGGTATGGTGAAACTGCCTGGATCCTTAAGTTTGGGTGGCAACTTATTTTATAGCACAGCACTGCATTCTCTTGTGAGAGCAACAGTCTCAAACTCACCAAATCGTCTTTTCTTTGTCACGATGTCCTTCATGAACTTCACATAATTAGTCATCTGCTCTAGTGCTTCTACTAGAGGTATGTTAATGTGCAGCTGTTTCAGGACATCTAGGAATTTTCTAAACTGCTGGTCACTCTGCTACTTTTGAAATCTCTGAGGGAAAGGGGGAGGTAACTTAGTTTGCTGCATGCCTTGCTGCGGCAAAGTTGCCGAATTTTGCTGTGGCATAGTTGCAGCATTTTCTCCAAAGATGGTTTCCTCCTTACTTACCTCCTCCTCTTGCTTCTTCTTGTCTTTTTTGCTCTCCAAGGGTACAGTGGAGTCTGTTTGGTCCTGCCCTCTTGCTTTTGGTGCTTCCACCATCTTTCCACTTCTCAGGGCTACAGCCTTGCAATGCTCTTTCCCTTCTCTCCTAGGGACTTCAGTATTACTTGGAAGTGTTCCTAGAGGTCTACTTTTTAGTTCATTGGCAAGCTGTCCCACTTGAGTTTCCAAATTCTGTAATGAGGCTGCTTGACTCTGGATTAGAGCATCATTCCTTGCCATATACTCCTTCAACAGGGATTCCAGCGAAGTAGGGGTTTCCTGAGGCTGTTGTCTTTGTTGCATGAAGCCTGGGGGAGCCTGTGATCTTTGTGGGGCAGAGTTGCTCCCCTGTCCCGTACCATAGTTACTCCAGGATAAATTGGGATGTTGCCTCCATCCTGGGTTATATGTGTTGGAGTAGGGATTGTTATTGCGAGTCATATTTCCCACGAAGCATATTGATTCTAGGTTTGAGGGGCACATTTCAAAAAGATGTGGCCCATTACACAGTACACAAGATGGTCCAGTTTCCTGGACTGCATTGGCTGCTTGAGGGCAGGTCATTTGCTGGCTCTTTAAGACATTAACAAGTGAAGCTAGCAGGGCTGTGAGAGAAGTCACTTCACTCACTTCATGCATTCCTGTTGCTTTCTTTCCAGTTGAAACTCTGTCCATTGGCCATTGATAGTTGTTACTGGCCATCCTTTCAAGCAGCTCGTGCGCTTCATTATATGTTTTGGACAAGAGTGCCCTATTAGCTGCGCATCCACTATAGTGTGTGTTTGAGTATTAAGGCCATTGTAAAAGGTCTCCATCTGAATGCAGTAATGAATTCGATGATGGGGGCATCTCCGTAATAACTCTTTATACCTCTCCCAGGTCTCATACAATGATTCACCTTCCAATTGCTAGAAAGAGGTGATGTCATTTCTCAATCTGGCATTCTTGGTGGGCGAAAAGTATTTCAGTAGAAATTTCTCTACCAAATCACTCTAGTTAGCGATAGAGTCAGGCGGCAGAGAGTTCAGCCACGCTCTTGCTCGGTCTCTTAATGAGTAAGGGAACAACTTTAGCCTGAGCACTTCTTCTGTTACCCCATTCATTTTGAAAGCATCTGTGACTTCCATGAACACTCTTAAGTGAAGGTGAGGGTCCTCTGTAGGCATTCCACTGAATTGCCCTGCAGTTTGCAGCATCTAGAACATTACCGGTTTGAGCTCAAAATGTAGAGCCTCGGTCTCTGGTCTCACAATGCTCGGGTTCAACCCATTCAAGTTTGGTTGAACATAAGCATTTAAGACCCTATCTCTATCGTCCATGTTGTCTGCTCTATTCTGATTAGCCATCTCTGCCTGCTGCTGGTGTGTTAATTGTCCCCTTCTTCTACTCAAAAGCGTTCTTTCTATCTCTGGATTTAGAGGTAGAAGTTCCATGTCAGCCCTGCTCATGCACTACGTTACCTACTCAACAAGATACCAGAGTAAAAAGAAATACAACAAAACAATACTTCACACAGTTGAGTGTCTAAAAACAATTTTTAAGTTGACACTCCCCAGCAACGGAGCCAAAAACTTGTTGGGTTGTTTTCATGCAAAGATGAATACAGTATCAGAATGCAAGTGCACGTGTCGTGACCAAGTAATAAAGTGATGAGTGAGTATCGTCCCACGAGGAGTGAACTAAAAACCGTTAAGAATACTTTGTTGTGTGAAATGTTGTAGCAAAGATAGGATGGTTTATAAAATAAAATAAAGGTGGTTCAACTTAAATACAGCTTTAACTAGGACGAGGGGTACTAGGGTGTAAAGAAAATGGAATAGGGAGGTCTAGGGTTGCTCAGGGTTGCCATGAACTTTTGCACTCATATTGCTCCAGGGATTGCTACAGCAACTGTCCTAGGTGCCCAGTTCAGTCTTGAATGGAGTCTTTCCAGACTTCCATTCCATGCAACTCTGAGGTTCAGACCTACATTCCTGCAGTAGTCTTCACCCTTGAGTTGTGCATGAAGCTCCACTACTGGGGGGATGGGGGACCATATATTCCTATATTGGCTGTCCCTATCTATTCAAACAATTTTTCTAGCCTCCATTCCCCTCCCGGGTGAATATCGGCCTCAATCTACCTCTACTAACTTCCGTTATCAGAGGAGTTTTAAAATATACACACAGATGAATGTAAAAATAGTGCTGCAATGAAATGTGTTTAACTAAAAAGTATGATTAAGTTCATTACAACCTTTGTGCAACCCTAGCCGGAAACTAGCCAAGCCTCATGGTTACACTGGTTACAGACAACCCAGAATCACTGGTATACAACTCTAGTGATAACAGAAAAACAATGCCAGTGCAGTCTTGTAGAAAACCCCCCAAAAAAAAGGAAAACAAAAACAACATAACAAATAGAATCCTCGGGATTGCACTCTCTCCCTTGCACTGATGCTCCTTGGCAGTGTGTAGCTACTCTCTTCTTTCTCCCATACTCCCGTCGTGTGTCGTCTCCCCCTCTTTGCCTCTCTTTATCGTTCAGCCTTGTGGTCCCAGTCAGCTGCCTTACTTTTTCCGTCATTCACCCTGCTCTACTGCAAAACCACCTATGCGTGCAGCTTTGTCCTCTCCACTTTCAGTAGTGGGACAGTTCTGTGCCAGCAGCCTGCAGTGTCAATTTTTGCTGCTTTCTCTCCTGCTGGGTGGAGGTTGCACCTGCTGCGTAGCCCTGCTCTGTTGTTACCTGCACCATATCAAACAGAATCAGTGTATTGCAAAAAAAGGGAGCAGCTCACCCAATATCACTCAGGTTTTTGCTATATGGTTACTAAAATGCTGCAGCAACGGGGTAGCTGATGTTATATCTAAAAGCAACATCCCATTCAATTTAATCAGGGAATGAAAGTGCTTAAAACACCAGAGAAACTTAGTAAATGCACTCAGAAAACACATAGGAACTTCAATAAATTATAGTTATCTGCTGTCTTAAGCTTTCTTGGCCAAATATTTTCCACCGAGTAAGATAGCTCATCTTAGGAACCAAATTACTACCTTTGCCCAAAAAGATGGTGAGTCTTTGTATGAATCTTGGGAGAGATTTAAAGAACTCCTCAGAATATGCCCACACCATGGGTTGGAAAAGTGGCTCATAGTCCATACATTCTATAATGGACTAATCTACAACACTCGAATGTCTGTATATACTACAGCAGGAAGGGCCATTAAGAATAAAATAGTTAATGAGGCATATGAGCTGATTGAAGATATGGCTCAAAATCATTACTCATGGTCTAGCGAGAGGCAACCATATAGAAAACCATCAGGTATGTATGAAGTTAATGTATTTAATCATCTAACTTCTAAAGTTGATACCTTATTTCAGAAATTAGATAAGTTAAGCATCAATGTTGTTGGTTCTTCTTCTCCATCTTCTGCATGTGAGATTTGTAGAGGTGTTGGTCATGTGGCCAATGAATTCCAGCTTAGAAACTCTGCACCTCAAGATTGTGAGTAGGTAATTTTCGTGAACAATAACCAAAGAAACAATCCCTATAGCAACACCTACAATCCAGGCTGGAGAAATCACTCAAATCTTTCATACAAGACAAATGCAAATTAGCCTCAGAATAATTTTAGGCAACCTCCTGGATTTCAGAATCAGAGGCCTTTCAATCCATCTCCTCAGTCAAAGTTAAATTTGGAAGTTCTAATGCAAAATTTCATCACCATACAGAGGAAACAGAATGATGAATTTAGAGCTTAGAACCAATCAATGAATGAGACTATAAAAGATTTAGCCTCTAAGGTTGACTCGCTTGCTACCCATAGTAAGATGCTAGAAATTCAGATTACACAGTAAGCAAACCTATCTAAAAGGAACTTTGGCAGACTTCCAGGCTAAACTAAGAACCCTAGGGAGCACTATAATGCCATTACCCTAAGAAGTGGTAAACAATTAGCTAAATCAGATAGAGGAGGAGAGATAAAAGAAGATGAACCTCAGGCTGTATCTGAGAATAAAAGAAAAGAGGAATCAGAAGAAGAGGAAAAGAAGGAAGAAGAGCCTAAATATGTGGCTCTTGCACTTTACAAGCCATCAATCCTTTTTCCTCAAAGATTGGTTAAGTCTAAGTTAGAGAAGCAATTTGGGAGGTTTCTAGATATTTTGAAGAAGTTAAACATTAACATTCCATTCCTAGAAGCCATCTCCCAAATGCCTTCCTATGCATAGTTTCTGAAGGAAATCCTCATGAAGTTGTGGCATTGACAGAGGGATCAAGTGCATTAATCCAGAATAAGCTACCACAAAAGCTTAAGGATCCCGAAAGCTTCTCAATTCCTTGCTCTATTGGCAATATGAAAATTGATAAAGCCTTATGTGATCTTGGAGTAAGTGTGAGTCTCATTCCTCTTTTAGTTTGTAAAAAGCTTCAGATGGGTGACTTAAAGCCTACCATTATTTCTCTTCATTTGGTTGACCAATCAATTAAGCATCCAGTAGGTATATGAAAATATGTTCCTCTAAAGGTGGGTAAGTTTTATATGCCTGTTGATTTTGTGATTTTAGAGATGGAGGAAGATGACAAAATCCCTATCATTCTTAGAAGGCCTTTCCTAGCCATAGCTGGTGCAAACATCAATGTAAAAGATCGAAAGCTTTCTTTGAATGTAGGGGATGAAAAAATAGAATTTAATTTGAATGATACAATGAACCCTCCTTCTCTAAATTAATCTTGCTATATGATTGGCTTGCCTGAACCTAATATGAATGATAATGCCATGAATTTTCCTCCTTCTAACCTACTTGAGTTATGCTCTGTGGAAAGTTCTTTTGTTTATGATAAATAGTGGAAAGAAAAGAAGGTTGTTGAGCAGGCAATCCAAGCTCCAAAAGTAGAACCTATGCCACCTCCTCTTAACATCAATGAAGCTAAGGGAGAAAAGAATGAGCCAAGAAGATATTTGAAGGCTATTAGGCAAATCCTCAAGCACCATACAAAAAGGCAATGGATAGCAAAGAGATTTATTCAAACTCTCTTAAAGCCTCCTTGAGTGGAAAGCATGAAAAGGAGTCGAACTAATGACTTTAAACAAGCGCTTTGTTGGAGACAACCCACATTTTAATTTTTAAGTTTCTTTTTGTTTTGTTTTCTTACTTTTTGTCTTTGTTTTTATCTATAATTTAGTTAATTTCTTAGGTTAGGAGTTTGACGAGTGTTTCCATATGTTTTATAGGTAAATTTCCATGTCCCTAAGGTTGGAGAAAGGATGATAATCAAGGAAAATTAAAGGGAATAAAAAAGAAAGGAAAAATTCAAAGAAAAATGGATTCCAACAAGCAACATGCGTAGCCCGTGTCATGCACCATGCCTGTGCTTTAAGCACGGGCCAAATTTTAAAGGTTTTGGCTCTTCCAACACCAAGCATGAGCAAGCCGTGTCACCTAACACGGCCGTGCCCCATGTCACAAGCCCAGCACAAATTGCCCGTGTTGCTCAACATGGGCCAAATCCAAAACTTTTAATATTCCAATGCGAAGCACGGCCGTGCTTTGTGTTATGGCAATCACACCCTCCCCATACAACCAACACGGGCCACTCTCTAGGAATTTTTAAAGGTCCATCCCAAAGCATTGCCGTGCTTCGGGCCCATATGAGTTTTTATCCCCATTTTTCTTTACTTTTCTTCCCTTGTATTCATTCTTTCTTCTCCTCGTGCTCATTCCCGTGTCTGTTTCCCTTTCCCCGTGCCTTCCCAACCTTCTTTCCTCTAATTTTCCTACCAAATTCCTTGCAATTTCAACCCATGCCCGTGCCTTAATCCCTCTCCCTCTCAATTTAATCCCCAACCCAGAAATTTTCCTATAGCCCACAATTACTTCCCCTACATCACCTATGTCTCATCTCTTCCTTCTCCCACCCCCTTCTCCAAGCTCTCATCTCCTTCTTCCCTCTAACCTCTACCCCAACCTAAAGCCCCCTTTCCTCTCTGCCATTCCCCTGCATCACCCGTGTCTCACCTCTTCCATATCCTTCTCTATCTTTTCTCCATATCCCATTATCCCCTAAACCCGTGCTCATCCTCCCATGCCCAACCTATACCTCACCTTGCCTTCTCCCTCCATCCTCAACCTATTCTCTCTGTAACCTAAAATCCCAACCAATCGTGCCCATCTCTACACCCAAACCAACCAATACCCACTATTCCTCTCATTTCCCTGCACCAGCACTCTCCCCCTCACCCAGAAATTCTCGTGCTCAGCCACTCCCTCTCCCATTATTCCCCTGCACCAAGATTATGTTCGTGGCTTCACCTTGCTGCTGGTTCAATATATTTTGTGGCTTTTCTCCTCCAAGTTATTTCTAAATTTTATGCATTATGGTTTATTCCTTCTAAATTGGAAATTCTGGTTGCTGGAGTTCATTATTTTACTGGTCTGCCTAAGATACTAGCAAAAAGAATTTGGAATGCCATATTGAATTCTTTGGTTAATTGCTTTTACTGCACTTAGGGATGAATGTTTGCTGACTTTGCTAAACTCTCTGTTTTGTCTGGCATTTGATTCTGTGACAGTAAGTCCCCTAGCTTTTATGTATGCTGGACACTTTGCACCATCTTGTTTTGATTAAACCAAAATAGAATTTTCTTTGTGCTTCAATAATCTATTTGAATTTGAACTGATTTGGATATGAATTTGTCTACTACACTAAGCTTCCTTGGTATTTCCTGATTATTGTTGGCTAAGTTTGAATTGAACAAATATGTGTTTAATTAATCTCATCCTGGAAGTTTTGAATCTTAAATGGAATTCTGCTAGCCTACATTATTTTGGATTAGGAATTGGCCTTGAATTTTTTGGGTTGTTGGATTGTTTTGCCTAGCTTTACACTACATGAGGCATATGTTTACATCTGTTGGTTGTTGTTTGTCTTGCACTTTGGATTATATGTTTGTTGAATTTTTAGCTTTTGAGATACCTGATTTGTTTGCAATTTGATTCTCCGATATTAAGTTTCCTAGTTAAGATGAAATTCTAGTATAGCTGAAATTGAAATTAACCTGCTAAGTTTACTAGTTTTGTTGGCAATCCTCTGCTTGAAGTTTATCCTACATATTGCATTGATTTTATCTACTTATGAATTTGTAGTTTTCTTGCAATTAAAATTTGAACTGAATTTTGAATCCATCTTTACTGAAGTTAGAATTTTAAATTGGCCTTTAAGTTTATAGGTTGCTGAATAGTTTCTATTGGTTTCTAAATTTTGCGTTGCCTAAGTTGATTCTCTCTTTGATTAGTGCATTACTCCTAGATTGCTTTGATTCTAACTTACACTCTGCTAGCTGAGACATAAATTGGCATTAAATTTGGCTATAATTTATCTGTTTCAATTTTTGATTAGCTGGATAAATCTCATTGAGAGTAGACACTTTGCATGTTGAAAACTAACTTGGTAGTCATTGAATATTGCTGTCTTATCTGATAAATGAAAATTCTGGTCATTACTTTACTTGATGCAATGTATGGCTTGGTTTTAACCTAGATCATCTTCCCCTATATTTTCCATTTTCCTTAAACTAAATTGAAAATTCCATGCTCCTTAATTTTGGGACTTGATGACCGTGCTTTGAGCTCCAATTCAAAATTGTTGTATTGCTTAAATCTAACCTACCTGTTGCTAAAACAAGCATGGTACAGTTGGCACTTGAGCCAGACCCCACCTCCACCTCCTTCAAAAGACTAGTAAGCAAGTAAGTTACTTCTCCCTTTGCCAATACTTTCATTATTACTGACATTGAGGACAATGTCAAGTTTAAGAATGGGGGAGTAGACTTTAGGCTTTTGGTTTCACTAATTGAATTTTTGGCCTTGTATGTATATACTGTATATATTGCATCTCTCTTGTTTCATTGCAAAATCACATAGTTTGATGTTTCAGAGATAGATTTATGTAATATTGGTTGATTTTAGCTTACGAACATGTGATGCCCAATAAAATATGAAATAGGTAGCTATCATTTTAGTCTCTCTCTCCCTTTCTGATTTTAACACTATGAGAGTGTGAAGGAAGGGAGAGGTGAAAAATGAGGAAATATAAAATTCAAAAAGTTTTCACTTTGAGTACCCTTTCAAGGCACCAAAAAGACCTTAGTATGAGTACCTAGATGCCTTCACCCTAGTGAGATAGAGCATAAAATGAACTCACTGCATATTTCTATAAAAAAATGAATTAATGAAAAAGAGAAAAGAAAGAAAAAGAAAGTGAGAAATAAAAGAGCATGAATGAAAAAAAAAGAGTGAAAATAGAAATAAGGGTCAGGCAACTTAGGGAGATCTAAAAGATGAGGTGGCTTAATTGAGTGTTTAAAAATCAATTTGATGCATACAACCAATGGTAATAATAGAAGTAGATGTATAATAAGAGAATTTAGGTCTATTTCTAAAAGAGTAGAGACTATCTGGTATGACTATTCATATATCTATTGTGTGCAGATTGATTGAGTGAAAAAATTACCCGTATTGTATTTCTTTATCATCTAAAATTTGTATGCATCATCTCCCTTCCTTTTTATATGACATGTTATTTGCTTGAGGACAAGCAAAGGTTTAAGCATGAAGGAGTTCATAAAGGGGACAATTGAGTGTTTAATAGTTCTATTTTATCCCCTAATTAATAGTAAACTTTTTATTATTTCCCTACTTTTAGTTATGATTTGCTTTGGATACTGCTTTGGTTTGTTTTATGTTTGTCGGTAAGCAAAATAGGCCAAGAAGCAAAGGAAAACACTCGTGAGAAGTGTCATATAGACTTGGAATAAGTTTAGGAGGATGCAAGGTGTAACATCCCTAATTTCGTTTCTTTTATTGATAATTAAGGAAATAAAGTTTATTAGACAATATTTTAGATATCTAAGGAAATATAATCCTTAGAAATTCTTCACCTTATGTATATGCATAGAAAATGTTTCTAACATTAAGAGAACAAATAAAGAGGGAAAACCTAATAGGAAAAAATTAGAAAGAACATACTAAAGAGATGCAAAATTCTTGGATAAGGAAGATAAATTTTTAGAAACAAGTAAAGGTCTTAAATTTTCAAGAACATTGGATTAGGGTAATTTTTCCTAATTCAAGAACTAGAGTTACTAAGTTTAAAATCTTTACCCATACATTGGGCTTTTACCTATGGACACTTCATATAGAGTTTTTCCACTTCACATAAGTTTCTAGCAAGCCCATTGGATAACCTAAGCAAGAAATAAAACATAGACTTGGACTAGGATATAGTAATTAGACCATTAGCCCAAAAATTATGAAAATGTGACCAAGCCCTCCAAGAAAGGTAGAATTTTATCCAAAGCAAAGCAAATGGGTAGGAATAAGCCCATAATAGGTAGGAATAAGCCCAAATCCAAGAGGAAAAATAAAATAAAATAAATTAGGTGATGATATAATAATGTACTAATAATAAAGAATATGTTACATGGCATTAAGACAAAAATTTAGCAAGTGGTGCGATTCTACATTCATCATTTTGGCAAGTGGCATGATAATACAAGGCTTTAGGACAAAAACATCTATATCCTACACTCATAATTTTAGCAAGTGGTATGATAATACATGGCATTAGGACAAAACATTCCTATCCCACACAAATAATATCAACCAAATAATGGAGATTCAAGGGCTAGAAATTTGCCACCTAAAAAGGCAAACCTATCATACTTGTTTAAGACAAAAGAAAATGGAAATGAATCCCTAAATCAAAGGGACCTTGTCCCTTATCTTAAGAACATATCATCATAATTTTCAAAATACAAATCTCCTTTTCCTATGCATATCTTGACTAAGGAAGAGGAAGACAAGAACATAAGTTGTTTTTTTTCCAAAAATTCAACAAAGTGTATCCTAATTGTGATAAGGTAGACCCATGATCATGAAAGTTGTATTATTTGGTGGTCTATATAAGCAAAACCCACCCCTACAACATTTTAATTTCGTCCAAGTGAGGAAGAGAGAGAAATAGAAGCAAGGTAGAGTGAGGAAAGGAGAGAAAGAGAGGAGAAGAAAGGAAGGAAGAAGATGGAGAAGTTTAGAAGGCTAAGTACTTAAGGTAAGTTACCTTAATCTCCACTTGAATCCATTTTTCTTCGTCATCCTTGAGGTTCAAAAATTCACCCTCCTTCTCTTACCTTAGCTGCTAGAAAAGTTAAGGGAAGGGAGGAATCTTGCTACTTCTTTCAAGGGGAAACAAGAAAACAATTCACTAAGTAAGCTAGGGAGATTCTTAGGTAAGTTTAACAATATTTCTTTTTGAAGAAAACTTTTGAAACTTAAAATATTTATATGTGATTTTGATCTTAGAACTTTGATGATTGGTCATGGATGTTGCTATATCATGTTACATATTATGTATGTTTGAATACTTAGGTTGGTGTAGATAGTTCTGCATGGGTATGGCTATGGGTGGCAAAATTTAAAGTTTTGGTGTTTTAATTTCTGGGAACAATCTATAATGAATTAAAATAAATGGTTAACATATAAATTATAGATATATGTGTCATCGATTTGTAGCCACTGGAATCATGCAATTTAGAGTTCATATGAGGTAGATATGTTCCAATTAGTAAACAAAGGTCAGAAAATGGTTAATCAGGGAAGAATATGTTAGGATAGCTTCGGTGTTTTAATTTCTGGGAAATTTCTATAAAGAATTAAAATAAATGGTTAACATATGAATTATGTATTTTTGTGTCACGGATGTTTAACCACTGGAATCACTTAAGTTGGAATTCTTATGTGGGAGATATAGTCAGATTAGTAAGTAAAGGTTAGAACCTACCCGAGAAGAAATAGTGTTGAATTTAAGGGAGTAATAACAACACAATTCGTTACTATTTTGTTGATATAATTAACATAATAGTTTTAGATAATTGTCTTAGATTTCCATAGACACCAAGATCACCTCAATCAGAGTTAAAATGAGGGAGTTATGCTCTGATTAGTGAGCAAAGGTCACAGAACACGGCCAGGCCGTGTTCTAGGTGCTTCAAGCACGGGTTAGCCGTGTTCGAGGCTGTTTTTGAGTACATTTGAAGTATTTTTAAAGCATGGCCATGTCCTGGAACATGGCCAGACTGTGTTGGAAGCTGGTTAAGCATATTTTCAACATTTTTCTACCCTAGATGAACCTCTTTAACTATAGGGTAATAGTAGAAATCAAATTGGAGAACAATGCTCTATAAATTTGTAAGAACATGTGTTGGAAATGATATAAATAAGAAGAAAATGACTAAAGGCCAAGCATAAAGAGAAGGTTAGATATGATGAAAACCTGCATCAAGAAAATAAAGAAATAAAATTAATATTTAAAAAAGAAGACGAATCTTATAAATGAAAATAATAAATGACTAGTATATGCCATAGCCATTCCATTATATGAACTTCTTACCATCTTAAGTGTGAAATTCTGACATGAAAATATTTTATAAAGTGATATTTAAAATGGTTATGTTCATGGCATGATTACCAATGATTTATGGTAATAGTTATATTTTGATGAACATACTTGTTATTGAAAGCATATTTTTGGCTATCATTGTGAAAAGAAAAGAAATGAGCATGGTCACATGGCAATCCGTGTGATGCACCATTAGGGGACACCCTACCAACGGTTATGATCATGTTAATGAGAAAAGAAAGAGAAAGTGGGCCATGTCGGACAGAGCGAGAAAAGCCCATACTGGAGTGTAGAAAATACTCACCCTGACCGGGGTAGCTTGATATGAGAATAAATTGATAGTCATCATATGATATTCTGAAAATAGTTAATCCTGTCATACCTATCATTACTGTATGATTCTTATGTGCATAGATATAATGCATTCATGTGACCAAAGATATTTTCTGTAGTTTATACAGCTGAACATGACTTGATGAGCTATATTGATGATGATTTATTGTTGAACTTACTGGGATTTAATTCTCACTATATTTCCATATCATGTTCAGAAAATTAGTTATGCAAATTTTTCTATAGCTCTAGCTTTTAGTGCACGTTGGATCAAGTACTTTATGTTAGGCAGATCCCAGAAGCAAATAAAATGTTTGTGGTCGAGTTGGCTTAGATCCCCATGAAGGTGCAACCACCCGCACCTGTATCTTTGGAATTGGTCAACCAGAATAAATAAGATGTAGATTTTTATGTGTTTGATATGTTGTACGTATGTTGTGATTAATGACATGTATGTAAACTCTTTATTGTATAAATTAAATAAATGTTATATTGAGTTAAGTTGTAACGAGGTAATAACTTCATGGTATTTAAAAAAAAATTGATACTTAAATGGAGTTGTTACACAAGGAGGTAACACCGAAGAAGTTGGCAAGATTTGAGACTTGTAACACCCAACACGGCCAGGCCGTGCTCTGTGCTAGAATTAGAAAATTTTCCAAATTTCCAGCCCGAAGCACGGCCAGGCCATGTCTTGGAACACGACCGTGATTCGTGTCCATACAGCACATGAGTTTTAGGGTTTTGAGTAGCCAAGTTTATCTATATACATTGGAAAACGCAAAGAAGGAGATCCAGACACATTCAGACTCACTTTTACTTAGTTTTAGGCTTAAAGACACTATTAGGTTAGGTTTAGAGTAGGATTAATGTTTACTTTCATGTTCTTAGGTTAGATTTGAGTTTAATTCAGCATTGTATCTCTATCACATTCTGCAACCAGGTTTTATCTTTCTATTCTGTACTTACTTCTTCTTCTACTCCTTTCTCTTGGTTTGTATTGAACACCTATGGTTTATTTAATGAATATGCTTTTGATTTCTGTTTCAATTATGCTTGAGTAGATTTGATTTAGGGATTTTGGTAAACCCACTTATGGTATGATGATACTAAACTATTGAATTGATTGTTGGAACCCTAATTGTATTATCCATGGTTAATTAGGATTAACTATTATGCATTGATTATATGAGTTTATGAATATCTGACCAATATTTATCACGTCTTAGGATATTAATTGATGAACTAAAAGGTGAAAATTAATACCAAAATTTAATAGTTAATTATGGATATCTTAATCACAAAAGTAGTTTAAGGTTCTCTAGGAATGAATCAATTAGTGGGCAAGAGAAAATCGATTAATTATATTCCATGGTTGGCATAGAACTTAATGGACCTAGGTTGAACTAAGAACCACGAAAGTAGGCAATTGGATTAACCTAGGGATGATTAATAATGCTTGAAAGTGGTTTCTAGTTAATTAAGGTTAAACTATCCCCAATAACCTAGATAATTGCAATTAGAGGTATATATTGGTTGTTGAATATCATAAGTGTGGTAAACTCTAACCCTAGGCTTTTGTTAATTGAATTACCTATTTACTTAATTGTGACACACACTCTCATCGTGTTGCATTGATTTAGATAGCATACTTCGTAAAGTCTAGAAATCGATAATTGTTCTATGTGGGACACGACGCGTACTCGCTGGACTAGCTATAGTTACACCGTGCGCTTGCGGTTATTTATAAGACACACACAACATACATCCTCTTCCATTTTCTTTACATCTAATCATATTCCATCATTTTTTCACCTTATTCAAATATACAAAATAGCAACATAAAAATCATAAAATTTTACCATTGATAGCCATACCTATGCAGAACTTTCCACACCAATCGAAATTTTCAAAACATCCTTCATATGCAAAATAACATGTAACATGATATAGAAACATCCATGACTAATCATGAAAGTATCAAATATTTTAAATTTCATCAAAGTTCTAAGATCGAAATCCTATATAAATGTTACAAATTTCAAAACTTTTCTTCAAAAAGAGATATTGTTAAACTTACCTAAAGATCTCACTAGCTCACTTAGTGAATTCTTTTTCTTGTTTCCTCTTGAAGGAAGTAGCAAGATTCCTCCCTTCCCTTAGCTTTTCTAGTAACTTAAATAAGTGGAAGAGGGTGAGTTTTTGAACCCGAAGGATGAAGAGAAAAGAAAGATTCAAGTGGAGATTAAGCTAACTTACCTTGACTACTTAGTGCTCTAGACTTCTCCTTCTTCTTCCATCATTTCTTCTCCTCTCTTTCTCTCCTTTCCTCACTATACCTTGCTTCTATTTTTCCTCTCCCTCACTTGGACAAAATTATAATGTTATAAGGTTGGGTTTTGCTAAAATAAACTATCAAGTGGTTCACCTTTCATGATAATGGGTCTACCTTATCATAGTTACGATGCACTTGTTGTTGTTTTTGGGAAAGACATCTCATGTTCTTATCTTCCTCTCCCTTAGTCAAGATATGCATAGAAAAAGGAGATTTGTATTTTGAAAATCATGATAAAATGTTCTTAATACAAGGGACAAAGTCCCTTTGATTTCGGTATTCATTTTTTTTTCTTTTGTCTCACTCAAGTATAATAGGTTTGCCATTCGAGGTGGCAAATTTTCAGCCATTGAGTCTCCCTTGCTTGGCTGAAATTATTTATGTAGGATAAGGAAGTTTTTTTATAATGCTATGTATTATTACGCACTTTTTGAAATTATGAATATAGGATATAGATGTTTTGTCTTAATGCCATGTGACCTGATTATTATTACACTACTATTTCCTCACACGATTCTTATTTTTCCATCTTGGATTTCGGCTCATTCTTACCCATTTCATTTGCTTTAGCTGAAATTCTACCTTTCATGAAGGGCTTGGTCACATTTTTATGATTTTTGGGCTATTGGTCCAACTTCTATATCCTAGTCTAAGTCTATGTTTTATTTCTTGCTTGGGCTATCTTATTGGCATGCTAAAAATTCATGTGAAGTGGAAAAACTCTATATGAAGTGTCCATAGGTGAAAGCCCAATTTATGGGTAGAGATGTTAAACTTAGTAACTTTAACTCTTGAATTAGAAAAAATTACTCGAATCCAATCTTTTTAAAATTTTATGACCTTTACTTACTTCACAAAAATTTATCTTCCTATCTAATAATTTCTCCTTTCTTTAGTATGTTATTTCTAATTTTTCATATTAGGTATTCTCTATTTACCTATTCCCTTAATGTTAGAAACATTTTTTATGCATCCACATAAGGTGAAGAATTTTTAAGGATTATATTTCCTTAGATATCTAAAAATTGTCTAATAAATTTTATTTCCTTAATTAAATATTTATGTACCTTTATTAATAAAAGAAACAAAATTAGGGATGTTACATTAAATATTTATGTAGCTTTATTAATAAATCAAACAACATTAGGGATGTTACATTATACATACGAACATGACATGATAAGCTATATTGATGATAATTATGATTTATTATTGAACCTACTGGGATTTAATTTTCACTATATTTTCATATCATGTTCAAAAGACTAAATATGCATATTTTCTCTATGACCAGCTTTTAGCGTATGTTGGATCGAGTTGGCTAAGATCCTGGTGAAGGTGAAACAACCCGTACCCGTTATTGGTTGCAAAGTACATATGCAATGTCCGTACGCAAGTGCACATATTGTGACCAAGTAATACAGTGATGAGTGAGTATAGTCCCACGAGGAAATGTAACTAGAAATTACTATAAAAATTTGACTCGTGAAATGTTATAGCAAAATTTTGTTGGTTATTACAAGATATATGGTTCAAGTGCAAATAAGACTAAAACAAAATGAAAAACTTTCAATGACAATTTAAGGCTAACTAGATTACAGAAGATCAAATAATTAAGTTAACTAGAGTTGCTTCAGGGTTGTCATGAACTCCTGCACTCATTTTGCTCTAGCGTTTGCTGTAGCAATTGCTCAAGTGCGTAAGTTTACCTTTTGAATAAGTTCTTTCCAAACTATAATTCCATGTTCTTCTTGGGCTCAATCTCATACATTCTTATATAAATCCAACCCCAAGGACTACACTTTAAGCCCTGAACTATTGGGTTATATAGGATAACTATATATTCCTATATTGGTTGTGCATTGGTTTCTTTACCAACCCATAACATTCAACTTATTCCAGCCTTCACTATCTTTCAAAGTAATGTCAGCTTCAGCCTTATACTATTATGGTTTAGTTAGTAGAAGTTGAGAAGTGTAATAACAGTTTGAATGTCAAGAGCAATGCTATAACAAAATCATCCTTCTACTAAAAATATGCTAAGAGTTCACTACAACCCATCTACAACCCTAGCTGGAGGTTTAGCACAGCATCACATCCAATTTAGTTACAACTGTATGCATCGGGACAACCATAATGCAGCGAAGAATAATACAGTAAAACACAGGCAGCGCAAAAATAACAAAGCACAAAAAGGGAAGAAGGGAGCTTTAGGGGAGGATCCTCTTCTTCCATATCCAGCAGCTCTTCTTGCTGCGTTGATTCCTAATGGAACAGTGTTACCCTTACAGCACACTCCCGTAAGAGGTTTTCAGGCTCCTTTTCTACTTTTTGCTCCCTCCATGTATATTGCTCCTTCTCTCCTCCCAGCCTTTTTATATGCAAGCATTATGGTCCCGGTGAGGTGGCTCCTTCTACTTTCTTTTTGTCCTTTTCGGCCTGCACCTCTGGCAACGCCTTTTTCCTCTATTTCTAGTAATTGAGACAATCTCTGTGCCTCTGCATCTCTGTAACTTTGCTGTGTCAACTGAGTACTTGATGTGATCTTAATTAAGTATGATATTAATACCTTTAAACTTACTTTTTTTATTCAAGTAAAATATAATTATGAATTAGTTTAGTTTTGTGTTTTGTGTTGTAGGAACAAAGGAAGAAGAAAAAAGAAGAAAAAGAGAAGAAATTCATGGAAAATGCTACATTGCAGCGATTCCGGACCTTTTATTATTGTTTTGAGAATATCTCCCTCTTATGAACTCTAATCAAAGTCATTCAAGTGGCTGTCAAACGCTAACACAATCATCTACAACTGTTATGTTGAACACTTGGTCAAATTCGGGATATTTCATAGTTTTATAGAGCTCAAAAATCAGAATCACAGTGCAGCAGGATGAATTCTGACCTTTGGTCACTAATTTTAGCATATATCCTTCAATTTAGATTGGATTAAGATGATTCCAGTGACTATGGAAAGAAGAGACATACAACTTTTGTGTTTGGTCCTTCGGCAAATTCTGAAGTTTTCTGGGAGCCGCGGCGCTGCATCATGGCAGGTTCGAAGGGCCGCGGCGCTCCCTAGCGCGGCGCGGAATTTGTTGCCTATAAGCATCGAGCGCCGCGGCGGCCGATGCCCAGTGCCACGGCGCCTGAGCGTTAGAATCCAGAGTGCGCCAGAGCTAGCCTAGGCACCGCGGCACCCCGTCAGAATCTTTCCGTAGCGCTGCGGCGCTCGTCGTCGGACCAAATTGTTGAATTCACAATTTTTAGGTCTTCTTGACTCAAATTGAATCCCAATGGGCTGGGATTTGACCAGGAAACACTCCTACTTCGATTAGGAGGAGGGAATCTATAAAAGGGGAGGAAAGGAAGCAGAGAATTCATCCAATCCTTCATCCAAGTTCTTAGTTATATTCTTCAATTCTTCTTTAGACTTTCTTATGGCCCTGCGTGGCTAGTTCTTTTTAGTTAGTTAAGGTAGGTTAAAACCTTAAGGGATCTTCATGCATTTTGAGATGTGGATTTGATTTTATTATTTCAATTTGAATTGAGTATTTATTATTCATCTGCTCTTCTTCTCAATGATTATTCATATGATTGCTAGGAGGCCTACTAGTATATTGTCTGTCTTAATCTACCGCTAAATTATGTTTTGAACAAAGTCTTCAATTCTGTGATTCATGAGGCAAATAGGTTTGAGGATTTAGGATTATAAATCATTGAACCTATGATGAGTAATTAACCAAATTAGATATAACCGATGTGTTTATATTTGTTTAGCTCTGTCAGTTTTTCTAGTTCTTTATGCGGTTAATACGTTATGCTTTACCGATGTGCTAAAGGATTACGTGTTAATTAAGGTTTAATTAGTGCGATTGTCATTAATTTACTAGACTTAAGGAGGAACAGGGTTAGAAACCCAATGATAGATATTCAATTACAGGTTGATTATGTTGTCAATGATCAATGCAATCCCTTAACGGTGGATATCAACCGAAACCAACGTCTTTATCATTAATCACTTTCTCTTAATTACTTTTGTTATTGTTTACTTAATTTGCGATTATCAATCCCCCTTTTTTTAATCACATAAGGAAATACCAATCTCTGTCAGATCGTCCCTTACTCCCACTACTACAGGTTTGTTTTGAGGTAAGGTATCAATTTAGGTGTACCTACGACAGTACGCACCACTGCTCCATTTTCCAAGCTGGGTAGTGGAGGCTGCACCTGCTAAAGCAGCCATGAATCAATTCCACCTGCATCGTATCACATAAAAATCAGATTCCAATCATGTGCACCATGTCAATAGGATCAAAATCACTTAGCATCCTCAGTTTCCCACCTCATTTTTCATACATGCACACTAAATTTCACAGTAAGCGTAATGGGTGCTCTTATATTCAAGGAGGTAGAGACGCACTATTAAATCAGGGGGCATTAATGCTAATAAACCAAAGTGCAGAGTAATAAACCCAAGAAAATCATACAAAAACTCTAATGAATTATAGTTATCAAATTTCCCCAAACTTAGAGTCTTGCTTGTCCTCAAACATATTACTCTACCCACTAAAAAGGTTCTTATTAAGCTCCAGTCCCCCTTTACCAACTTAGCTCCATAGAGTACTGCTACTAACTCTCAGCTCTCAGAATTATTTCCAAATAGAAAATACCACATGTCAGTTTTTTTTTCTTTAACCTCAACTGAAACCTCCTTTGTAATTGTGTGTGTCTTATGGTTAGTCTTCCAAGAACCACTTGAATAAAGATCAGTCAAGGTCCTATGATTTTACATGCTAATATATCAAGTTTCTCTAACTAAAGCAGGATGGAAACACATTAGAGGCACACTATAGTAACCAGGGCAATTAAGAGGGTGAATCAGCTTATTTCTTTACTATTTTTGTTTTTACTTCTCTCTCTCTTTTTTCTATAGGTCATTGGTGCCTTTTGACACGAATGCCAACATTTGAGATGAAGGTACGCAGTTACTCAATACTATCACCTTTAAGTAATATCCTACTCATACCTCTGTGTCATTATTTTATGCAAAAGTAAACATGGGGCTCATACATACCCTTGGTTACTAAGGGATAACAGAGGCATTGGAGTGGCAACTCATTTCTCTCTTCTTCTTCTTCTTCTTCTTTTTTGTATCATTTCCCACTTCCCCCAAACTTAAGCTATATGCTTATGCCTCTTGTGGTCATTCAGCAATTTGTTTTAAAAGACTCTCAACATTAACTCTAAAATCTTAGGCCCACTTCTTGAAAAATTACCAAGTTTCTCTTGCTAAGACTGATCAAAGCTTTGTGCTCATAAGGGAAGGTTCTAGTTGTATAGGGTTAACATGAAAAGTTCCTATTTTTTCATCAGTCAATTTTCAGCCCTTCCTCATGGAGCTTCCTAGAACTAATAGCAGGCCGTGAAACAAAACATGATAGATACATTTTTTTTGTTTTTTTTAGATGTGAAAAAAAGTGACTATGAAAGCTTCCTAATTGCTACCTACTTAACAGACCTGAGCCTGTATTTACTCATAATCAAACAGGACGCAAACACAAGATACCTAACACAGATTGAACAAAATCATTTAAACAAAACCAGCAACACCAAAGCAAACACCAGGGCATTAATCACTAATCCTCCCCCAAACTTAAATATTAGCAGTGTCCTCAATTCTTTTTTTTAAACTTTAGAAACAACAAAAGGGAAAAAAAGATGTAAAATAGAAAAAATAGCATGCAATATATATTAAAATAGCAAAAAGGAAAATAGAAGTTAAAGGGGCTTCCTTGACATACATGTAGGATTACTGCAGCATCCTTGTGGGATTGACCCCCTCAAGATTTTGATTCACTGTGGAGCCCACTTCTCCTTTAAGCAAACTTTTATGGGATCGGGAATTTGCTCTTTCCTTGCTGTATGGCTACTCTCCTTTTTGCAATTGGCTCCTCATACTCTGAGGACTCCACTTCCACTTGGGCCCTATGTAGGTCCTTCCCCTTCTCTCTACTGTGGTGGGAGTCTTGGGATTCTTGGTCTTCCTCAGTTTGGGAATCAAGAACCCCCTTTCTTCCCCAAATGTAGTGTTGAATATGTCCGTTAGGAAGTTAAGGAATGGAAAAAGCTGCTTGAAATTCTGCTAGAGTGTTTGCTGCAGGGCAAGATCCTTCATGTGTTAGTATTGCCAAAATTTTTGTCATTGCTTTATGAATTATGCTTGCTGTTGCAGGATGTATGCCTACTGCTGTAGGATTAAGGGCAATGTCTTGTCTCCAGGCTGGTGGGTTGAGGTTGAAGGTGCTTGGCCTTCAGGGTGTAGAGGTTCTTGTGTAGGGGCTGATGGCTTTAGCTTTCCTTTGTCTTACACAATGCATGCTATGACGATAGTCGTTATGACTCCTCCCCTCTTGAGTGTCTCTTCGTCCATTGAGATGGGGACGTTGCTTGCCTAGCACAGCATGGTGATCAAGGAGGGGAAAAGCAGACTACCCTACTTACGATTTACATAAACTCTGATCTAGTCAGCGATGACTCTCCCTCTGTTGATGGGCGTCTCAAAAATTATGGCGTCCACTATATCTACTCAGTCCCTATTCACAGTTTTCTCGTGAGTGGAGGGCAAAAGGTGAGTCTTCAAGAAGTGATACCACACCTTAGCCATTGGCAGTAATGAAACTCTGTTTACAGTCGTAACACCATGAGAAGATTTGTCCCAGGTAGTTCCTAGTATGCACACTCGTGCTAGTATTGCCTCCCAATCTTTTTCTTGCAAAGCCTCTAAATGCTCTTCATATTCATCATCCTCATCGTTTAGCTTGTATTCTTCGTTGATAGTGATTAGGTTGATCCTTACTTGGGTCTTCCTGACTTTGACCCAATACTTGGCATCCTTCTAGAAGTTGGCATAAAACTCCCTTACCAGTGGAATAATGGCAGATTGGGGTTATTTGGGGAAGTCTTACTATCCCCTCTACTTCATCACTGCAAACACATACTTTGGCATACCTAAATCCTCAGCTGTAGTAAATGTGAGGCCTTTTTCTACGCAGAATGTCCTGTGGACCGTTTCCTCGTCATGCCTCATCTGGTTCTTTTCAGAGGTGAACTTCTTCATCTTACTCACCTTCCTTACTGCAATCTTAATCCTCGGCATTGTTTCATGGTGGAAGTTCCTTGAGAAGACGGTCTAATCTCGTGTGATGAAGTTCTTAGAATGTGAAAATGTACGAGAATGCAAAGGGTAGGGGCTTTAGAGCTTGCAGAAGGCAGATGGGTACACAAAAGTGGGTTAGGGGAGAATGTGGGTGTCGTGACTTATGGGATCCTTAAAGTTTTCTCGCCTCCCTCTATTTTTTCTTTTCTTTGGACCAGGCCTTAAGTGTTAGGCTCCTCCTTTTTCTTTTCAAGCATCTGGGTGCCCTATCATTGTTTCTTTAGCCCACCTTCTTCCTTCTTTCCCTTCTGAATCAGAGCCCTGCGTCCTAGCACCATCTTCATACCAAGGGAAGACTCCTTGCTTCAGGGGTATGTGCTTTTGCTGTAGCATTTGATGTGGTAAATTGTAAAAAAAACTGAATTTCACTCTGATGCTTCCATAGGCCTGCGAAGTTAACACAGATGATATTAGAGACATAATTCAAAATACCTAACAATTGTAAAATAAAATAAGAATGCATTAAAAAATGGGTTACCTCCCATAAGCGATTGTTTTATAGTCAACAGCCTAACTACTTCCCTTTTTATCTTTCCTATAATGGGATTGAGGTGTGTTGGCATTTCACATCACCTCCCAGATAGTGCTTAATCCTCTATCCATTAACCTCGAATTTTCTCCTTGATTTTTTTCCTCCAATTCGATGGTTCTAAAAGGAAAGACCTTGTTAATGCAGAAGGGTCCAAACCAGCGGGATTTCAGTTTTCCAGGGAACAAAGTCAGCCTTGAATTGAACAGCAACACTTTTTGTCCCACTTCAAAGTTCTGTGACTGTATCTTCTTGTCATACCATTGCTTTGTTTTCTCCTTGTATAGTTTAGCATTCTCGTAAGCTTGGTTACGAAATTCATCCAACTCACTCAACTGCAGCATCCTTTATTCACCAGCAGCTTCCAAATTCAGATTTAAATTCTTGACTACCTAGTATGCCTGATGCTCTAGCTCCACTGGCAAATGACAAGCCTTGCCAAATACCAACTTGTATGGAAACATCCCTAAAGATGTTTTATAGGATGTTCGATAGGCCCACAATGCATCATCCTGTCTTGAGGACCAGTTTTTCCTAGTTGGGCCAACAATTTTTTCGAGGATCTTCTTGATTTCTCTGTTTGAGATTTCAGCCTGCCCACTGGTTTGGGGATGGTATGGTGTTGCCACTTTGTGTTTTACTCCATATTTGGCCAACAGTGCCCCAAATTGCTTATTATAGAAGTGGGATCCTCCATAACTGATGATGGCTCTTAGAGTTCCAAATCTTGTGAAAATGTTCTTTTTAAGGAATATGGTCACCACATTTGCATTATTAGTTGGAAAAGCACTAGCTTCTACCCATTTTGAAACATAATCAACAGCTATATGGATATATTGGTTCCCAAAACTCAAAAGGAATGGCCCTATGAAATCAATTCCCTATACATCAAACAATTCCAGTTCCAGAATGTTGTTTAGAGGCATTTCATGTCTTTTGGAGATATTCCCTACTCTCTGGCACATGTCGCAATGCAACACAAAAGAGTGGGAGTCTTTGAATAAAAAAGTCCAGTCGAACCCTGCCTACAGCACTTTTTTGCAATTCTAACCCCTCCAAAATGGCCTCCATAGGGAGAGGCATGGCATTGCTGTAGGATAGGCTCCATCTCTTCCTTTGGAATGCATCTCCTAATCATCTTATAAGCACACTACTTGAAGAGGTAAGGTTCATCCCAGTTGTAAGAGTTTACGTCATGGAAGAATTTTTTCTTCTTCTGTGAAGCAAAATCTGGTGGAAAAAATCCACTCACCAGGTAATTCACGTAATCTGCATACCATGGCATACCAGCTTGGGTCATGAGGAAAAGTTGCTCATCCAAAAATTTCTCATTAATTCCCTCTATATTTTCTCTGCTCTGTTCCAGTCTGGAAAGATGGTCAGCTACCTGATTCTCAGTTCCCTTTTTATCTCTGATTTCCATATCGAATTCTTGTTGCAGGAGTACCCATCGAATGAGTCTAGGATTAGAATCCTTCTTCTTGACTAGGTGCTTAATGGAAGAGTGATCTATATACACAATCACTTTTGTGCCCACCAAGTAGGATCTGAACTTTTCAAAAGCAAACACCACAGCCAGCAGCTCTTTTTCTATCACAGTGTAGTTGAGTTGGGCTCCTTATAATGTCTTGCTAGCGTAATATATGGAGTAAAATACCTTATTCCTGCACTGTCCAAGGACAGCTCTAGAGCTACATCACATGCATTGCACATCAGCTCAAATGGTAAAGCCTAATCAGGTGCCACAATAACAGGTGTTGTATTGAGCTTCTCCTTAAGATCATATAATGCTTGCATCCAGTCTTCGTCGAAGCAGAAGACTTTATCCCTATCAAGTAGATTGCATAGGGGTTTAGCAATCTTGGAAAAGTCATTGATAAACCTTCTGTAATATCCTGCATGGCCAAGAAAACTTCTAATGCCTTTGACTGAAGTGGTTGGAGACAGCTTTTTGATGATTTCCACTTTGGCCTTGTCAACCTCTAGCCTATCTTAAGAAACTTTGTGTCCCAGCATAATTCCTTCCTTTACCATGAATTAACGCTTCTCCCAATTCAATACCAAGTTTGTCTCCTCACACCTTTGAAGAACCTTAGCTATATTCCCCATGTACAAGTCAAATGAATTTTCAAAAACTGAGAAGTCATCTATGAAAATCTCCACAAATTATTCCACCATTTCGGTGAAAATTACCATAATATATAATTGAAAAGTTGTTGGAGCATTGCATAACCCAAATGGAATTCTCTGAAAGGCAAAGGTCCCATAAAGGCATGTGAATGTGGTCTTATGCTGGTCCTCAAGTGCTATAGCAATTTGATTGTAGCCTGAATACCCATCCAAGAAATAGTAGTATTCTTTTCCAACAAGCTTGTCTAACATTTGGTCAATGAATGACAGGGGTAAATGGTCCTTTCTAGTTCTCTTGTTTAGCTTCCTTTAGTCTATGCAAATTATCCAACCAGTCACAACCTTGGTTGGAATGAGCTCATTGTTTTCATTCTCAACCACAGTCATGCCCCCTTTTTTAGGAACACATTGGACTGGACTAACCCAGGAGCTGTCTGATATGGGGTAAATAATGCCAACATCTAACCATTTTATTATTTCCTTCTTTACCACCTCCTTCATTATCATATTGAGCCTTTTTTAAACTTCAATGGACCCTTTTTCATTGTTCTCTAATAGGATCTTATGCATACAAAATGAAGGACTGATGCCCTTAATATCAGTAAGAGTCCATCCAATAACTCTTTTGAATTTCTTTAATATCATGACTAATTACCCCTCCTACTCCTCTATCAAAAGTGCTAAAATGATCACAAGAATAGTGGCTGCATCGCCCAAGTATGCATATTCCAGATGTGTAGGTAATGGCTTCAATTCCAAGGTTGGTGGTTCGTCTATTGATGCCCTTGGTAGCTTTAATTCTCGCGAGGACATATCCAATGGCTCAACCATCACTCTCTGCTTCCCAACGCCCTGTTTTTCTTCTATCCATGCCCATTCTTCCTCATATTCTCTTTCTGAATCTGAGCTATCCTGCCACACAACTGGTGATGGGTCCCTGCAGCACTTTTCAAGTTACATAGATATTAAGGTATCTATCACAAAGATAACTGAGCATTCTTCCACCTCGCTTGGGAACTTTATGGACTGAAACACATTAAATGTAATCTGCTCATCCTGTACTCTTATTGTCAACTCCCCTTTTTGCACATCAATTAAAGTTCGACCAGTGGCTAGGAATGGCCTGCCCAGGATTATCAACACTTTTGTATCTGCTTCATAATCCAGCACAATGAAATACACTGAAAAAATGAATTTATCCACTTTGACCAAGACATCCTCGATTTTTCCTTTTGGATATGCTATAGATCTATCTGCTAGTTGCAATGAAACTATGGTAGGCCTGGCTTCTCTAATCCCTAGTTTCTTGAAGATTGACATGGGCATGAGGTTAATGCTTGCACCCAAATCATAGAGAGCCTTGCCAAAGTATTGGGTTCCAATGGAGCATGGAATAGTGAAACTGCCTGGATCCTTGAGCTTGAGTGGGAGTTTATTTTACAGCACAACACTGCATTCTCTCATTAGAGCCACAATTTTAAATTCCCCAAATCTTCTTTTCTTGGTTAAAATGTCCTTCATGAATTTGACATAGTTATGTATTTTCTCCAATGCTTCCACCAAGGGAATGTTAATGTGCAGCTGCTTGAGGACATCCAGAAACCTTTTGAACTGGTGGTCTTGCTACTATTTTTGGAATCTTTGCAGGAATGGTGGTGTTGGCTTTGGTTGCTACACTTTTTACTGTGGAAAAGCTATAGCATTTGATTTAGAGTTTCCCTCTTCTTTACTTGTCTCCTCAACTTGGTTTTCATCATATTTAGAGTCTGTCTATCGATAATGGCTACTAGTTTTCATCATATTTTGTGGTAAATAATATGGAAACGATATAGAAAATACTTTTGTAACATGGAGACAAGAAACACTGAATGGATCCCTACCAATTTATGTGGCAAAGCCAAATGATATGCCACTAATACAATTCTATCTAATATTTCAAAAGGGCTAATATATCAAGGACTTAATTTCCCTTTCTTTTCAAATCTCATTACACCTTTTATGGGTGACACCTTTAAAAATACTACATCATCAATAGCAAATTCTAACTCACATTGTTTGTTAGCCACATAAATTTTTTGATTGCTTTATGCAGCTAATAGTCTTTCTTTAATAAATTTAACTGGTGCGTGCTATCGCAGGTACACCTAAATTTATACCTTACCTCTCAACTAACCTATAGTAGTGGGAGTAAGGGTCGATCTCATAGAGATTGGAATTACCTTATGTGAGTGAGAAAGTGGGATTGATAATTGCAAATAAAACAAAGTAAAAAATAATGAAAGTAAATAAGAGAGGCGTTGGCTTCGGTTGATATCTACCATCAAGGGATTGCATTGATCATTGACAATATAATCAATCTTAAATCGAATATCTATCATTGGGATTCTAACCCTATTCCTCCTTAAGTCTAGTAAATTAATGACAATCACACCAACTAAACCCTAATTAACAAGATATCTTTTAACATATCGGTAAAGTCTAACATATTAATTGCATGAAAAATAAGAGAAACTGATAGAGCTAAACAAATATAAACACATCAGCTATATCTAATTTAGTTGATCATTTATCATAGGGTTAAAGATTTATAATCCTAAATACTTAATCCTATTTGCTTCATGAATACAGTAATGAAAACTTTGTTCGAATCCTAATTCAGTAGTAGATTAAAACAGACAATATACTAGTAGGTCTCCCTAGTAATTATATAAATAATCATTGAAAAGAAAAGAGTAGATGAATAATCAATACTCGATTAAGATTGAAATAATAAAATCAATTCCAAATCTCACAATGCATAAAAATTCCTTTAGGTTTCAATCTTTCTCTACTAAATAAAAGTAAATTAGGCGCGTAGGGTCATAAAAAAATCTAAAGAAGAATTAAACAAGGTAATTAATAGCTTGAGTTTCCTTGATGCTTCCTTTCTTCCCCTTTTTATAGATTTGCTTCTTCTCATTAGAGTAGAACTGTTTCTAGGTCAAAACCTAGCCCGTCGAGCTTCAATTGGAGAAAAAAAGACCTAAAAATTATGACTTCAACATTCTGATGCAGTAGTGAGCATGGCGGTGCTATGGAAATACACTGATAGGGTTCTGCAACACTTTAGAAATCTGGTCACTAAGTGTCGTGACGCTCTGGTTCTAGGGATCTCAGCACTGCAGTGCCCAAAAACTTCTGAATTTTGCCGAAGTGTCAAACATGAAAGTTGTAGCTCTGTGTCCTTCTTTACATAGCCACTAGAATCACCTCAATCGTAGTTCAAATGGGAGAGATATTCCTCAATAAGGGATGGAGGGTCGAAAATCAGCATTTTGCCATATTTCCTTTCTATTTTCCTCTTATTTTCTTCTTTATTATTCCTAAAACACAAAACTCAATTAATTCCTATTTATATTCTACTTATATCAAAAAAAAAGTAAGCTTAATTACATTCTACTTATATCAAAAAAAAAGTAAGCTTAAAGGTATTAATATAATGCTTAATTATAAACACATCAAACACCCCCACACTCACCCTTTTGCTTATCCTCAACCAAAATAATCCCTAATGGCGAAAACAAAAATCAATATATGTAGTGAGTGTTAGGCTAACTAGGCTTTTTCCTCATAACTTAAAAATATGCTCAAGAATTGTTTTGAAATATAATAACCATGCACAAAATTGACCTAAACATAATCCATTGTTTAATTTTAGTTGAATCCTGAGTGTGTGTGTGTTTTTGGGTCACTAAATTTTCTTTTACCCAGATGAGTTTATATATCCTAAAATTTTAGGTACAGATCTCCAAATTCCATAGGCTTATTTTTCATGCCACTCTCCACTAATGTAGGCCAAATCTAAATCTAGAATCAATAGGGCTTGTTTAGCTTGTAATGTGGCCAAAGTATAAGGTACAATAAAGGATACAAATTTAGGCTTAATCACCCAACATCACATGATCAAATTTGATCTCTTAAGCTTTTCTCAATTTCGGGTGAGGATTTTCCCCCACACTCATTTTCTTGCTTCAATTGAATTGAATTCATCTTTTTCCCTTGGTTCTCTATTTCTTTTCTTTCACCTACAACATATGCTTTTATTCTTTTTTAATTTTTTTTTCTTTCTCTTGCATATTTCTTTTTTTTCCTTACTCCACCCTTCCACCCTTTTGTCAATAAAAGCTGTACGAAACAAGTATTTAGTAAAATAATCATGGAGTGAGTGAATAGAGTTAAAAATAAGGATATTCATACAAAATTTGGCTTTTAGCTCTTTTGTGGTTTCTAGAAGGAAAAGTTCATTTAGCTCAAAATAAAGGAACTAAGGATATTTCATTGCTTAGGTTAGGTTTGAAAGGCTCAATCTATCAAATAATGCCTAAATCATCTCCTAAATAATAGTATTAGTCTAGGATTTTTCCTCAAGAAGCATTCAAATAAGTTCTAGAATCCTGTTGAAATCATGAAATATTTTTGAATTATATAAAACTTCTCTAAGTAAAAGACACATTAAATGCCTAAAATTAACAATGTTTAAGGATTCCAAAGTCAAAAATAATAAATCACAAAAGGGTTAAAATTGCAAACAACCATGAATTTTCTACATTTTTCAAGAGCTAAAGAAAATTTGGATAGTTATAAAACACTCACAATCACTCGACTTGCTAAACGCAATAAAAGTGCATTAATAGTGAAAATCAAAATATTGATGTTCACAATAGGGTCACAATTCTTCAAACAAATATACTTCTTCCCCCACACTTAAACTTTACATTGTCCTCAATGTAAAAGAAAGATAAGAATAGGGAATGATATATGAAAACTGAGTTAAGTGAACTTCCCTAAATTTATTTGGGTTGGAATGAGCGTGTTGCATTACTAAACCTGAATTTTTCGGATTTCCTTCTTTTTTTTACTATGTTAGGTTGCTTCCCAATAAGCGCCTTTGTTTAATGTCATTTGGCTCGACTCAAAAGCCTTTATATCATTCATGGAGGATCCTTGATGTCTACTTTAATTTGAAATTTCTTGGAATGATTCGACCCTTGAAGTTCTACTGCATGACAAACAATCACATTAGTAATAACAAGTGGTCCTAACCAAGGGAGAGATTTCTCACCTTTACAGGGTCTAACCCTTTTGATCTCTAGAACTTGATGCAACTCTATAGTTGGCTCTATGCCTTTAAAGTTTGCAATTATTTTTGTAATGCCATTTCCTTTTTCTTGAAGAATATGCAACAATGCCTCTTCTTTTTTAGCACTTAGATTCTTGGGAACCGTGGTAGGTGGTGCATCCCGAACTTTCAACTATTTTAGTTATTTGGGAAAAGATGAGAGATTTGATCTTGGATCCTACAAAATAGAAGATGTACTTGCATTAGAATTCGTTATTGAGGTATGGGGATCCTTACTTATTTGTTGCACTTTTGGAGCTTTTTCATTGTTCTCCTGTAAGTGAACACTCAAGGCTGATTTCTCAACCTTTGTCTCTAAAGGCAACATCCTGTGCTATATAATGTACCATATTAATAGCATAGGCAGTAAGATCTTTCATGGCACTGCAATTACTAAATTTCATAATTTTTCCTTCGAATTCCATTGTTAGAGTGCCACTATGAATATCTATTATGGCCTTGGATGTTTTAAGAATGGTCTCCCTAATAAAATTGGAGTGGTTTAATCACCACTCTCCATATTAAGTACATAAAAATCAATAGGAAAAATTAAGTCCCCAACTAGTACTAAAACATCATCAACCATACCCTCGGAGAGGGTATTAGATTTGTCAGCCAATTGAACTATAACACTAGTTGTTTTCAAAGGTCCTAGTGCTAAAGATGTATAAACAGAGTATGGCATGACATTAATAGATTCTCCTAGATCTAGCATAGCTTTCTTAAATGTATTGTTGCCTATAGAGCAGGGAATAGAAAACATACCTAGGTCTTTGCATTTTGTAGGGAGTTTTCTCTAAATAATTATAAAAACATGCTCACCTACTTTTACTTTCTCAGCTTCTTTTAAATTTTACTTCCTCTGTTGGCTGTGTAATTCCGTTAAGAAATTAGCATAGCGAGGTTCCTGACTAATTGCATCTAAAAGGGGAAGATTCACTTCACACTTTTCTAAAGGTATTATATAATTTAGAAGTTCTTTCATTCATTATATTTCCCTTTAGAGCTTTAGGAAAGGGAGGTGTAGATTCATATTCAAATAAAGTTGCGAACTTACCTTTTGGATGCTTACCTACCATGGTTGCATTATTCTTTTCTTCCTCTTGCTCAGTTGGTGCATGTACCTCTTACATTGGGATCTTAACTTATTTATCACCTTGTAGCATGATGGCACTTACATTTTCCCTTGTGTTTACCATAGTTTGATAGGATAACTTACCTAAATTTTGAGCCTCTAATATGCTAACTGTGGTTGCTAATTGGCCTATCTAATTTACCAAGCTTTGAATACTAGCTATTGTCTCTTGTTGAAATTGCTAAGTGTTATGTGCAAGAGATTTAACAATATCTTCTAAACAAGTACTTACTTGGGAATCCTGAGATGTATTCTATCTAGGATAATAGGCTTATTGATTATGCTAAAAAATTTATTCTGCATGTCTATTTTGTGCATTCCCATACCTGAAATTGGGATGATCCTTCCATCAGGATTATATGAATTAACATAAGAATTATACCTCTTTGGTTGGCTAGGAAAACCTCTTATAGCATTAGCTTCTTCTGTGGATTCCTCTTGAAGTGTAGGGTATATATCAGTTAGGTGCCCCTTTACTGAACATATTCCATAAATTTTCACTTGTTGCGATGTACCTATAGTAATTTGGCGTACAAAATAAGCCAGTTCATATATTTGTTGTTGAAGGGTAGAATTACTTACCTCATGGGCATGTCGAACTAGAGAATCAAGCTTAAAACCAAATTGTTAGGAATTGGTAGCCATGTTTGATATTAGGATTCTGGCTACTTCAAGAGTCTTATCTACTAATGCTCCTCCACTAGATGCATCTATCATGCTCCTGTCTCCCTACAAAAGACCTTCATAAAAATATTAAATCAGTAGCTAATCACTGATCCGATGATGTGGGTAGCTTGAATAAAGCTTTTTAAACCTCTCCCAATACTCATAAAGTGTCTCTCCATATAATTTCCTAATGCCACATATTTCTTTTCTTATATTTACGTCTCTAAATGTAAGAAAATATCTCTCTAAAAACAATTTGTTCATCTCATTCTAAGTAGTAATAGTGCCAGATGGTAAATAATATAGCCAATCTTTGGCTGAGACTTTAAAGTAAAAAGGGAAACCCTGAGTTTTATTTGTTCCTCAGTTACTCCACGGGGCTTTAAACTGGTACATACCACATAGAATTCCTTCAAATATTTATGTGGGTCTTCACTTGCAAGACCATGAAAATTAGGTAAGAGATGAATTAATCTAGATTTTAATTCAAAATTAACATTATCATTAAGATTAGGGAGGACCGATTTTGTATGCTGGAATGAATTTAAGTAGGAATGGAAAGTGAAAAGGAAGTGAGAATGGAAAGAGGAATGGAAATTCATTACCTCGTTTGGTATGTGATGGAAAAAGCTGAGGGAATGTCATATTCCATCGTTTGATATGATAATAAAATGAAGGAATAGAAAGACATTGTAGTTAAAAATACTAAAATATCCTTATAGTATAAAATGACCAAACCACCCATTTAATTAATAAAAAAAATACAAAAAATCATAATTTCTAAAAATAAAATACATAATTTTATTAAATTTTATTTTTAGGAGTTGTATCTTTTTTATAAAATAGTTTTTAAATATTTAAGTTAATTTATAAAAAAAAATGTAACTTTAAAATAAGATTGTGAAGATTAATATAATAAGTAAAAAAATGATTTTACTTTCTTATATTTTTAGTTTTAATTGATACTTATATATATATATATATTTAAAATAAAAACATAGTTCACAATATTTTCTTATTTGAAAATCAGAAGTAGAATTTTCCAAACGAGCTGCCAATTCGCTCTTCGTGTGGGATAGCTCTAATGTAATTGGGCACCTCCGTATTCTCTTGCTGTCACAGGCATCACTTGGCTCCGAGGGTTTATGCGAGATTCATTGAGGCTCCGAGGGAGATTGCAAGCATCCCTTCTCCTTCCCGTCATAGCTCTAATTTCCAACCAGGGAGATTGCAGGCATCACTTCTCCTTCCTGTCACAGCTCTGATTTCCAACCAAGGAGATTGCGAGCATCAGTTCTCCTTCTTGTCGCTATCAGGTTTGATGCAATTTTTTTTCTAGGTCCTTCTCACCTGACATTCAATTTCATTTCTGGGTTGCCTAGATTTTTACTTTTCTTTATTCGTTCCTTAGAAAATGTCTTCTAGTTAAAATCGGGTTTATGCATTTTTCAATTGGTTGATTTTCTGATACATGCCTATCAGTCCTTGATCACTGAAATTTGTCCTCCTATCCCTTTTGTAGATATGTTTGTTCTTTACTATGGGATTGAATTTTTTTATTCTTATTATTATCTTTATTGTTGTATGACTTGAACGAGGAGACCCCTGCATTTGGTGTGCTTGCAATGGGGGCTCACTCTACCAAACGTACTGTGGTCATTTGATTGTTGATCAATTGAAATGCAAAAACATTAAAATTGTGGTCATTTTATATTGTGGGGTTGATCACTGTGTGTTGATTCACTGCGATGAATTACATTACTGTGTGGTTGATTCATTGAGATGAATTATGTTACTGTGGGGTTTATTATATATAATGCCTATCAATCCAATTAATATATAAGAATTGATCTATTGTATTTGATTACCATGTTATCATCTTTATGTCATTGTGGTCATTACTTTGGAAGAATGTTTGTTTCAATCTTTGAAGTACACTTTTGCTTGTCATAGCCCAGCAACACCCCAAAATTGATAAAGGGGTGTTCTTGTGTTTCTTTTTTCCTCATTTACATCCCTCCTTTCATAGTGTAGTTGTTATTGGGTTTAGGACAATGAAATGAGCATTAAAACCCCAACTAATCAACATTCTTTGTAAAAGAAAAGGAAAAAAAAGAGTAATTAAAATCATAACACAGAGAAAAGAGAAGATAAAGTGAGGAGAGGTGAAAGAAAGGAGGGAGAGAAACAAAAAGAAAAAGAGGACTTAGTATAAGTGCTGAGAACAGAGCAGAGCTACTTCTCCTTGTATAAACAAAAATCTATTTAATTTTTAATGACAAATATGGGAATATTCAAATTTGGGTTTTTGAACAAAAATAAATATCACTATAAAATTAGATTCTATCACGGACATAATCTTCTTCATACTTAAGGCATCTACCATATCTTCAAATAGGAATTTTTGAAGCCATTTTTCAAGTATTTGGTGCCATTTTCAAAATATTTTAAAAAGGGATCATACTGAGATTGCTCAATTATCACTGTTTTTTTCAACTTTTGTAGAGTAATTAACATCCAAATAAAAAGCAAAATTTGCTCAAGGAAACTTCATTAGAACTTTTCTTCCATGTTCTCTTTTTATTGTTCTTGGCATAACAACTTTTTTAATGAAAAATGATGTCTGGCATAGCAAAATATAAGTTGAAAGGGATTTTGAAATAATTCCTCTTTTGAAGAAAAGTGTTTACTTGGAAAGTTTTTATAAGTGGATGTCTGGCACAACATAAATATGTTTAGGGCTGCTATTATCTATGTAATTGGGGTCATTTTATACTCCTATCTATAAATATACTCTATAAATGTCAAAAATACATGCAAGCCATTGTTATGGATTACAATTCATTACTTATAGTTAATAAGTTGAAATAGATAATTCATAGTCGTTGAGACAAGCAAAATTTTAATATTCATTAGTGCTTTCCAAGTTGCCATAGTGCATTCACATGCTCTTCTTTCGGGGCCTCTGTAATAACTCCATTTTTTTTACATATATGCAAATATACATATTTTTTAAATTCCATGAAGTCATTAATTACATATATACAAATACATATATATATATATATACAAATAATTATCATTAATATAGATCATCATGTTATGTTCATCTATATAAGTTACATCAAATATTTTAGGTCACATGAATGCACTTTATCTATGCACATGAAAATCATACAGTAATGACTTGTATGGCATGAATAACTATTTTTAGAATATCATATGATGGCTATCAACTTATTTTCATATCAAGATACCTCGATCAGGGTGAGTACTTTCTACTCTCCAGTACAGGCTTTTCTCGCTCCGTCCTACATGGCACACTTTTTCTTTCTTTTCTCATTAACATAATCATAGCTGTAAGTAGGGCATCCCCTACTGGTGCACCACACAGACCACCAGGTGACCATGCTCATCTCTTTTCTTTTCTTTTCTTTTCATTTCACGTACATTCATTATACTCACATGCCATGATTTATCATTAAAGCATAATCACTACCAAAAATAATTGGTAAAATGAAATTATGTCATGATTGACATGCTATAAAATAAGCATGTTTTTGACATGTTTTAAGTTGCTTTTTATTTAATTTTAGTAGAAAATAGATATGAATTGATTGAGTGTTGTGTTTTGTGTTTTAGGAATAATAAAGAAGAAAAGAAGAGAAAAATAAAGAGAAAATCATAGAAAAATGCTGATTCCTGACCTTTTGTCACTAATTGAGACATATCTTGCTCATTCGGACTCCGATTAAGGTCATTTCAGCGGCTATGGAAAGAAGAGACATAGGGCTACAACTTTTATGTTTGGCACTTTGGCAAAATCTAGAAGATTCTAGGCGCCGTAGCGCTCACAAGAGAGCCCTGCGACGCCACGATAAGGAAATCCGAAGCGCCGCGGCTCTATGCTGCCCAGGAGGGAGCGCCGCGGCACTCAACACAGCGCGCCGCAGCGCCCGATCAGGTTCGACGTAGCCCGCCGTGGCGCTGACAAGGAGCGCCGCGGTACCCCGTCCCTGATTCCTCGCATCGCCGCGGCGCCCGTGCACTGTAGGGGACTTGCTGATTTCGCGATTTTAGGTCGTTTTCGCTCAAAATTGAAGGGAATGGACGGGAATTTGACCTAAAATACGTTCTGACTTCGACTAAGAGGAAAAAGTTTATAAAAAGAGAGGAAAGCAACCAGAGAATGCATCCAATCCTTCACCGAATTCTTCATCTACATTCTTCAATTCTTCTTTTGTTTATCTTATGGCCCTGCGTGGCTAATTCTCTTTAGTTGGTTGAGTTGAGTTGAAACCTCAAGGGATTTTTATACATTGTGAGATGTGGATCTAATGTTATTATTTCAATTTGTTTTGAATATTGATTGTTCATCTGTTCTTATTTTTAATGATTATTCATATGATTGCTAGGAGGCCTACTAGTATTTCGTCTGTTTTAATCTACAGCTGAATTGTGTTTTGAACAAAGTTTTTAATTTTGCGATTCGTGTGGCAAATAGGTTTGAGGGTTTTAGATTATAAATCATTGAACCTATGATGAATGATTGACTAAATTAGATATAGCCGATGTGTTTATATTTGTTTAGCTCTGTCAGTTTCTCTAGTTCTTCATGCGGTTAACAAGTTATATTTTACCGATGTGCAAAAAGATGGCTTGTTGATTAGGGTTTTATTAGTGTGATTATCATTAATTTGCTAGGCTTATGGAGAAACAGGGTTAAAACCCCAATGATAGATGTTCATTTACAGATTGATTATGTTGTCGATGATCAATGTAATCCCTTGACGGTGGATACCAACCGAAACCAACGTCTTTATCATTAATCACTTTCGCTTATTTATTTTCATTATTATTTACTTTACTTAATTTGCGATTACTAATTCCCCCCTTTTAATCACATAAGGTAATTCCAGTCTCTGTGGGATCGACCCTTACTCCCACTTCTACAGGTTAGTTTTGAGGTAAGGTATTAATTTGGGTGCACCTGCGACAGTGCGCACCAAATTTTGGCGCCGTTGCCGGGGACTGCGTCATTACTTTTTGTGATTTTTTTTTATTTATGCCTGTAACTCGTTCTTCTAATTCTCAAGATTTACAGTTCAATCCAGATATTGGAAAATCTGTATACAGGCACAGAAGAGAAATTCAAGAAGACATTGATCATGATACGGAGGAAGTGATCATGGCCAGGCATCCCACCCTGAAGGAGCTTGCAGCTCCTGATTTGCATCAGCAACCCTTATGCATTACTTTTCCTAATCTTGATGACAATGTTAATTTTGAGTTGAAATCTGGATTAATTCATCTCTTACCAAGTTTTCATGGTCTTGCAGGTGAAGACCCGCATAAACATCTGAAGGAGTTCCATGTACTATGTACCAGTATGAAGCCCCCCTGGAGTAACTGAGGAACAAATAAAACTCACGACTTTTCCTTTTTCCTTAAAAGATTCAGCCAAAGATTAGTTGTATTATTTGCTTTCTGGTACTATCACTACTTGGAATGAGATGAAGAGAATGTTTTTAGAACTTTATTTTCCTGCATCTAGAGCTGCTACTATTAGGAAAGAAATATGCGGCATTAGGCAATTGCATGGTGAAACGCTTTATGAATATTGGGAAAGGTTTAAGAAACTTTGTGCAAGCTGCCCACATCATCAGATTAGTGAGCAGCTACTAATCCAATATTTTTATGAAGGTCTTTTGTAGGGAGATAGGAGCATGATAGATGCAGCTAGTGGAGGAGCATTAGTAGATAAGACTCCTGAAGCAGCCAGAGCCCTGATATCAAATATGGCTGCCAATTCACAACAATTTGGCATTAGGCATGATCCTCCTATTAGGCATGCCCATGAGGTAAGTACTACTTCTCTTCAGAATCAAATATCTGAACTTACTTCTCTTGTGTGCCAAATGGCTATAGGTACACTGCAGTAAGTTAAAGTCTGTGGAATATGTTCAGCGACAGGGCACCCTACTGATATGTGCCCTACACTTCAAGAAGAATCCACAGAACAAGCGAATGCTGTAGGAGGTTTTCCTGGCCAATCAAATAGGTATGATCCTTATTCTAATACATACAATTCTGGATGGAAGGATCATCCAAATTTCAGGTATGGGAATGCACAAAATAGGCCTGCAGGACAAAATTTTCAACAAAACCAACATGCTTATTATCCTAGACAGAATGCATCCCAGGATCATCAGGTAAGTAATCCATTGGAAGACATTGTGAAAACTCTTGTACATAACTCTCATCAATTTCAGCAAGAGACAAGAGCTAGCATTCAGAACCTGACAACGCAAGTAGGTCAGTTAGCAACCATAGTGAGTCGTTTGGATACTCAAAACTCAGGTAAGTTACCTTCACAATCTGTGGTAAACCCAAGGGAAAATGTGAGTGCAATCATGCTACAAGGTGATGAAGAAGTTGAGACCCCAATGCAAGAGTTACATGCACCAACTGAGCAAGAGGAAGACAAGAATGATGCAACCATGGTAGGTAAGCATCCAAAAGGTAAGTCTGAACCTTTCTCTGAATATAAATCTAAACCTCCCTTTCCTGAAGCTTTGAAGGAAATTAGGATGAATGAAAGAACTTCTGAATTATATGACATCTTTAGAAAGCGTGAGGTAAATCTTCCTCTTTTGGATGCAATCAGTCAGGAACCTCACTATGCCCATTTCTTCAGGGAATTACACACCCAACAGAGGAATCAGAAGTTGAAAGGAGCTGAGAAAGTAAAAGTAGGTGAGCATGTTTCTGCAATTATTCAGAGAAAACTCCCTACAAAATGCAAGGACCAGGTATGTTTTCTATTCTCTGCTCTATAGGCTACAATACATTTGATAAGGCAATGGTAGATCTAGGAGCATCTATTAATGTCATGCCATACTCTATCTATGCATCTTTATCACTAGGACCTTTGAAAGAAACTAGTGTTATAATACAATTGGCTGACAAATCTAACACCCTCCCCGAGGGTGTAGTTGAGGATGTTTTAGTACAAGTTGGTGATCTGATTTTTCCTGCTGATTTTTATGTACTTAACATGGAGAGTGGTGATCAAACAACTCCAATTTTGTTAGGGAGACCATTCTTAAAAACATCCAAGGCCATAATAGATGTTCATAGTGGCACACTGACAATGGAATTTGAAGGAAAAATTATGAAATTCAGTAACTGCAATGCCATGAAAGATCTCACTGCCTATGCTATTAATATGGTAGATTCTATAGTACAGAATGTTAAGCTTTCAGAGACAAAGGTTGAGCAATCAGCCTTGAGTGTTCACTTGCAGGAGAATAATGTAGAAGCTCCAAAAGTACAGCAAACAAGTAAGGACCCCTTTACCTCAGCACCAAATTCTAATGCAAATGCACCTTCTATTTTGCAGGATCCTGGGTCAAATCTGTCACCTCTTCCCAATCACTTGAAATACTTGGAAGTAAGAGATGCATCACCTATTTTAGTTGCCAAGAATTTGGGTGTCAAAAAAGAAGAAGAATTGATGCATATTCTTCAGAAAGAAAGAAATGCCATTATAAAAACAATTGCAAACCTTAAAGGCATAGACCCGACTGTAGAGTTGCATCAAGTTCTAGAAATTAAAGGGGTTAGACCCCTTAAAGGTAAGAAATCTCTCCCTTGGTTAGGACCACTTGTTATTACTAATGTGGCTTCTGGTTATGCAGTTGAATTTCAAAGGTTGAATCAGTCCCAGAAAATTAAAATTAACATCAAAGAGCCTCCATGAACAAAGATAGGGAGCTGGGTCGAGTCAACGACATTAAACAAAGGCGCTTATTGGGAGGCAACCCAACATTTAAAAAAAAAGCTGAAAATTGGAGAAATTCAAGGTCTAATATTGCAACACGCTCATGCCACCCCAAACAAAATCAGGGAAGTTTCACTGAACCCCTCCTTATGTTTTTATTTGTCCCTTTTATATTCTCTTTTATATTCTTACATTGGGGACAATGTATGTTTTTAAGTGTGGGGGGGTCACTTTATAATTCAGCTGGATGACTGTATAACATATCATACACGTGTGCACTTTCCTACTTTGATACATTTTATGATATGTGCACTTTTAATCTTGTCATGAGGTGAGCATGTGAACAAAATTTCAATTTATGAGTTTGTGATAGCTGAAGCAATAGCCAATGATATAACTGTTTAAATTGCTTATAGCTCTTGAGAGATGTAGGAAAGTCATAATTATGTGTAATTTTAAATTCTTTTCAATTTATGATTACCTATTTTCTAAAAATCCTGAAATTCTTTTGCACAGTAATTTTAGATATTTAATTTGTCTTTTACTTAGAAAAAGATTATATAAATCAAAAATATTTTATGATCTCATTTAAATTTCTAGAACTTATTTAAATGCTACTTGAGGCGAAATCCTAGGCTAATACTAACAATTAGGAGATGATTTAGGCATTTTTTTTTATGAGATTGAGCCTTTCAAGCTTAACCCAAACAAGTGAATATCCTTAGAACCTCTATTTTGAGCTTAATTAACATTTTATTCTATACCCACAAAACAGCCAAGACCAAATTTTGTGATTGATATCTTTATTTTTTCTACCTGATTCACTCACTCCATGATTAATTTCTGAATATTTGTTTTATAGATCTACATTAATGAAAGGGTGGAAGGGTGGAGCAAGGACAAAAGAAAGAATATATATAGAGAATCAAAGACTAATGAAAGTCTATCCAGTGATTGAAAAAGGAAGAAATAGAGAATCAAAGAAAAGTAGAATGTAGAGAAGTAAGGAAATAAGTGTGGGGGAAAAACTTCCCCAATCTTGAGAATTAGCTCAAATAGATCAGAGTTAATCATGTGATGTTGGGAGATTGAGCTTTAAAATTATATCTTTTATCTCACCCCATAGCCTAGCCACATTACAAGCTGAGTTAAGTCCTTTTGATCCTAAGAAGTAGTTTTAGCCTACATTAGTGGAGAGTAGCATGAAAAATAAGCCTATGGAAATTTTAAATAGAGAGCCATGCTATAATCCCTGAGATATATAAGCTCATTCAGGTAAAAGAAAATTAAATTATCCAAAGACACACACACACTATGGATTTTAGGGAATAAAATTATAAATTGCATTTGAATTAAATGTTGCACATGGTCATGAAATTTTCTGAAATTTCTTCAAGAGCATACAATTTTCACTATGAGGCAGCATATTGGTAAGCCATTCACTCATTACATATATTGATTTTTGTTTACATGAATCAATGTTTACTTGAGGACAAGCAAAAGAGTAAGTGTGGGGGTATTTGACATGCTATAAAATAAGCATGTTTTTGACATGTTTTAAGTTGTTTTTTATTTAATTTTAGTAGAAAATAGATATGAATTGATTGAGTGTTGTGTTTTGTGTTTTAGGAATAATAAAGAAGAAAAGAAGAGAAAAGTAAAGAGAAAATCATAGAAAAATGCTGATTCCTGACCTTTTGTTAATAATTGAGACATATCTCGCTCATTCGGATACCGATTAAGGTGATTTCAGCGGCTATGGAAAGAAGAGACATAGAGATACAACTTTCATGTTCGACACTTTGGAAAAATCTAGAAGATTCTGGGCGTCACGACGCTCACAAGAGGGCGCTGCGGCGCTACGATAAGGAAATCCGGAGCGCCGCGGCGCTCAACACAGCGCGCCGCGGCGCCTGATCAGGTTTGACGTAGCCCACCGCAGTGCTGATAGGGAGCACCGCGGCACCTCGTCCCTGATTCCCCACCCCGCCGCGGTGCGGCGCCCGTGCGCGGTAGGGGACTTGCTGATTTCGCGATTTTAGGTCGTTTTCGCTCAAAATTGAAGGGAATGGACGGGAATTTGACCTAAAATACGTTCTGACTTCGATTAAGAGGAAAAATTCTATAAAAAGAGAGGAAAGCAACCAGAGAAGGCATCCAATCCTTCACCGAATTCTTCATATACATTCTTCAATTCTTCTTTTGTTTATCTTATGGCCCTGTGTGGCTAATTCTCTTTAGTTGGTTGACGTGAGTTGAAACCTCAACGGATTTTTATACATTGTGAGATGTGGATCTGATGTTATTATTTCAATTTGTTTTAAATATTGATTGTTCATCTGTTCTTATTTTTAATGATTATTCATATGATTTCTAGGAGGCCTACTAGTATTTCGTCTGTTTTAATCTACAGCTGAATTGTGTTTTGAACAAAGTTTTTAATTCTGCGATTCGTGAGGCAAATAGGTTTGAGGGTTTTGGATTATAAATCATTGAACCTATGATGAATGATTGACTAAATTAGATATAGCCGATGTGTTTATATTTGTTTAGCTCTGTCAGTTTCTCTAGTTCTTCATGCGGTTAACAAGTTATATTTTACCGATGTGCTAAAAGATGGCTTGTTGATTAGGGTTTTATTAGTGTGATTATCATTAATTTGCTAGGCTTAAGGAGAAACAGGGTTAAAACCTCAATGATAGATGTTCATTTACAGATTGATTATGTTGTCGATGATCAATGTAATCCCTTGACGGTGGATACCAACCGAAACCAATGCCTTTATCATTAATCACTTTCGCTTATTTATTTTCATTATTATTTACTTTACTTAATTTGCGATTATCAATTACCCCCTTTTAATCACATAAGGTAATTCCAGTCTCTGTGGGATCGACCCTTACTCCCACTACTACAGGTTAGTTTTAAGGTAAGGTATTAATTTGGGTGCACCTACGATAGTGCGCACCAATGATCATAACCATTTTTGAATATCAGTTTATAAAATATTTCTATGTCAAAATTACACACTTAAAATGGTAAGGAGTTCATGCAATGGCAATGGCTAGGGCATACACTAGTTATTTATTATTTCCATTCATAAGATTATTCTTCTATTTTAAATATTATTTTCATCTTTTTCTTTTCTTTTTGCTTGGACTCTAGTCACTTTCCTCTTACTTATATCATTTCCAACACATGTTCTCACAAATTTTATAGGGCATTCTTCTCCATTTTGGTTTCTATTATTACCCTATAGTTAATGAGGTCCATTTAAGGTAGAAAAATATTAAAAATAAGCTTTACTAACTCCCAACACGGCTTGGTCATCTTCCAAGACATGGCCATGCTTAAAAATACTTCAAACATACTCAAAAACAACCTTGAATACAGTCTACCAGTGCTAAAGCAACTCAGAACACGGCTTGGCCGTGTTCTGTGATATTTCCATACATATTCAACCATATCTGTCTCATAAGAACTCCCATTCAGCGAATTACAAAGCCTTTAGAAAGTTGATACACTTATCTATAACTTTTATGTTTATCATTTCTTCATATTCCTTATGAATTATTACTAGAAAATTGAAAACAAAAACGCTTTCATTTACCAACCTGGATTTTAGACTAATTCTGACCTCTACTAATTAATCAATCATATCTCCTTTATATGGACTCCAAATTAAGTGATTTCAGAGCCTATTGATCCATGAGACGTAAATCTATATGTATTATGTTAAAAATTTCCTTTGATTCCCTACCGATTTTGCCCAGAAATTCAAACACAAAAGCTTGCCTAACATATTCTTCCCTGGTTAACTAGTTTCTGACTACTACCAACTAATCGAACAATATCTCCCTCATATAAACTCCAAATTAAGTGATTCCAGAGACTAAAAATCCGTGAGACATATATATATATATATATATATATATATATATATAATTTTTTTTTTTTCAAGTTAAAAATTTCTTTTAATCCCTAACTGATTCTTCCCAAAAATTCAAAAACAGAAGCTTCCCTGGTTATTCTAAAATCCAGTTTCCTAACCAAACCTTTCCTAAGGTTTTATTTCATCATTTTATTACGTCCTCTTCCATGTTCTTCCTAATTTACATCTAATCATCTTCCATTAATTTTTCATCACATTCAAATATACAAAATAGTAGCATAAAAATCCTAAAATTTTGCCACCCATAGCCATACCTATGCAGATATTTCCACACCAACCGAAATGTTCAAAACATCCATCATATGCAAGATAACATGTAACATGATATAGCAAGATCCATGACCAATCATCAAATTTCTAAGATAAAAATCCCATATAAATTTTACAAATTTCAAAGCTATTCTTTAAAAAGAGATATTGTTAAACCTACCTAAAGATCTCCCTAGCTCACTTAGTGAATTCTTTTTCTTGTTTCCTCTTGAAGGAAGTAGTAAGATTACTCCCTCCCCTTAGCTTTTCTAGTAGCTTAAATAAGATAAGTAGGGTGAGTTTTCAACCTTAAGGATGAAGAGAAAAGATGGATTCGAGTAGAGATTAAGCTAACTTACCTTGAGTACTTATTCCTCTAGACTTCTCCTTCTTTTTCCTTCCTCTCTTCTCCTCTCTTTGTCTCCTTTCATTACTCTACCTTGCTTTTTTTTTTCTCACCCTCACTTGGACAAAATTATAATGTTATAAGGGTAGTTTTTGCTTAAATAAACTATTAAGTGGTTCACCTTCATAATCATGGGTCTACCTTATCACAATTAGGATGCACTTGATTGTTTTTTAAGGAAAGACAACTCATGTTTTTTTCTTCCTCTCCCTTAGTCAAGATATGCATAGAAAAAGGAGATTTGTATTTTGAAAATTATGATAAAATATTCTTAAGACAAGGGACAAGGTCCCTTTGATTTAGGGATTCATTTCTTTTTTCTTTTGTCTTAATCAAGTATGATAGGTTTGCTTTTTTATGTGGCAAATTTTCAGCCCTTGAGTCTCCTTTGCTTAGTTGAAATTATATGTGTAGGATAACGCTATTTTGTCATAATGCCATGTATTATTACCTACTTGTTAAAATTATGAATATAGGGTATAGATGTTTTGTCTTAATGCCATGTATTATTACCTACTTGTTAAAATTATTAATATAGGATATAGATGTTTTGTCCTAATGCCATGTGACCTAATATTGATTATTATTACCTTACTATTTCCTCACATGATTCTTATTTTTCTCCCTTGGATTTGGGCTTATTCTTACCCTTTTTCTTTGCTTTGGCTGAAATTCTACCTTTCATGGAGGGATTGGTCACATTTTCATGGTTTGTGGGCTATCGGTCCAATTTCTATATCCTAGTCCAAGTCTATGTTTTATTTCTTACTTGGGCTATCCTATTGGCTTGGTAAAAATTTATGTGAAGTGGAAAAACTCTATATCAATTTTCCATAAGTGAAAGACCAATGTATGGATAGAGATGTTAAACTTAGGAACTCTAGCTCTTGAATTAGAAAAAATTACCCTAATCCAATCTTCTTAAAATTTTAAGACCTTGACTTCCCAAAAATTTATCTTCCTTTCCCAAGAATTTCGCCTCTCTTTAGTATGTTATTTCAATTTTTTTCCTATTAGGTTTTTCTTTCCATACTTATTCCCTTAATGTTAGAAACATTTTCTATGAATACACATAAGGTGAAGAATTTTTAAGGATTATATTTCCTTAGATATCTAAAAAATTTCTAATAAATTTTATTTTCTTAACTAAATATTTATGTACCTTTATTAATAAAAGAAACAAAATTAGGGATGTTATAGCCTCTATTTTCTACTATCACAGTATTTGAAATCAACTTGATTTCTTCCCCATATAATGGAATTTTGGTGGGCTATGTATATATAACATGTATTTATGTTTTCTCCCCATGTTAGACACACCAAGTCTGACCACCATTTCTTTATGAATTACCAGTTTTTTCTCCCTTCTCTCATACTTTTACATACACAGTTCCTTTGACATGCAACCCAACATTCCAATGCAATCACCTTTATTTATGAAATCCCATTCTCTCCCTTATCTCATATTGCCTATCATGCTGGCTATTTGCATTTATTTCTTGTAGCAAATTAAATAGCAGCCTTCAAAGTTGCTTATTAAATAGTAGTCAAGAATTTTATAATATCAGGAAGTTCTATTTGCCAACGAAAACTAATTATGAGTAATGGCTCAGGCAGAGGATTAAGCACTATTAAGAAATAAAATGAATCCCTCCAATGAGATCAAGTTGTGCATTTATTTATGTGTTAATGTTAGTTGCACTTGTATAGCATTAATGTTACAAATTAAATAGCAGTCTTCAAAGTTGCATTTACTTATGTGTCAATGTTACAAGATGTTACAAGATGTCCATACCTCAAGTAAAATAAAATGAATCCCTCCAATCAGATCAAGCTGCTCCACAAGAAAATTAGGTGCACTAGTACAACATCAGTACCTTTATCAGCAACTTAATAGAACATGTTGGTTAACATGGAAATAAGTTTACAAAGAACTCATTCTGCCCAAGAATTCTTCCAGCTGGGTATACATACACAAATTAGCTGAAGTTTTATACTAAACTCTAACTTGTTTAATTTTCTTTTGCAAGATTGAAGTGCTAAATTATGTCACAAGATTCAAGCCATCAGAGTTCTACAAACCTACAGAGAAGCACCGAAATGTGTAATTGTGGACAATGAGCTTGTCTTCTGTCTGCCTTCACAAATGACAATTTTGGAAGGATATTTTTAAGGTATGTGAATTATCGATCAAATGGGAGATGTGATTTCTTCAAATGGGTAGATCCATCTATGTATGAACATGGAAGACGTGTATTGCTCAAACTCAGGCAACTACGAGATTTACCTGGATCTAGCCGAGAGAGGGTGAATCAAAATGGCAAGAATGAAGAGAACTCATGGAAACTCATTTGTCTTGCTTCATGGTGTATTTTGTTGGGAGTTGTAATTGGGTTTTGGATGAAAGGCATGTTCAAATTTTGAGTTATGAGATGCAAAATTCCTTATGTATTTTGTAAAAAAATTTCTTTTCTAATAAAAGGTGTTGTACATCTTAATTGTTATGAATGTGATTGTTATGCATAAAATTAAGATGTTATAAATGTATACCATCCACTTGACACATAACCTAATATAATGGATTATATACAAAAATTAAGGAAATAGAGTTAAATACCATCCATTGAATGCGTAAGACTAATGCAAGGTTTTGAATACAAAAGTCAACACAATAATATCATCCACTTGACACATAAACTAATACAATTGATTAAATGTGAAAGTTAAGGCAATAGAGTTAAATATCATCCATTGAACACAAAAGACTAATGCAAGGGTTTAAATACAAAAGTTAACAAAATAATATCATCCACTTGACACATAACCAAATACAATTGATTAAATATTAAAGTTAAGGCAATAGAGTTAAATACCATCCATTGAACACATAAGACTAATGCAAGAGTTTAAATACAAAAGGCAACACAATAATATCATCCACTTGACACATAACCTAATACAATTGATTAAATATGAAAGTTAAGACAATAGAGTTAAATACCATCCATTGAACACATAAGACTAATGCAAGGGTTTAAATACAAAAGTCAACATAATAACACACCATCCACTGGACACAGCCTAATATAATGGACTAAAAATACAAAATGTAATGTCACCAACATAACTAGTTGATGTAATCACGTATCACTATTGACTTAACATTTGGTGGGAGTGTAGGGAACACGATCAACATGGACTTATCCTTTCCCATCATTATGGCCGCCTTCGCCATCTCCTCTTCAGTGAAATCTGGAACCTTTGTCAACTCTTCCCATAGCTTTTTTGATTTCTCAGCTATGTTTGCCTTGTGTACCACACAACGAACTTGGGTTGCAATCTCCAATGTGGCTTCCTTGAATCGCTTATCCATCAACTCAAAACCATTAGACAGTGTTTCAAGAAGGGCATCAGTATTGTTCCAACGTCTTTTGTGCGAGGTTGAAGTTGTTTCACTGTTTGGAATGGATGGCTGCTCAGAGAAAACATAATTCAGCTCATAATCTTGATCCATATTCAAATCCTCAATGCCAATAGTCCCTTCAACAGCAAATGGATTTCCATCATAATTAAATATATCATTCATGGTCTTAGCATCTCTCCCAGAAGCCTTGTCTTTTGCCCAAACAATGCATAGATAATCGAAATGAGAAAATGGTTTAAATATGAAAGGGGTTGCTTTCTTGTTTAATTGCATAAAATAATTGAAGAGTCATTATAATATAAACTATATATATGAAAATTCTTGGGAACAATTGAAAAAAATTAATCATCTAATGAAGTAATATGAGTCTAACCTTAAGGTACTCATCCTATACTACATTTGGAGCTATAACAGTCTTTGTGTCTGTATTCTAACCAAATCCACTTGTGTTTGGCCTATGGATCATGTCATACACAACTTGTCAAGTTGTCTTTAGTGTTTTTAGCTTCGATTGTGTGTGGGGAGTTCTTTTAATCTCATACCCAAGAACTCTTGATGTGATCTTAATTAAGCATGATATTAATACCTTTAAACTTACTTTTTGTTTGATTTAAGTAAAATATAATTAGAAATTAGCTTAGTTTTGTGTTTTGTGTTGTAGGAACAAAGGAAGAAGAAAAGAGAAGAAAAAGATAATAAATTCATGGAAAAATGCTACATCGCAACAATTCCAAACCTTTCAGCACTATTTTGGGCATATCTCCCTCTTATGAACTCTAATCAAAGTGATGCAAGTGGTTGTTAAACGATAACACAATTATTTACAACTTTTATGTTGAACACTTGGTCCAATTCGGGAGATTTCATAACTTTATAAAGCTCGCAAATCAGAATCATAGTGCAGCAGGATGAATTCTGACCTTTGCTCACAAATTTTAGAATATCTCCTTCAATTTAGATTTGATTAAGGTGCTTCCAGCGACTATGGAAATAAGAGACATAGAACTACAACCTTTGTGTTTGGCACTTTGGCAAATTCTGGAGTTTTCTGGGTGCCTCGGCACTCACAATAGAGCACCGTGGCGCTACATCATTGCAGGTCCGGAGGGCTGCGTTGCGCCTTAGCACACCGCGGTATTTGTTGCCCACAAGCACCGGGCGCCCCAACGGCCGGTACCCAGCGCCGCGGCACTCGAGGGTTAGAATCCAGAGTGCACCAGAGCTAGCCTAGGCACCGCTGCGCCCTGTCAAAAGCTTTCCGTAGCATCGAGCTGCTCACTGCCGCACCAGATTGTTGAATTCATGATTTTTAGGTCTTCTTGACTCCAATTGAAGCCCGATGGGCTGGGATTTGACCTAGAAACACTCCTACTTCGATTAGGAGGAGTTAATCTATAAAAAGAGAGGAAAGCAAGCAGAGAATTCATCCAATCTTTCATCTAAGTTTTGAGTTACATTCTTCAATTCTTCTTTTGATTTTCTTATGGCCTTGCGTGGCTAGTTCTTTTTAGTTGGTTGCGGTAGATTGAATCCTCAAGGAATTTTCATACATTGTGAGATTTGGATTTGATTTTATTGTTTCAATTTGAATTGAGTATTGATTATTCATCTGTTCTTCTTCTTAATGATTATTCATATGATTGCTAGGAGGCCTACTAGTATATTGTCTGTCTTAATCTACCGGTGAATTCTGTTTTAAACAAAGTCTTCAATTCTGTGATTCATAAGGGAAATAGGTTTGAGGATTTTGGATTATAAATCATTGAACCTATGATGAATGATTAACTAAATTAGATATAGCCGATGTGTTTATATTTGTTTCACTTTGTCAGTTTCTCTAGTTCTTCATGCGGTTAACAAGTTATGTTTTACCGATGTGCTAAAGGATTGCTTGTTAATTAGGGTTTAATTAGTGCGATTATCATTCATTTACTAGACTTAAGGAGAAACAGGGTTAGAACCCCAATGATAGATATTCAATTATAGATTGATTATGTTGTCAATGATCAATGTAGTCCGTTAATGGTGGATATCAACTGAAACTAACGTCTTTATCATTAATTACTTTCTCTTAATTACTTTCATTATTGTCTACTTGATTTTATTTACAATTATCAATTTCCCCCTTTCTTCAATCACATAAGGTAATACCAGTCTCTGTGGGATCGACCCTTACTCCCACTACTACAGGTTAGTTTTTGGTAAGGTATCAATTTGGGTGTACCTACGACAGTGCGCACCAAATTTTGGCGTCGTTGCCGCGGACTGTGTGTATTTACCTTTTGTGATTTTTTTCCTTTTCTTTTTGTTCATAACTTTGAATATGACAGCCAATTTTCAACAATTTGGCACTAGGCTAGGGTCTCCATTAAGACACGCTGGTGAGGTATGTAGTTCTTCCCTTGAACAATAACTTGCAAATTTAACCGCTCTTGTTCGTCAACGTGTAAAAAATATGCAAAGAGAAATTTTTTATGGAAATCATTCTATCATGGAGCATTCGTCTATTGGGTTCCCACTTTCTATGATGAGTCATTTGAGCAGGTAAATATGGTTAATGGTTTCCATGAACCACAATAAGTGAGGTATGATTCCTATTCAAACATGTACAATCCTGGATGGAAGGATTATCTCAACTTCAGGTATGAGAATGCACAAAATAGTCTTACAGAACAAAATTTTGCAAATTTTCACCATAGCCAATAGGCCTATTATCATAGACAGAATACATCTCAGAATTTCCAAGTAAGTACTGCTTTAGAAGATATTGTTAAATATCTTACACAAAATACTCATCAATTTCAACAAGAGGTAAGGGCCAGCATTCAAAGCTTAACAAATCAAATTGGGCAATTAGCAACAATAGTCAGCAGGCTAGAGGCTCAAAATTTAGCATCGTTAATGCAAAAGGAAGAAAATTCTGCACTGAATGAAAAAGATGACTTGGAAGTTGACACTAGTAAGCCTACTAAGAAAGAGGTTATGGAATGTACCCTAAACGCCAAATTTGAAGAGAATATTTCAGCAGGAGAGGAAGCACCAGAAGTGCAGCAAACAGGTAAGGATCTTTCTATGTTGTTACCAATTTCTAATAAGATGCTTGTACCTTCTATTGTGCAGTATTCTGACCTAGGCTTAAAGAGCCTCCCTAGCCATTTAAAGGGCATATACAGTGGAGAACCACCCACAGTTATAACCTCAAATAAATATTCCCTACTCAAAGATAGAGGAAAGTTACCGCAAGCTTTGGTAGAATCTCAAAAGGATGAAATTAAATTGGATGCCAAAAGCTACTCAAGACATCGGTTATTTCCAGGTAAGTTGAGTTCTCATTTAATTAAATCTTTTATTAATGCTAACTTCTCTCTTCATAATGCAGCTGAACCTCAGAATTCTACACATTCAAAGGCAAACCAATTCAAAGTTGACATCAAGGATCCTCCTTGAATGACATAAGGAGCCTTGAGTCGAGCCAACGACATTAAACAAAGGCACTTATTAGGAGGCAACCCAACATAAAAAGAAAAAGAGAAAGAATAGTGGGAATTAGAAATATTCATGGTCCAGTAATGCAACATGCACATTCCACTCCAAACAAATTCAGGGAAGTTCACTTAACTCATATGTTTTTCTATATCTTTCCATAATTCTTATCTTTCTTTTACATTGAGGACAATGTAAAGTTTGAGTGTGGGGGTGAAAGTTTATTTGTCTGAATCATTGTGACCCTATTATGTGCATCAATTTTCTGATTTTCACTATTAATGCATTTTTATTGCGTTTAGCAAGTTGAGTGATTGTGAGAGTGTTTCAATTTATGTTTTGGAATGTTAGGCACAACCAACAGCCAATGATATGACTATCCAAATTTTTTTTAGCTCTTGAAAAATATAAAAAATTTATGATTGTGTGCAATTTTATCCCTTTTGCAATTTATTACTTTTGACTTTAGAATCCTAAAATATTTTTGCACAATAACTTTGGGAATTAAATTTATCTTGTACTTAGAGAAGGTTTATATAATTCAAACATATTTCATGATCTCCACAGGATTCTAGAACTTATTCGAATGCTACTTGAGGCGAAATCCTAGGTTAATACTATTATTTAGGAGATGATTTAGGCATTATTTGATAGATTGAGTCTTTCTAGCCTAACCTAAGTAATGAAATATCCTTAGTTCCTCTATCTTGAGCTTAATGAACTTTTCCTTCTAAAAACCACAAACAAGCCGAAAGCCAAATTTTGTATGAATATCCTTATTTTTGATCCTATTGACTCACTCCATGATTATTTTTCTGAATACTTATTTTGTAGAGCTTTATTTACAAAAGGGTGGAAGGGTGGAGCAAGGAAAAGAAAAGAATTATGAGAAAAAAAGAATTATGCAAAGGAAATAAAAGAAAAATCCGAATGCTGTGAAAAAAAAATTTGAGAACCAAGGAAAAGAATGGATTAAATTGAAACAAGAAAATGAGTGTGGGGGGAGAAATCACCCCAAATTTAAGAAAGCTCAAGAGATTAGATTTAATCATGTGGTGCTGGGTGATTGAGCCTAAATTTGTATCTTTTATCTTACCTTATACCCTGGTCACGTTACAAACTAAAAAAAAGTCCTATTGATCCTAGAGGTAGTTTTGGCCTACATTAGTGGAGAGTGGCATGAAGAATAAGCATATAGAAATCCTAAACTAATTAGAGATCTACAATCAAAATTTTGGGATATATAAACTCATCTGGGTAAAAGAAAATTTATTGACCCAAAAACACACACACGCACTAGGGATTCAAAAGGATAAAATAATAGATTGCATTTGTGTTAATCTTATGCATGATTATGACCTTCCAAAATTTTTCTAGAGTATATTTTTATGAGACAAATGTTTGGTAAGCCTAACACTCACTACATTATTGATTGTTGTTTTTTTTTCTTTAGGGATTATTTTCCTTGAGGACAAGCAAAAGGTTGAGTGTGGGGGTATTTGATGTGATCTTAATTAAGCATGGTATTAATACCTTTAAACTTACTTTTTATTTGATTTAAGTAAAATATAATTAGAAATTAGCTTAGTTTTGTATTTTGTGTTGTAGGAACAAAGGAAGA